>JARHVA010003674.1:415000-975000 GCA_037957365.1 Torreya grandis | reverse complement strand
AATTTCCTTGAATATGACCCAAAAGATATTTTTGATCCAAGACCTAAAAAACTTCCCTTTAGAATTAAATTTATCTAGTAAGGCCTTCTCCCATGATTGTAAACATTACCAACACCTCATACACCTCTCTATTTATCACCCTTCAACCCAAAACTAGGAGAATACACCAAACAAATTGATCCATCTTAGTACTTCAAAATAAGGTGATCGTATGAAAACAATCAATAGTTGGTGAAGCCTCTAAGTGCATTAAAAACACACTTTCACTCAAAAATACCTTAATAATCTCATGAAATATTAATTACAAGGCTTCACCCTTATCACATGCCACCATCATAAGCAAATCAAAACTAAAGAATATAATCCTTTAATACCCATGAGAAAAAAAGAAGTAAGAAGCCTATGTTAATGAGAAAAACTCCTTCAAAATCTTCTTAGGCATCCCTATTATTATTGATCTTTGAGGCTTATAGTTGGTTGATTCCATAATTATCAAGGAAATCCATGGCTACATTCACTTCCCTATAACAATGTCCATAATCCCATTATAAAAAAGGTTAGTATAAGTCTAAGCCTTATCAAGACTATTTTACAACTTCCAATAGTTGTAATCCTTTTTTTTCAAAGAAATTATCTTTATCTAAGAGTCCCCTTCGATATTGATTATTTCAATTCCACATTGAACAACCATCTTGAGGCCTACCACTAAGGATTGATATTCAACTTCATTTTTAGTCCCATCAATAAGTTTCATGGGTGCCACCCTCATAAAAGACCCATTGCAATTTTTTATAAGACAACCAACACCTAAGTCTCTAGGATTCGCCCTTGAAGCACCATCAAAGTTTAATTTAAACCACCCTAGTGATGGTAGAATCTAATTTGAATTATCTTTTATTTTTTCCTTTATTGATGATACTATTGACCCAGTAATAGGGTGATACGTGATTCTATTTAGTGCATGTTCTCATATCCCAAACTAAGAGCCTAGAATTTATTCACTTTAATTGTGAAAAAATAACCTCAGATATAATGATTTATATCTCTTTGATAATTTTAGTGTGTGGCCTTTCCTTGCCTTCAAAGATAAGCCAATTTTTTCCCTCTAAATTAACTAGATCAAAGTCACCAAACTCACCCACCATAATAAACATAGTGAATTATTTATATCCCTAATCAACTAAGAGGTGAAATAATTAAAAAGGGAGGAAGCCTAATCCCATGACCATTCTATCTTACAACACAACTAGGACCAACACTAAAAAATAAAGGGATAAGCAAACAAAAGATGATTATCTATTTATACCTCTACTTTATATAAGCAACAATGAGAGGGGACAAAAAATACAATTTTTATTAGGGTATCTTGTGTGATAATTTGATTTTAAATTTATAACCATGTGAAGGATCCAAATTTTTAGATGCCCTCTTTGCCCCAGTAAAGTGAGCGAGCCTAGACCATGGAATCATCTATCACCTCAACCATCTAAGAGCCAAGGCTCATTGAATAATTTCTAGACTTCACCCTGATCAAATTTAAGGAATCTTATTTGGAATTGAGGAAAAATTTGTGATTATTAAGACAAACAACTAAGCATCTAAACTACTCCTTAGGAATATCTAAGTTATTAAAAAATTTCCATGACCAGGATGTCATACCCTAATTTTACACCATCAATAGATAATTCACCATTGAGACACCCCAAGTAATACAAAGAATCATATTAGCTTTATCCATATTTGTAAGATCTGATAAAGGTTTATGTGCATTCCATGAAACATCCCAAAATTTAACAAGTCACCATTATTAATAGTCCAAGACACATGATTCATAATTAGAGGTCTACATTTGACCAAAAAATTCCAAAAGTGAGATCCTTTAGGAGGATTAGAAATATAAACTATACTCAAAGGGTTATTGAGATTCAAATATTTAATTCTCAATAGCTTATACCAAAGATAATTCAAATTTGAAATCATCCCCCAGACTAACTTGGCTTTAAGATCCAAATTTTGAAGACTCAAACTCTTCACCCTAGCACCTCTCATCTTCTTCACCTTGTAAACCCTATCCCATTTTTCTTATCATGAGAACCCTTCCATAAAAAATAATTCATAATATTTTTCAACACCTTAACCACCTATTTGGGAAATTTAAGAATATAAAAATAATAAATATGGAGAAAACTTAAAACAAGTTTGATTAGAGTTAGATGACTAGCCAAAGCTAACCACTTCCCTTGCCAAAAAGCCAATCGTGCCTTAAAAAAACTGACCAAGCCCATCTAATGAAATCCTTTTGCTCAACCAAAAAGAAAGGGAATCATTGGTATTTGGCTGGAATTTTTCTAATCTTAAATCCTAGAATAAGTGAGATAGCCTACTGAAACTATTCTAAATAATTAATGAAGTATATTTTTGATATTATTTCATTTACCATCTATCTAGACATAGCCTCATAACTAGAAAGAATATTATTGAATGATTGATATTCAATTATTTTTACTTGACAAAAAATAAAAGTATCATCCAAAAATTATTGATCGGTGAGACTTTCTAATCCATCTAAAATTTTAATCCCTTTCAATTGTGTCTTTACCTGAGCTTGTTTCATAGCTCACTCCAAAGCTTCTACCATAAGTATGAAGATAAAAGGGGAAAGAGGACCCCCATACATAATATCCATAAAAGCATAAAAAAAGTATAAAGGATACCATTAGTCAAGATAGATAATTTACTCTTAAATACATAGCTAAAGACCCAATCACACTAGCCCTTGTGTGAAGCCAAAATTCTCCATAACTTTGATCAATAAATGCTAGTTCACTCGATCATATGATTTTTGAAATCAAGCTTGATCATCAGTACTTTCCCATGAATGTGTGAAAGTTAATTCACTATTTTATGGGAAATGATAATCTCTTCTTGAATATTTCTACTAGGAACAAACCCAACTTACTTATTTGACATCAAGGAATCCAAAATTGGCTTGAGCCTAGCTACCATGGCTTTAGAAAAATATTGTAGGCTATGTTACATAGAAAGATGGTATGGAAGTCCCCAAAATTCACCTATGAGTCACCTTTAGGAATTAAGGAAAATAAATTGACATTGAGGTTTGAGGTAACCTTATTTATTTTTTGAGATTATTCCACCATTTTCAACACATTTTGACCCACCATCTACCAGAAAGCCTAAAAAAAGGTCACCAAAAACCCATTAGTACTTATAAATTTGTCCTTTCCCATATCAAGGACCACCAATCACACATACTTAAGGGTGAAAGGTGCTAAAATATTATCATTTTGATTCAAATTCACCAACTTGGGGATGAATGCTAGATTATGTTTTTATGCTGAAAGATTAGAATCTTTTTCACCATTAAGTAGATTTTGAAAGAAATTGACTACCTACAAATGAATGTATGCTTGGGATTTCAACACCACTTATTAATTGGATTTAATAGTTAATATATGAGACATATTTATCTTGATTCTAACTGAATTATGAAATAATGCAAAATTATAATAACCTTATTTAAGACAACAATATCTAAATTTTTATTTCTAATGAATTTATTCATGAAGAAATAATTATTCATACTCATCAAACAACCTATTCTCGACCTCATAGGAAGCAACATCAATCCCCCAAAAATATACCTTTTTATTTAACACTTCCAATTCTACTTCTACATGGGATTTTTCTTGAAAAATGCTTTTAAAATAGGTGGAGTTACATTGTTTGAGATAACATTTAATAAAATGGAGTTTCTTGACCATACTAAACATTTGTGATAATGACACAATATGACTATTGTTCCACCAAAATTTCATTAAATTTGAAAGGGAGGGATCATAAAGCCACATTTTTTAAAATTTGAAAGGATGGAACTCCATAGGACTATATATTAAGATGTTAAAATCAATGGGGAAATGATCCAAACCTGAAATTAGCAAAATAACACTTTTAAAAATCCAATTTTGTGAGAACCACAATGAGGACACCAAAACATGATCCAAATGTTCTACAATGTTTTTATCTTCACTCCTTTTATTATTCCAAGTAAATCACCCTTGCTTAGGTTTCACATCTAACAAGTCATTTTTAGATCCAAAATCACCAAAATCTAAGAAGTTATATTCTAGTTGCATTATCCCTCCCAATATCTTAGAAAATAAAAGGGAATTAAAATCTCCACCCAAAACCACCTTATAAATGTTAGGATTGTGGAGCTAAAAGCTTCACTGATGCAGACACGGAGGAGGTTGCAGGAGAGATGCTGAGTGTCAGAGACACCGGCGTCGGTCAGGCCAACCGACGTCGACAGGATAGGGCAGGAAGGCAACCGACGTCGGTCAGAGATCGGCCGACGTCGACGACCCCCAGGCGGATAGGGATCGATGTCGGTCGCCTGTGTGATTCAGACTGCGCTTGTTACGGGCAGTTAGCTAATGAACCAAGTGTTTGCATGAAGAGATCTATTTTTAGACTAAGAGCTGCGGATCTAATTATTGTAATTAGATGTCTAATTATTGTTTGGATGAGATCTATATAATAGACTCATGGTTGTATTGGAAAAGTGTGCTAGGGAGTAAGAGAGCATAATTATAAGCTCCTTCCGTGTGTGAGGTAGAGCAATGGTGCGTTCCTCCTATTGCCTCAGTACCAGGTGTGTTGGTGCTGGTTTGGAGAGTCAACTGGATTCTTCAGGACTGTAGGATCTTGGTCACAGTTGCATGGCCTATATAGGAGATCTACATGGTAAGTAAGATCGTTGATCTGCAGGTGTATGTGTGTGCAAGGTCAAGGTTCACAGGTGAGCAGAACCATTGTTTGATTTACAGGTGTGTAAGGTCATATAGACAACAACACAATAGGGAGCAGTATCAAGCATGATCTACTTGGAGTACAGGTGTGTACTCAGATAGAGCGAGAGGAAGGCAAGGGAGTTCCTTCCATAAGTATGGTCTGTTGAATTACAGGTTGTTGCAAATTCATGGGAGATCTACTTGAAGTACCTTGAGTACTTGTGGAGCACGTGGAGTGCTTGTGGAGTGCGTGGAGCACTTGTATTGTGCGTGGAGCACGGGAGGTGAACACCAACTCTGTATTTGAGTTGGGTGTTGGGACCTGTGAGAGGGAGAGCTTTGGGGAGAAGAATTACTGTTCACTTGAGGTGTGGGAAACCTCTGTAAGGTGGTGGAGAAGAAGTGGCATCTTCTTTATTGTATTCTTTTATGTATAAAGTGTTAATACAAGTTGTGTATTGTCTCTCATATGCTGTGTTATTCTGAATTCTAGTTACTTGTTGATTCTGGTTATTTTTGCATATTAAGTTGCTTGAAGTTTGGTAATCAATTGTATGCTTCCGGTGTTTCACATCCCTGACAAGTGGTATCAGAGCCTTGGTTGTAGGTTCTTGAGCTTGATACCAACAAGTGGTATCAGAGCTAAGGTTGCAGGAAGGAGGTTGTGTTTTGGTTACAGGGCACTCTCAGGGGTTTTTGATTGAGTGGGAGTAGAGCAATAGCAGATCAAAGTAAGCTAAGAATGGAGGAATTAAAAAGCACAGACGATTACTCACGGTCCGATGGAAAGAAAGAGCAGGTAAAAGGATATTGTTGGTTGGTAGCAGATCAGCATGAAGAAACTGAAGATACAGATGGAGCAGGTGTTGTTGCACAGGATGTGTTTGCAAGTTTCTTGGATAAAGTTGAATCTTGGATAAAAGATTCAGTTGCCTCTTTCCATGCAGCCCCAGGTAGAGGAGCTGGTAAGCCTTGCCAAAGAATTGGCAAAAGGGAAGTGAAGCTAAAATTGTAGGCGGCCAACACACAGGTGTTGATGAAGGTCACGCAGGTCCCAGGTTTGGAGATATGGCTAATTTCTTTAGAAATATTGGGTGATGAGAGATGCACAAGAACTCTCACAGCAGATGCACTTGAATTAGCTGGTGGTAAGAAAATAGGTATTCTTTATCTACTTGTTTATATTATTGATTCTTCTTCTATTGCAGAGACATGGCTTCGTAGGCTTGGTCACATGAGCAGGAAGGAGATGCATGTTCTTAAGCGGAAGACAGATATATTTGACAGGCTTAAAAATTGGAAAGCCCTGGTGTTCTTGGAGGAGATGGTGGACAGAGTTCAGTGGATGAGGCTGGATACATCTGAGCAGAGCAGTTTGGACATGTGTTTTGATCCAAAGGAGCTCGCGGGTAAAAAAGTCATCACTCATAGGCGAACACAGACACCGCCGTCGGTCAGAAGGAACCGGTGTCGAACAGATAGGTGTCGATGTTGGTCATGCGCAGACCAAAGCCGGCAATGTTGGGCAGGGTAAGACCGACGTCGGTCATGGGACCGACGTTGGCAGTATGTAAGACTGATGTCGGTCAGGAGGACCGACGTCGGCAGAAGAGACACCAGTGCTGGCAGGTTGGTAGTCAGGTACAGACCCATGGAACTGACGTCGGTCAGATGCAGACTGTGGAGTGACTGAGGTCGGTCACTGTAATGAATTTTGGGTGGACAGCATGCTGTCAAGGAGTCTCAAACACCCATACGGAGGACTGAAGGTGTAAGTAGGCCCTCAAATTTGTGTTCCTCTTCTTCATACTTGTTGCTGATTGTAGAGCAGGAAGGATCCAAGAAATAGGTGTGAGCTAGGCAGGATTATGATGCATAACCAAACGAGAGTTTTGGTAGGTTTGCCAGCTGGATGAAAGCACAGAGACGAATGGATGCCTTAGTAGAAGAATAGAGAGAATGGATACGTGAGACGAAAGACCAGGTATATGGTCTTGTGGAGCTGCAGGATAGTGGTACCGGGTTTGACAGGTGGAGGACGAAGCATGGCTTCAGTCAGTGTCAGGTAACTACTGTGGTTTATCTTACCAGGTGGATGATGAGTCATGACATCATTCTGTTGCTGTATGTGGATAGTATGCTAGCTAGCGGGGGAGTACATACAGGGTTTTGCTGAGCTCAGGGTAAGATTAGTTTAGTGTCATGTCATGAGGAGTTTGGAGTAGTGAAATTCTTTGACATGGGAGGCATGGAGATCACAGGTTGATTTTTGTCTTGAGTGGGAGCTGATGTGAATCAGGTGTTGGTGAGGTTTGGGATGCAGAACTGGAGCACACTAAGGGCTAGACAGGTACAGTGTCCGAAATCACATGAGGTCTGGTATAGACCTGAGTATTCCCATGCAGTGGGAGCTGTCAGAGTTAGGAGCCAATTCGGGGAAGTGGGTTCTCAAGTTTTTGAGATGGATCGACAGCAGGTGTTGCTATGCAGGGTCAGGACTTCACTACAGGTATTGTAGGTTTGGATGTGGCAGGGTACTCAGATGACAGGTGGTACACCACGGGATGTGTGGTGGGTTGTCTTCAGGTGGGAGCTTGAAGAGGGATACAAACCAGGAAATAGATTAGACAGAGTACAGGTACAAGTATAGTGCAGCTGTTTATCTCCAAGTGGGAGATTGTTAGGATTGTGGAGCTAAAAGCTTCACTGATATAGACACGGAGGAGGTTGCAGGAGAGTTGCTGAGTGTCAGAGACACCGACGTCGGTCAGGCCAACCGACGTCGGCAGGATAGGGCAGGAAGGCAATCGACGTCAGTCAGAGATCAGCCGGCGTCGGCGACCCCTAGGCAGACAGGGACCGACATCGGTCGCCTGTGTGATTCGTACTACACTTGTTATGGGCAGTTAGCTAACGAACCAAGTGTTTGCATGAAGAGATCTATTTTTAGACTGAGAGCTGCGGATCTAATTATTGTAATTAGATGTCTAATTATTGTTTGGATGAGATCTATATAATAGACTCATGGTTGTATTGGAAAAGTGTGCTAGGGAGTAAGAGAGCATAATTATAAGCTCCTTCTGTGTGTGAGGTAGAGCAATGGTGCGTTCCTCCTAGTGCCTCAGTACCAGGTGTGTTGGTGCTGGTTTGGAGAGTCAGCTAGATTCTTCAAGAGTGTAGGATCTTGGTCACATTTGCATGGCCTATATAGGAGATCTACATGGTAAGTAAGATCGTTGATCTACAGGTGTATGTGTGTGCAAGGTCGAGGTTCACAGGTGAGCAGAACCATTGTTTAATTTGCAAGTGTGCAAGGTCATATAGAGAGCAACACAACAGGGAGCAGTATCAGGCAGGATCTACTTGGAGTACAGGTGTGTACTCGGATAGAGCGAGAGGAAGGCAAGGGAGTTCCTTCCATAAGTATGGTCTATTAAATTGCAGGTTGTTGCAAATTCATGGGAGATCTACTTGAAGTACCTTGAGTACTTGTGGAGCACGTGGAGTGCTTGTGGAGTGCGTGGAGCACTTGTATTATGCGTGGAGCATGGGAGGTGAACACCAACTCTGTATTTGAGTTGGGTGTTGTGACCTGTGAGAGGGAGAGCTTTGGGGAGAAGAATTACAGTTCACTTGAGGTGTGGGAAACCTCTGTAAGGTGGTGGAGAAGAAGTGGCATCTTCTTTATTGTATTCTTTTCTGTATAAAGTGTTAATACAAGTTGTGTATTGTCTCTCATATGCTGTGTTATTCTGAATTCTAGTTACTTGTTGATTCTGGTTATTTCCGCATATTAAGTTGCTTGAAGTTTGGTAATCAATTGTATGCTTCCGGTGTTTCGCATCCTTGACAAGTGGTATCAGAGCCTTGGTTGTAGGTTCTTGAGCTTGATACCAACAAGTGGTATCAGAGCTAAGGTTGCAGGAAGCAGGTTGTGTTTTGGTTACAGGGCACTCTCAGGGGTTTCTAATTGAGTGGGAGTAGAGCAACGGTAGATCAAAGTAAGCTAAGAATGGAGGAATTGAAAAGCACAGACGGTTACTCACGGTCTGATGGAAAGAAAGAGCAGGTAAAAGGATATTATTGGTTGGTAGCAGATCAGCATGAAGAAACTGAAGATACAGATGTAGTAGGTGTTGTTGCACAGGATGTGTTTGCAGGTTTCTTGGATAAAGTTGAATCTTGGATAAAAGATTCGGTTGCCTCTTTCCATGTAGCCCCAGGTAGAGGAGCTGGTAAGCCTTGCCAAAGAATTGGCAAAAGGGAAGTGAAGCTGAAATTGCAGGCGACCAACACACAGGTGTTGATGAAGGTCGCGCAGGTCCCAGGTTTGGAGATATGGCTAATTTCTTCAAAAAGATTGGGTGATGAGAGATGCACAAGAACTCTCACAGCGGATGCACTTGAATTAGCTGGTGGTAAGAAAATAGGTATTCTTTATCTACTTGTTTATATTACTGATTCTTCTTCTATTGTGGAGACGTGGCTTCGTAGGCTTGGTCACATGAGCAGGAAGGAGATGCATGTTCTTAAGTGGAAGATAGATATATTTGACAGGCTTAAGAACTGGAAAGCCTTAGTGTTCTTGGAGGAGATGGCAGACAGAGTTCAGTGGATGAGGTTGGATACATCTGAGCAGAGCAGTTTGGACATGTGTTTTGATCCAAAGGAGCTCGCGGGTAAAAAAGTCATCACTCACAGGCGAACACAGACACCGGCATCAGTCAGAAGGAACCGGCATCGAACAGACAGGTGCCGATGTCGGTCATGCGAAGACTAAAGTTGGCAATGTCAGGCAGGGTAAGATCGACATCAGTAATGGGACCAACGTTGGCAGTATGTAAGACTGATGTCGGTCAGGAGGACCGACGTCGGTAGAAGGGACACCAGCGCTAGCAGGTTGGTAGTCAGGTACAGACGCATGGAACCGACGTTGGTCGGATGCAGACTGTGGAGTGACCGAGGTCGGTCACTATAATGAATTTTGGGTGGACAGCATGCTGTCAAGGAGTCTCAAACACCCATATGGAGGATTGAAGGCGTAAGTAGGCCCTCAAATTCATGTTCCTCTTCTTCATACTTGTTGCTGATTGTAGAGCAGGAAGGATCCAGGAAACAGGTGTGAGCTAGGCAGGATTATGATGCAGAACCAAACGAGAGTTTTGGTAGGTTTGCCAGCTGGATGAAAGCACAGAGACGAATGGATGCCTTAGTAGAAGAATAGAGAGAATGGATACGTGAGACGGAAGACCAGGTATATGGTCTTGTGGAGCTGTAGGACAGTGGTACCGGGTTTGACAGGTGGAGGATGAAGCATGGCTTCAGTCAGTGTCAGGTAACTACTGTGGTTTATCTTACCAGGTGGATGATGAGTCATGACATCATTTTGTTGCTGTATGCGGATAGTATGCTAGCTAGCAGGGGAGTACATACAGGGTTTTGCTGAGCTAAGGGTAAGATTAGTTTAGTGTCATGTCATGAGGAGTTTGGAGCAGTGAAATTCTTTGACATGGGAGGTATGGAGATCACAGGTTGATTTTTGTCTCGAGTGGGAGCTGATGTGAATCAGGTGTTGGCAAGGTTCGGGATGCAGAACCAGAGCACACTAAGGGCTGGATAGGTACAGTGTCCAAAATCACATGAGGTCTGGTATAGACGTGAGTATTCCCATGCAGTGGGAGCTGTCAGAGTTAGGAGCCAATTCGGGGAAGTGGGTTCTCAAGTTTTTGAGATGGACCGGCAGCAGGTGTTGCTATGCAGGGTCAGGACTTCACTATAGGTATTCTAGGTTCAGATGTGGCAGGGTACTCAGATGACAGGTGGTACACCACGGGATGTGTGGTGGGTTATCTTCAGGTGGGAGCTTGAAGAGGGATACAAACCAGGAAACAGATTAGACAGAGTACAGGTATAGGTACAGTGCAACTGTTTATCTCCAAGTGGGAGATTGTTAAGATTGTGGAGCTAAAAGCTTCACTGATGCAGACACGGAGGAGGTTGCAGGAGAGTTGCTGAGTGTCAGAGACACCGGCATCGGTCAGGCCAATCGACATTGACAGGATAGGGCAGGAAGGCAATCGATGTCGGTCAGAGATCGGCTGGCGTCGGCGACCCCTAGGCAGATAGGGACCGACGTCGATCGCCTGTGTGATTCGGACTGCGCTTGTTACGGGCAGTTAGCTAACGAACCAAGTGTTTGCATGAAGAGATCTATTTTTAGACTGAGAGTTGCAGATCTAATTATTGTAATTAGATGTCTAATTATTGTTTGGATGAGATCTATATAATAGACTCATGGTTGTATTGGAAAAGTGTGCTAGGGAGTAAGAGAGCATAATTATAAGCTCCTTCTGTGTGTGAGGTAGAGCAATGGTGCGTTCCTCCTAGTGCCTTAGTACCAGGTGTGTTGGTGCTGGTTTGGAGAGTCAACTGGATTCTTCAGGAGTGTAGGATCTTGGTCACAGTTGCATGGCCTATATAGGAGATCTACATGGTAAGTAAGATCGTTGATCTGCAGGTGTATGTGTGTGCAAGGTCGAGGTTCACAGGTGAGCAGAACCGTTGTTTGATTTGCAAGTGTGCAAGGTCATATAGACAGCAACACAACAGGGAGCAGTATCAGGCAGGATCTACTTGGAGTACAGGTGTGTACTCGGATAGAGCAAGAGGAAGGCAAGGGAGTTCCTTCCATAAGTATGGTCTGTTGAATTGCAGGTTGTTGCAGATTCATGGGAGATCTACTTGAAGTACCTTGAGTACTTGTGGAGCACGTGGAGTGCTTGTGGAGTGCGTGGAGCACTTGTATTGTGCGTGGAGCATGGGAGGTGAACACCAACTCTGTATTTGAGTTGGGTGTTGGGACCTGTGAGAGGGAGAGCTTTGGGGAGAAGAATTACTATTCACTTGAGGTGTGGGAAACCTCTGTAAGGTGGTGGAGAAGAAGTGGCATCTTCTTTATTGTATTCTTTTCTGTATAAAGTGTTAATACAAGTTGTGTATTGTCTCTCATATGCTGTGTTATTCTAAATTCTAGTTACTTGTTGATTCTGGTTATTTTTGCATATTAAGTTGCTTGAAGTTTGGTAATCAATTGTATGCTTTCGGTGTTTCGCATCCCTGACAATAAATACAAAAATTTGATAATATATTAGATAAATCATTACATAATAGAAGATTGAGAATTTAATCATTTGGCCCATACACATTAAATAATAGAAAACTAATTTAAGAGGAAAATTTATAGATACAATGCAATTACTAGTTTGTGTTAACACCTAATAACTCTACATAGATCTTTGATAAAGACCAATAAAGACTTCAATAAAATAAATAATCCACCTATTCTAACTAGTCTCCCTTAGACTTGAGGCTTTTAACAATCTCAACTTAGACTCTTGAATCAAAAACACATAGGGTGTAGCTGAAAAGATGAGATGCTTCACCAAACATATCTTATTAGGGGAATTCAAACCCCTAACATTCTAGGAAATCAGCTTCATGAGGAGGGATAGGGGAATTAATATCCATTCTTTTTAGTCTCAAATAAGTTTGTAAAAATTCCCTATTTACCAATGAAAATTTCCCTAGCCATTAGATCCTTAGTTGATTTCTTCCCTCTCTTCCTTGGTAGACCCTAATTGGGATGAAGAAGGGAGTTTTGAGAATGGGAAATCATCATTGATTCCCTTAAGTTCAACTCCTCCTTTGAGTCTTGTTCTTTCACTTCTGATCCTTATTGAGTATCTTCAAGACTTACATCTTTGATATTTTAACTTGATTTGGGATGCTGACAAGCTCTAATTACCTTACTTCCTTTGAGGGGTACTAGAGAAAGGACTTACTATCTTGTGACTATTCTAAAATGAAATCACAACCTTTTAGCAATTATTCTAGTGAAAATTCTATTCCTTTATCCAATTTCTCTGACAAGGCCTCTATTTTTTATTTTTTTGAAAGATAGCCTCCCTAATCCTTTGTGTTAATCCCTAATAGCTCATTTTTCTTATATATCTCTCTGAATCCAAATAAAATAGGTTCAAAATTATTTAAATTTAGTTCCAAAGAGACCTTATGCTTTCTCAGTTAAGCCTCCCTCTTTTTCATTTGACAAGACCAAAAATTCCCATTATTACTCTAATGAAAAGCTTTAGAGGAATTAGAAAATGGTTTTAAAATTGATTCTTGGGGCCCCAATTAGAGTTTTTATCTAATGGAAAAATATAAAAAAATATCTATGAATGCCCTAGGAACCTACACTTGAAGCATCTAAATGAGATTTTTTCTATATCAAAATATTGAATCCACAATCTCTGATGAGACTTGATAATAATATTTTTAGGTATTTCTAAATCAAGATCCATAAAAACCCTAACCCTCCTATATGATGCCAAAACACCATTTTTTCATATTGAATCAATTTCAATAAAATCCCTTAGTAAATTTCTAAGAGTTGTGAGATAGTCATGACCCCAATATTCCATAGGGAGCCCATAAAAATGAATCCACACCAAAAATATACCTTGATGAGTTGCATAAATATCAAAATTAGGATGCCAATGCTAAAGCCAAGTACCCATAAATCCCATTTAAAATTTTCTCCTTAGACTCTAGATAATAAAAAATTACAATGAAAAAACCGTTAGGTAAAAATTTGACCTCAGTTTTGGACCCTCAATGCTCCTTTACCAAGGATTCAATCTCTCCAATTTATATCCACTTACCTGCATATTTACCAATTATGGATCACTCATACAACATCAAAATATTAAGATAAAAAGGCTTTTTATTCTAGTTCAACTCCTTGGCTTGGCCAATATTGAGGCCATCTTTTGTTTTATAAATAGTGACATCACTCTTGGATGCATCCTCCTAAATAGGCCTTCCATAGACTATTGAATGTCCCATGCCAAGAGGAATTTTATTTGATCCTAAAGCCATTGATACCCTAGACTCCAAATCCTTTCCTAGTGAATCATCTTCCTAAACTTAGTATGCCTTTGTCATCTTGTTGTTTCCTGATCCTGCTTCAGTCACTCCTAATTAAAAGTCTATCCAATCCCTAGACTCACAAATATCTTCCACTAGGGCATGATGGTCAACCTTTAATGAGTGGAAACCAACCCCCAAATATAGGGAAAGGGATTCCTTATGCTTCTTACCATGATCATGCACCATAAAAATCTTATTTTTTAAATATTTTCACTCCATTTTAATTTTTAATAGGATGGAACATTTATGATTTCTTATTTAATTACATTTTTAACTTTCATTTTTTTTAACTCAATACAACAATTCACATTAGACCACTCTAATATATACTCTAATTCACTACCATTAAAAGTGCAATTCAAGTAGGACCAATAGTTTTCATTTTAAGTTTTACATTTGAATTCCAAGAAGTAAATTTTATAGGAAAGTATAGATCACATGTTATCATAGAAACATGGTTTTTGGGCTTGTAGAATATTTTTCCTAACACATTGGGTTTTGTGTGTAATAAATTTTTTGTATATAATTAATTGATAATGTTTTTATATATTTTTAGTTTAATAGAAAAAAACGTGACCAATTATTCGAGAATAAAGCTTGAGGATATCCAAGATTTCCATATGCAAGTACATGATAAGAATAAATAATTGAGAATGATGGTGCAACACATAGAAAAGTAAAATCAAGAATTGAAAATTTCATAGGAAATCCATGTTACTAAAAAAATAGGAGTTTTTGTAAAATATCTAAGATGATAGTGCATGATTGAAATTGAATTAATAACCTACCAAACAAAGGAGACCAATCTCCACAAAATATGTACAAATTATGATAGAGATGCACACGTAAAACACTCCATTATGCAATATTTATTCTAATGAGTATTTTGGTAATATTTTGAAATATAAAAAAGGTATTATATTTCATTTATAACATAAAATGGGAGATATTAGAAAAGGGCATGAAAAGGATGAACAAAGAATTATCACTTTAATTAATAAAATAGAGAGGCCAATATATTCTGGCCTATGGTGGAATTCAAATGAATGTTGGTGAAATGTTTAATGCAACCCAATAAAGAGTTATATCCAAAGAGAAGGATGTCTAACCATCTACAGGGAAATCATATCTTAAATAAGGTAATCATATTTATAATTTGATTTTTGTAAAGCCTCAATTTGATTGTAAAGATTCAAGAAAGTGTGGACAATAAGGAAAAAAAGATGAGGTAATTATGAGTCTATTTAAAAATGTCAATAAAGGGTATATTTTAAGCCATAAATGAGGTAAAGATAGTGCACCACTAATCCAACCACATGATGCAAATTAAAATAGGTGTGGAGAATACAATATAATTTCACTACTTGGATATCTAAGAAGGGAAGGAATCAATCGTCAAGGCAACTAAAAAATGTATACACAAGATAAGTATTTTATCATTATATTTTTTATTTTTTTTGAATTGACCCATATGCATTTTAAGCCATATCATGATAATGATGTATTTATAGTTATGGGGTATAATGAAGGACAACCTTGGAATACACAACCCACACATTTAACAAAAAAATGGACTGACTCATAGTCCTACACATGGAAATAATATGTTTAGATAAAATCACAATGTTTTTTATTGATTAAAATGAGGAATTTTAGCTTGCATACATACTGTATTCAAATCAAAATCATTAAAAATTAACACAATATTAAAATGATATGCATTAAAATATATGACACACAAATCTTTGATTGAACTAGCCTAAGTTTTGTCTTTCTCAAGAAGATTCTAAAATACTTACAGTAACTACACAATGATAATGAATTAATATCCTATAATTTTTTTTTACAAATTTATGGATGTGTTTATCTAGATACATGATCCACCTACTTACATTAATTCTCTCAACTACCCACTAATTCAATAATGTATAAATATAGGTAACACATCACCATGATCCACAATCATTAAATGATTCTAACACATCACTATGCATCACAATAATTAAATTAAGAATACATTACCAATGTCCATTACACATCACAAGTTACATAGAATGTCGATTCATAATAAATTCTAGAATTTATAAAACATGTCACATATTGACAGAACAAGTAATATGATTGCATATGAACATCATATCTAGATGTGAGACCAATAACAAAGACATTCACCATGAAATAATGAGAGCAAAGTTGAACACACCATAACATAGATATACATGGGAAAAACTCCAAGAGTTAAAAAAAACCCACAAAGATTATTCATAGTATAAGAAACTAATAGGTATCCAATAATGTCTTTATTCCTCTCACTTCTTTTTTAATTACATCTTACAATATAAATTTTTTATTATATAGGCAAGGTAATCTGCCCATTATAAATGACCTTTTATAACCACCAAATTAATGGGTCTAACCTCTCTAAAGGTCATTTAATATATTTTATTATTTATTTACATGAAGATAAAGTCATGATAAATAATAAAATACATTATTAGTAAAACCAGTGTAATTTAATGTATTAAGGGTACATAAATAACACCACTTAACCATTAATTATTCCAATACTTCCCCTTCATGTTAAGTGAGGATACATGGTGAATTTTAAGAGGTAAAAACATAACAAACTTTCAATCCATAAACCATGTACATGATGAGTTTTAGGAGGTAATAATTGAAGGAGACATCCTTCATCATGCCATAGTCACCTTTAAAGGAATTATGCTATGTAAAAATAGTCACCCAGAGGTATTGCACTATTTAACTATAGACACCCAAAGGTATTACACTAAGTAACCGCAATCACATAGTCATCTTTAAAGGAGTTACACTATACAACTATAGACACCCAAAGGTATTGCACTATGTAACCATAATTACATAGTCACCTTTAAAATAATTACACTATATACCCATAGACACCTAAAGGTTTTGCACTATGTCCCCATAGTCACCTTTAAAAGAATTACACTATGTTACCCTAAACCACTTAAAGTTAGTTTAGGTTATCATGATCATGAGAATACATCCCATAGTGAGAATACATCCTACAATTTCTCATGAATAATCAACCAAACATATTAGAATCTTTTATAAAATTAATACCTCCATGATACTATGTGTTTGGTACAATGTAGTCTTTCATATGAAGTTTATAAAAATCAGATAAAGTGATATATTATAATGTTTTAAAATGAGAAGAAGTATAAAGATATATAAGGAAAGACACAACCCACATGAGTGTTAGGAAGTGCCATTATCATGCACACTCCCCCTCAATGACAACTTATATAAGCCCAACATCGAATGAACTTCCACAAAATTTAGTTTTTTGGTTTTGTATTGAATTTTTCACCAAAGTTATATTATTTTGACTATCACCAAGAAGTTTGGTACAATGAAGAACTTCCACATTATTTTATTCTATCATCCTTCATAGCCATAAGACTTTTTTAACAACTTCCACATGAAGTTCTCCAAGTGATAGCACCTATATCAAACATAAACACATATCAAGAAGTAGACTCATAATAGTATGGTTAACATCATAATAACCAAATAAATTAGCATAATCAAAGAAAAAATAATATAAACCAAAGTTTACAGTTTTTTTTTCATATATCCAATTATTTGCTTTGCTAATTTCCAATGATCTAAGTAAAAATCCTACATGAATATGGAAGCAACACCCACATCTTATGAAATATCTCTAATAATGGTTAGATAAATCAAACTACCAAAAGGATTTTTGTAAATAGGGGTTCATTTTATTGCACATAGTTTTTGGATTAAGCTTTAACACAACCTTCAATAGAAATATATGTAAGCCTACAATCAAGCATGTTAAATTTAGAGAGTAGGTTATGTGATGAACATAGAATAAATTCACTACTAATTTGATAATAAGTTAACTAGATATTATATATATTATTAAGAATCATTTTATATTATAATTTGAGTCATGAATATTTTTCCTTCCGTTTAAAGTTGACAGTACAATTTTGCATTTTATACTAAACCAAAAAAAAGGTTTTAAAAAGCAAATTTTTTAATATGATTTATACTTAATTTTATAATAAATACATATATTCTATTGTGTAAACAACACTAGCCACTTTATTTGATTGTAAAAATAATTCAAAAACACAAATAATTGTAACAAGGGTGAAAGTTATAAGTGTCATAAGTATCATAAATAGTGTCACAAATTATATTATTTGAATAAATTGTTGTAAAATAAATACTAGGAGGGTTAAAATCAAATAAGATACCATCCCAATGTGTTTGAAAGGTGAAAAAACCTAAATATTGTCTGGTCACACGACCATCTTTGACAAAGAATATGACAAGTCAAAGGTGTCAAAAGTGTTACAAGTTTCACACATGAGATTTTGTAAAAACATATTGAAATTGATATTTAATTTAAGGACCTTGGTTCTATAAATTTTTTTCAAAAATACTAGTAAATTTTCCTTTGTCCAATATAAGACTTCACATGCAAGCTAAATGATTTAATTAATTTTGATTTTTTTTTGAAAATCAAAAATATTAAATGCATGTAAAATAAATATATTGTGATTGTATTAAAAAAATTAAATATTTTTGTAATCTTTTTGAAAAATACAAGTCAACACACATGGGCCCACCATGTGCTTGCATGGAAAATTAGTTAATTACAACTCACCCACTATGTTAACACAATAAATGCAATAACTTAACCCTTTTGTGGTATGATTTTTATTTATTTTTAAATAAATAAATAAACCATAATTAAATACTTTCATTAAAATAATAAAATGAAAGCATTTATTTAAAATTTGAAAAAAAGGATTTTAAAAAACTTAAGTGGGGCCCACTGCTTTGGTGAAATAAAGCCAATTAATTAAATGTTTTATTTTTAAAATACCTGCATTAAAAATTTAATATACCCATTAATTCATTGCTATAACATGCTTTATACAGAAGCATGACACAGGTGGAGAGTAGGGGAGGATTGCAGGAGCTCTAGACATCCATTTTTAGTGATCTAAAGCTTGAAAACACTTGAAAATTGCCCTTCAAAGCTACTGGTAGACCTAGATCTATGAGTTTTTGACTGTAAAATAATAATTTAATGCTCTTACTACTATTATGGCATACTATGGCACCCAAGTAGAAGTTAAAAAAATCTAGATTTCCTCTTGATGCTCCTCAGGGTCTGAAAATGGTTCCAACAGGTTTAAATATTGTAGAAAACATGAAATAAACCTTTAAATCTTAGAAAATTATTGAGAATACATGATTTATATTTTTTTCTTCTTCCATGGTCATACAAGCTGAAGCATGATACTTGGGAAGAGAGAAAAAAGTAAAAAAAAGTTATAGGAGACCAAATCAGACAAAGTAATATTAAAATATGCTTGGAAATGGCCAAACTAAGCAAATAGAAAAAAAACTAAGATTTACTACCCAAAATCTAATCTTTCATAGATTTTTATCTCACACATGCTAAAAAATGGCATTTAAGAGGAGAGAGAAAATTTAAAATGAGCTACAAGAGTCTAAATTAATGTGGAATAAAGGTAAAAGATGCTTGAAAATGGTCAAAATAAGCCAATAGAGTGACGAAAATGGAGATTTACTATACAAAATCTTTTTTTTGAAAAAATAAGGCCATACAAAGGCCATAAAAGAATTTACAAGCACTGATTTGCTCACTTCTTGGCTCTCTTAATATTTGTAACTCCCTGTAAGTGTTAGATCTATAACTAAAGAGCTTTAACCACCTTCATATAGATTATTAGTCCAAAAAAAAGAAAATCTTAAAAATTTTAATGCTTAAAAAAGTTTTTTTATCCCATTTTGAGATTCTCAGTTAGATCTATGACATGAAAATAGGCTTAAAATATGAAAAATTGTATAGATCTAATATTTTTAGGCTTTTAAGAGAGGAACAAATAGAATAACTTACTTCTTACAGAAAGAGAAGCTTGGAAATTTTCATGATTATACCATGGCTTAAAAAATGGATCTATGATCTTGCCACTTGATCATGCATCAACTGGCTCTGATACCATGACAAAATAAGTAATACAATTGCTTACAAACACTGGATCTAGATGTGAGACAAATAGTAAAGACATTCACCATGAAATAATGAGAGCAAAGTTGAACACACCATAACATAGATATACATGGGAAAACCTCCAAGAGGTAAAAAACTACAAAGATTTTTCATATTATGAGAAACTAACAAGTATCCAATACAGTCTTTCTTCCTCTCACTTCTTTTTTCATTACATTTTACAATATAAACTCTTTATTACATAGGTAAGGTAATCTGCCCATTATAAATGACATTTTCTAAGTACCACATTAATGGGTCTAACCTCTCTGAAGGTCATTTAATATATTTTATTATTTATTTACATGAGGATAAACTCATGATAAATAATAAAATATATTATTATTTAAACAATGTAATCTAATGTATTAGGGTACATAAATAACACCATTTAACCATTAATTGTTCCAATACATATTACTAGAAATCAATCACACATAGGTTTTGAGAAAAGTTATTTTGTAGAAATAAACCATAACCTTTCACCATAAAATAATTTGATAGATGGACTTAAAATAATGTCAATATGAATCTTGTAGAACTATGAGTTATTGTGACATTTTTAATAAATTTTTATTTTTTGGGAAAACCATGATAGTGTAGTGAGATCTATTTTAACAAATATATTTAGAATGATGATAAGAATGTCTTTGTAAAATTGCACATTATTTCAAGGCATGTATTATTTTTTCCATTTTCACACAAATCATTTATGCAGTAACATTTGAGTTAAAAGATGGGTTCCTTAGGTCATTTCCATGCTTACTATAAATCTACAAGTTAATGAAAATTTTGTAGCTCCATTTATGGTTTTGTGTTGATTTAGAGCTCTATATTAGTTTTTAGGTGTTGCATCACTTGATACTATTTTAATGTTATATGCAAGATAAAATATTTTGTAGTGTACTTAAGAATGTTTTAACACTCTAAATAGACTCAAAACTACAATTCATGTTTTTAGGTGTTACAATCTTATGCATGATTTTTTATTATTTATTGCTCTTTGACCACATAAACAATATGGATAACATATATATTCACCCTATAACCATTTTTAATTTAATGGAGGATGTATCTATAGTTCTCTACCAATCTACGCAAGATGGAAAACACACTTATGCTCTCTCTACCCATTATTTGTTAAATAGATGATGTATCTATAGTTTTATGCCAACCTACACAAGATGGGAAAAATTCAAACACTCTTATAACCTTATTTATAAAATATATCTCTCTACCTCTACCTACTTTTCCTTGTTATGGAAGACACTCCAATACAATAACACCTTCTTCCTAACCCTTTTTCTAAATTGAAAGATTTATTTCCATACTCTTAACCTCTCTTTGTTTTCTACCCAAAATTTATCTTGTGGAAAATAAAATATTAAAAATATTTCAACCTCCTTTATATTCTAATTATTTCCTTGAATAAAACAACTACCTATACATCTTCTATCCAATAATCTCACTAGAAGATGTCTGAAGCTAATTTCTACCCACACTCATAAATGGAAAAAAATCCCTACAAGGACTAAAACCTTGATTTGATACCAAATTATGTAGTCATGGTTATGGGGTCCAATTAAGGATAACCTTAGACCATGTAGCAAACATATTTAACATAATAAATGGATTGGCTCACTTTACTATGCACAAAAACAATATGTTTAACTATAATAACAATGCTATCTATTGATTCAAATGAGGATCTACAATTTGTATACATATTAAAATATGATTACAAACATTCAAAAGTAGTGTAGTCTCAAAATTATATGCATTAAAACCTTTCACCCTCTTAATTATATGACTCACACAAATGTCTACTTGAACCAATATAGGTTATCTCTTTATCAATAAGAATCTAAAAGAATTAAAAGAAAAAAATATGATATTCAATCACTCTCATAACCTTTTATCACAAGTTTAGGGATGTGTATATATATATATATATATATATATATATATATATATATATATATATATATATATATATATATATATATATATATATAATCCACCTACTTACATTAATGCTCTCAACTACCCATTAATTCCACAATTATTATGTATAGGTAAAACATAACCATGAGTCAAAATAATTAAATGCTTATAACACATCATTATAAATAATAATTATTAAATGTATAACACCATATTAATGTACATAAAACATCATAATTTACATATCACATCATGAAGGCTCATCACAAATTATAGAAATGATTGAATACGTCACATGCTACTGGAAATCAACCACACATAGGTCTAAGAAAGGATTTTTTGTGGAAACAAACCATAACATTGCACCATAAATTAATTTGATAAATGGAATAAAAATGATGTCAATATGTATCATATATAATTGTGAGTTACTATGATTATTGTAGTGTATTTTTCCTTTTATAGGAAAACCATGATAATGTGGTGAGAACTATTTTAGAAGATGGATTTATAATGGTGATAGAATGCCTCTATAAAATAATACATTATCATAAATCCTATATATTTTTTTCCCTTTTCATACAAATCCATAATGACATGGTAAAAATTAAGTTGATAGATGGATTCCTTAGGTTATTTATATTCTTATTGTAAATCCATAAGTTATCGCAAGCTCTATAACTCCATTTATGGTTATGTGTTGATTTATATCTCTATATCAAGTTTTTAGGTGTTGTGTCACTTGATGTGATTATTTAAATGTTATATGCATGTTTTAAAATCTCATGGTTCATTAAAGAGTGATCTAACATTCTGAATATATTCATTGATGTAATTTATGTTTTCAGGTGTTGTGTCATTAAGGAATAATACACGATAAATTATAACAATGGTATGAGGATATAATACCTACCATAGACCTATTGAAGTGATTATATAATACCATAAACCTTATAATATCAAACATATATAACCCCACTTATTGCTAGCTATCCTATTCATATTTTTTGTTGAGGTAAGATTGAACGAGGCCCCAAATGCTCTTACAAAAGTTTACCTCCATGAGTATTCACGTATTTAATGACATTTTTATTCATGTATGTTCAAGTACTAATAACAAGGAAAGGATAAAAACTTATCACACAAGTAAAATTAATTTTTTTTTAGTATGAGGATCAATGGTTGTTTTAATAGACCACTTTTGAATTTTCATCCTCTAGCATATTTCCCATTTATTTGTATCATTTTCATTATCATTGTCTATATAAAGATAAATAATTTAAATAAAAATCACCATGTATTTTTTAAAATAATCATAAGTACCAATAAAATGAATTTAAACTAAGTCAACATGTCTACCACTCAATCTATCACTTCCCCTGGTAGGTGCCTTATATCTAAATTTACTAATTGGTATAATATAGAAACATGAATAACATGCAAGAAACTAGAGATTAATTATGTCACAATAACAAAAATGAACCCTATAAAAACCAAATCTAAACACACATTAAATTCATGCCCTAAAGGGGATGATAACATGAAACCTTAAGGTTGGAGTGTTATAATGAATTGGGTTCACCAATTTTTTTTGTGGAGGGTACACAAGTGTTGAGAAAACTACACAAACTACATCAAATATGGAGAAAAGGTAGATATGCCTTAAATGCAATAAATAAGATCTATCTTACTAGCCTAGGGTAAAGAGGAGTTCATGAATGAAAATACCTCGAGAAATTGATATTTAAAAAAGGAAAGAGATGATTCATGACTCACTTGAGTTCTTAGAGAGACTGAAAGTGCTAAAAATAAGGTTCTAAAGTAGTGAAAAGAGCATCTAGAAAGAAAACAATGATATGAGACAATGACCATAATCATACCATATGACAACAATGATAATAGAATAAAAAATATTTAGTATTTAAAGTTTTACCAAATGTGATGAACCTATAATAAATACAAATATGTAAGTATAAGTGATTTTAAAATTTCATAAATCTTTTTAATAGATGAAGTCTAGAAAAATATATATGATAAGTGAATTGATGTGTGAAAATTTTTAAATCCTTTCTCCTTCACCTGAGCTCAAGTACACACTTTTTTTAGAATAAATATTGGTGTTATGTTTGATGTATTTGACTTAGTTATCCCCTATTGTGATTATTCACATTTAGAATTTTGACAATGAACACTCATGCATTTAATAACAAGCCTTTATTTTTATACAAGTATGTAACAACAAGTTGTTAGTAGATGAAAAGTAGAATCAGGATATAATATAAGATATGATAAATGTGTATTCTATTTGATAATACTTGTTATATTTTGATGTGGAATTATGCAATTCCTTAGAGGAAATTTATATATGAATACTCCTTTAAATTCAAATTTGTATTTATTCTGATCACATAGAATCAAGAAAATTAACAATCAAGGCACATGGAAAAATGACAAGATGGAACAAAGGACACAAACCCATATGAATAGAATAATTATATATAATAATGTTTATACCACTATAATAAGGTTAAAATTCAAGTTAAGGTGAATAAAACCACAAAAATCAATGAGTTTTAAGGAGTGTGTTTGAGTATCCCAATGAAAAAATACATATAGACATGTTCATGAGTAAATGTTAATAATGAAAGACTATCAATAGTCCAATTCAACTAAAAAGTCATGAATAATATTTTAAATTAGGAAAATTATATAAATACAATAAAACATGACAAAAAACTACAACTAAATGAATTGTATAAAAATTAGGTGGCTATAAAGAGTACCATTTTCTCATTTGAAAACAAGCAGTATAGATATATAAAATTAGTAGGAGAAAGTATCAATTTTCATAAGGTGGAATATATGAGAAACATATAATAAAACTCAAAATTAAAAAAAAAATATATTTCAAACACATGACATTGAGTTTTGATGCACATTTCCATATTTAATTTGGCCTTGGATATTAAGACAAACAAACATAGGAGTTTTGGTCGTATAAACTGATGTAGAAGCATCATAAAATCAATGTAAATTTTTATTTAGTTAAATATATATAATTTTTGAGTATTATATGGTAAATTATGATGTTTTAAAGTCCTTATAATTGATAGAATATAGTGTTTTGGAGCTAAAAGGAGTTTTCCTGCCAAAATAAAATATCTAAATATTTTGAAGTGTAATAGTATTTTGAAAGAATTTTGTACATATTAAAGAAAATTTAATGTGATAATACTAATTTTAGGAGTAAATTGGAGTATAAATACATGTTATATAAGGTTTTATACAATGTAACAAGTCTTAAATATGCTAAGCAACTTAAGGAGCATGTGCCCATGTTGGAGAAAGACCAAGAAAAACATGTTTTAAGACAAGTCCAAGGAATTTGAAAGATTATTGGGAATATAATAGGATAATAATAAGATTATAACATCATTTAAAATAATATATATACTTATAAACATGAGGAAAAGAGGAGAAAATAAGGTTAAAAATCCTTTGCATGCAATATTTACTTAAAGATTTATAAGGATTGCATTTGAGTTTAGAAGAAATTAATCAATAAATCCTTATTAAAATAATTTTAATTATTGAATAATATTAATAATTATTCAAGTTAATTATGTGGATGTGTTTCAATATTTATTGAATGTACTTTGTGATGTTTTATGGTATGTAGGTCTGTGGTGTAAGAAAATAAGGTTTTACATAGTGTTAAAGGTGAGTTTGTGAGGTTTATTGAATGATTCATGATTATAAACCATTAAAAAAAGTTTAAAAATAAAATTAAAGACATAAAAAAAGTTTATTAAATTTTTTAAATCCTTTATAACTCTAGATATAAAGTTTTTTTGTTCTTGGTCTATGTATAGGCAACCCAATTTCAAGTAGAAAAAGTACCATATCTTGAGTTTTAGCTGTGAAAAATTAATGAAACTTTGATAAGTTATTAAATATAAATTTATAATGATTTTAAAGGTGGTTTAAAGTGTTTTTTTATCTTTATAATTAGTTATATTCAAAATGCAGTAAGCAAGGCCTATAGAAGAAGGTTTTAAGAGGGTTTAAACCCACTAAAAGTTGAATATCTTCCAAAATAATCATCAAATCATTATGAAATTTTGAATAAATATTAAGGATGATGTTTTTTAAGTGTCTAAATTTTTATTATGTTTTTATGATCTATACACAATAATATATTGATGACTAAGATTTCTACAGACATAAATACAAGCCCAAACACCTATTTTGGGAAGACTAAAAGAGATATATCTTCTAAATGATAGATTAATATAATATTAAAAATTTTAGGTGGGTTATTGAAGATAATTTGAAATTTATTAATTTGGTTTCAGTATTTAAAATTTATAAAATTTAATTTATTAATAACTGAGTTTTTTTGTAGGCTTAATTAGGCCTAGTAACTTGTTTTGGCTAAAAGTGAAGTTGGGGTGAAAAGTGAAGATGGGAAACCTATTATAAGAGTTGTTTTAATTTCTTTTTAAAATTTAATAAACCTTAAAAGGTAATTAAATTGTTTTTATAGGTTTCAATATCAAGAAGTGGTCTAATAAGTTAGTTTAAGGCCTAGTAGCCTTATAGCCTTGTTTTGATAAAAGTATAGTTTGAGTTGAAAAATGATTTTTAAACATATTGGGAAAATTATTTAACTTTTATTATAATATAATAAATTTATATAGACCATATGGATTAATATTTGAACCCCAATGCCATACAAGAGTCATTAAGCCTAGTGGTGGGTCTAGTAGGCTTTTGAGGGTTTTATGTATTTAAGAGTATGTAAGAAGGAGTAAGCCTTTAAGTTGAATTGAAATACATATAATAATTCAAAATAATCCATGTGTATCCTTAATAATCATGATCAAATAAAAATTACTCTTGAAAAGAGTATAAGCCATATCAAGAAGATTTACATAAGAGTTTGTTGGGTATGTTGATGAAGTTTCAAGACTAAGGAAGGTGTGTAATTTTGTATTAGGAGTGTAGTTACATAAAATAAGAGAGAGGAAACCTCATGAATTTTAATATTTTATTTAGAAGGGTCTATTTACTTGAGTATCCTTATTAGCATTGTGAGATGAATAATCTTAAATAGTCTTGAAGACTAGTGTAAGAGACCTTAAAGAGGTCTACTTGTATCATAAACCCATAAAGTAGATATCTATGAAACTCAAAAAATTAAATGTTATATATGAACTTTGTAAAAAGGACATTGAATATTGGATGTAAATAATTTTATATTCATTCATGATAATATGGGCCATTCAAGGTTAGAAAAGCTTAAAAATATGCAAGGTTTAGTGATTAGAATGTGTGAGAGGTATTTTTTTGGAAAACTTACCAACCCTTATGATCCACACTATAAGGGCCCATGAGTATGCATGTAAGGGAAAACCTGTACATTATAGATGACTCATACTTATAAAGAGTGAATGTACACAAAAAAATTTAGATATAAAATTCAACACACATTCAATGGAGTGAAAGTTTGATTCTTGTAGAAATACATCTTCTATTTAATAAGAGTGAATAGGGAAAAAATATAATGATTCACAATTCATGTAAAATAGAGTAGATATGCAAAGCATTCTATTTATCAATATCAGTATATGTAAAATTAACCCTAGGTTAGATTCATATGATACATATTTATACATGTAATAAAATAAAAAATTACTACTACTATTGGTTACAAAAAAGATAATTAAAATTCATTTCATGTTCCTTTCTGAATGATGATTGATCTCCCAAGTACATGGAAGTTAACTACCTAACTAGTTATTTGATACATCCTAGGCTAAGAAGTTCCACTTAATAGGCCACATATTTGGATCGAGTTGAAAGATGGATATTTAAGAGGGAGGAAAATTTAGATGTGTGAAAATAGTGACAGGTTTGACATGTAGGAGAGTGCGTAGGACTCTGAACAAGCATGAGTGAAAAATGTGAGACTTTGAGTAATCACATTGAGTTTAGATATTAAAATTATTTATGGGATAGGGAGTGGGAGCACAATCTAGAGTTTAATTAGACACCCATAGTTTATAGATAGATATATAGATAAAGATAGAGTTTATTGGCATTGACATTGAGTTTAGATATTATATATGGGGTGGGTGGGGCACATCATGATATATATTAACTATGTATAGGGTGGCATGGTATATATTAACTATGATAGATAGAGATATAGGGTAGACAATATATGTGATACATGGGACTATGAAAAAGTGTGAGGCATGTGGGACTGAGAAAAAGTGTGAGTCTATTGTGAATGTTTACAAGTAAGTGAGATATAGGTGCATGTGACTGTGACTAGCTTAGTGTAGCTAAAAAGTGCACATGGTGTGCAGACATGAAAAGGATAAGTTTACACTATGCAGGGGTGCTGAAAATATCACCTAATACACACTATTTTTGAATATAGAGATGAAACTAAGTACTGGTAAATTTTATTAGGGGCCCATGCTCATAAAAGATGGAATGATGGAATATGAAGGATCTTTAAAGGATGATACTTATGGGAAATTTTGTTTACAATTTAGTGGAGATAAATGTAAAAGGATGTAAGAGTATAAAAAATCTATATTAATGATAAATAAGAAAATAAATGAGATTATAATAATAAACTAAAATATTCTAATAAGAAATAATTAAAAAAATATAAAAATATTTAAAAAATAGAATTTAGATTTATAAGAGCATTTTGAGAAAAAAGGACAATGTTATAGGAACACCAACCAACAATTTTTTGTTAAACTAGATAAAATATTAACCAAAAAAATTACACAATCAAGGGAAATTAACAACTTAAAATAGTAGACAATGAATCTACATTTGAAAATAAAATGAAACATAAATAAAATAACTAACATTTATGCCTAAAAAAACATCACTAAAGGATGAAAGGAAGGAAATAAATTTGAATAAAGAGTGTCAAAATAATTTAAATCAGATAAGTTGAGTGATGAAAGAGATAAAAAAATATCTAAAGGAAATGACAATCATATTAGAATAAGAGGAGTTTGTTCAAACCTTTGGAGCATAAGACCAAGGGGAAACACAATATGGATTATAAAATTTAAGGATAACAAAGAGAGGAGAAGAAAAAGAGAATACATTAGATAATGAAGAATGCAATTTAGATGAAAATTAAAAAGATAATGTAGTAGGGAATGTAGAAGATAAAATATAAGATAGTATAGAAGATAACATAATAAAGATAGAAAATGAGAATGTAAAATAAGAACAAGAGATTAGTTTTCTAGAAGATAATGAAGTAAAAGTGTTTATTGATGAAGAACAAGAATGAGAAGAGGTATAAGCAGGAAAGAATGAAGAATAAAATTAGATACCAAAATAAAACTCATTCCAAACTGCCAATTGAAAGATAAAATGTGAGAAGATGAAGCCATTATACTAAACACCATTCCCTATGCCACTTCACATATATAAAATTCAAACAAGGAAAAGTGAGGAGATACATATTGGAAAAAAATTGATAAATAGTTCCCAAAAGTATATCAAAAAGATTAAAAAGAGGAGATTCATTGTAAGGAAATCAGATCAAGTAATAAGGATAAATTATTGTGAATAAGAGTTGAAAAGTTATTAGGGAAGAATGTATCCCATAGTTAAACAAATAATATCTAATATAAGGAAATATATGCCAATAAAGAGATATTTGATAAGTAGTAATCAAATTACTAATTGAAATATCACTCAAATTAGAAGAAAAACAATGTAAAATCCATCAATGAAGGCATATAATACATTTTTGAGTCCCATTTTGTTACTTGGTCATATGTTTTTCTAAACATTTATGAAATTTTAGTGGTCAATTGGCCTACTTGGCCTAGTTTTGTTTTGCTCCTTTTTGCTTGACTGTACTTCTTGTTTAAAAATAGTGGTTTCAAGTCCTTGTAAAGCTTGACATTCACCTTATCAAATAAAAAATAGGATATAGATCCCACTATGGGAAGGATACCAAGTATTTTGAGGAACATGTATTTTGAATAAATTCATATTGGAGGAGCCATATGATAATTAATCTACAAGTTAAATTATTTTATTTCTTAAGGAAATTAAAAGATGACACTCTAAAGTGGTTTTTTAAGTAATTACATATTGTACTTTATCTTTGAGTGCTATAAAAACATCAATTAGTTTTTATTTTCTAGATTTTATTACTAAGTGTGTCAATAAGATAAAAATATTAATTAAAAAAGGAAACAATCAAATATTTTAACCAAATATTTAAGGTCATAGTAAGGAAACTAGAGGAATCATTGAATGAGAATAAGAGAGTAAAGTGGTTTGTATTACGTCTTGTTACTATTTAAGAACATCCATGGGTGGGAAAGTGTTTTCTACATTTTTTGAGGCATGATAAATAAAAACAATATTATAGGATCAATCATAAAAAATATAAAATGATTCTATGTTGAAAGGGGAGATTTAAAAACTATATTACGAGTTGGTGTAGTTAATATTAAAGTAATAAATTTAGATGAAGGGAGATGCTAGTAATTATACCCAACCATGATGTGTATTTAGGATAAGAATTTGGTTTATAATGTGTTGTATAAAATGAAACACTATAAAAAAATTCCCATACTTTGAAATGGCATGAAGAATGGCAACAATAATAATAAACCATATTGGGATGATGCCACCAACCTAAAGGCCCATATAAAAATGAAACATATGGTGCATTATTTTTAAGACATGGAATCAACATGATCAAAATATGTGCCCTCTCATGGATGATTAACCAACCTAAAAACCAACTAATGTATTAAATTACATGTGTCTCATTTAATCATTACCACATGTGCCTATGAAATGACATAATTGATGAGCTCAGTAAGTATAAAATAAGAGATGTCAAAAATAAATAGATACTAGTGGTAACACTAGGTTACTATATATTACCACTTACCCTAGGTTATCAAAAATAGACCATATACAAAATACCACATCCACCCATGATGATTGTGGCACCTCATAGATAACTAAATCAATACTATAATGGGTACAAATGAGGATACATGGGAGGAAACCAAGGAGGATATCATGGGGGATACCACTCTAACTATAAAGAAGGGTATATAGGTAGATACAAAGGAGATATAAGATAAATAAAAGATATCATGCCACCATAGTGCTATTTATAAGTGTGGAAAACTAGGACACATTTATTTAAATTACATGAAAGACCAAACACAATATGGGGTTTTCCAAGATAAGGGTACACACACATTTTTTAATTGTCCAAAGGCTAAACAATATTATAAAAATAACAAAAATATAATAGAGGAATTATAAGGATGATCAAAAGGTTTACACCATATAAATAAACTACCATGAAACCTAGAACCAATAGGGGTATTCCATATAAACATACCACATGCCCCTCAAAATCAAAAAATGAATGAGAGTGCCATAATAGGAGAGAAACAATGTCTACTTGAATAAAAGAATGACAAGAGGTAATTAGAGAAAAAGAATAATTTCATAAAAATAAAATGATAATTTTTTAAATGTAAAAATAAAACATGAAACATTTTGAGTGGTAGTCACTATTAATAGGTGAAAAAATAGAATAAAAGGAAAATAAATAGATATCAAGGAAGAATCAAAGGAGAGTAATTGTCCTAAAAAAGATAACATGATCAGATAGTGGAGAGTATAGAAATCATAGAAGAGAATAAGAAAAAATAGAAATATAAAATAAGTTATTTTGAAAAAAAGGAGGATATATGATTTAAAAAACTAGTTAAAATGATGTAGACACATGGATTTCTATTAAAAAATAGCACAACATTATAAATAGTATAACAAATAATTGATAGTATTTAGAGTGTAGAGGGTAGAGAAGGGAAATAAAGAAAATAAAAAATGTGTTCACACAAGTAGAAAATTGAAAAATACCACTTATTGATATTAGGGTAAAAAATGAGTAAATGCATTAAAACTTATTAAATTTAGGGGTAAATATAAATGTGTCATCATGAATCACCTATGAATATATAGGGATTTTTACACTATAGGTAGATACCTATGACATATTGATTACATACAAGTCTCCCAAATCCCCTATACGAGTATTAATAGGAACTGAATGTGACTTCATGGGCATAAAAATTAAAGTAAATTTTGAGGTGATAGATTATATATACAAATAATTCTTCATGAAAAGTTTTGTTTAACTTAGAGTTATTTATAATTTACAAATGGATATTTAACTCAAAATATGAGGAGATACATTTTGAGGGGAATGGAACCATATCACATCTACCATTATAAATTTTAATGGTGGTGACATGGATATATGAGTTATGTAATGGTGAATAAGAAAGTGTTTATGATAATATACATGGGATATATATGCCACAAGGAGAGTCCTAGATTTAAATGAATAATTTAAATCAAATGATTGAAGAGAGATCAACTTGGTGAGTGAGAAATTGGATTCTAATTATGAATAAGTTATATAATCATGGTTATATAGGGAGATAGATTAAATGTTGAAAAAAATATTACATATTAGGGTAAATGACCCAAGTACAAAATAAGATTTTGAAATATAACATGAGGTATCATAAAGGTAGACAAATTGCATAATATGCATTGAAGGGAAAATTCACATGAAGTTTTCCAAATTCAATAACATGGGGGATGTACATGAATAAATAATGAAAATAAAGAGATTTTTACAAAAGAATAAAAAATAGTAGAAGTTATTAATTATACATTAACCATTAACACTGAAAGGTGGTGGGGAACACAAAGAAAACATTACCACCTAGTATGTGGTAGATATTTTGTTAAAAATATGATATATAAAGAAGGAAGGGTAATATTAAAGACAAAATGAAATTAACTAGGATGTTCATTCCAAATCACCATATTGTAAAACGTGAATCACACTGAAACAAAAGTGGTGAAATAAATATTAGTCTTTGGGTTTAATATTTTAACTATAATTTAGACCAACTATCAAATGAATTTTATATGTAATAGGATATAAAAAGGGAAAATAGTATTTGGAGGAACTTAATAAATATATTTTTAGAGCCTTTAATTAATAGGATTGATATAAAAATTTATGTAGAGTTTTTTAGAAGATTTTCTCTTTTATACTCATCCAAAAGATATAACTATAACACAATTTGATATGATGAAAAAAATGAGCCAATTTTTGGTAATATAAATGAATTATAAACCATTTATAAATAGTATTAAATATACATAAAAGGTTCCACAATATTGTACTATAAAAAATGATAAGAATAAGAAGAAGAAATGGATCATAAAATTTTAGAGATAAAAGTAAAAGAAGGAGAAAGAGAACTCATTGAGATAGATGAAGATATTTTTTTTAATCAACCAAAAATGTAAGATAAGTAAATATATCCTCAAGAAGGAGATCATTTGATGGAAAAAATAGGATACTATTAAGAATAAACATAAGTGATAAAGATAATGGAAATGTTCAAATAATATAAAGACTTACTTCAAATGACCTTTACATACCTTCACAAAATAAAAGATGAGGTTTAAAAATGAAAATATATATATTATGGAGGATGAAAAAAATATAAGTAAAAGGCCCTAGATATTAATCCCAAGTGTAAAAATTAAATAAAAGATATAATTGTAAAAGATGCTAACATGTGACATAATAAATCTAGTAGAAAACTCTGAATGGATCAGTTTATGGTGATAAAAAATAGAAAGATATTATAAATAATTATTAGTGTGGAATATATATTTATTTAAATAAATCATGTTTCCATAATACATTCTCAAAATAATTTACACAAAAAGTGTTAGATATTGTATTAGGATAGGAGGTCTATTCATTCATAAATGGATTCTTAGGGTATCACCAAGTAAACAATTTTAGAAAAGGATAAAAATAATAAAATTTTGGTACATAATTGTGATCCTTAATGTATAAATTTATTATTTTAATACACAATAATGGACTAATTTAATTCAAAAATATAATTATAAATGCCTTTAGGAAATTAATACATGAATTATTGGAGGTATACTTGGATGATTAGATATTGGTGTATGGGATAATAAAGATTTACATGAAAGTTATAAAATAAATGTTTTAATGATGAATATTCTTGATAATATCACTAAATTTGAATAAGTGGATATTTGTGACACCATTCATAAATATTTTGTGACACCTTATCTATAAAAAGGGACTAACGATGGACCCTATGAAGATTTTAATTATAGTAAACATGCTTGTATGAAAAGTAAAAAATGATGTGAGTACACTATTAGGGTATGAATAATACCATAGGAGGTTCATAAATAATTATTCAATTATAAGTGTTCTAATATATGAATTTATAATGAAAAAAAATAACAGAACACTAGACTAGACTCCATAATTTTAAGAAACATTTGACACGTTGAAAAAAACTCACCAATACACCAATATTTGTATTCTTATAATAGAAGATAAATTTCAATGTATATGTAGATGATATAAGATTAATAATAAGTGTGGTTTTATCATAACCATTGGGTTACATGAACCTATTTAACACTAAATTAAGATGGGTCAATATAGTATAGGGTTAAGAATATAGAAATGAATAAGCACAAGGGTGATAAAAAAATATATATAGTGGGCCAATTAATTTACAAACTTAAATAAAAAAATATCCTAAATTTATAATATTGAGATATACTAAGAATATACAATACAAATATTGATTGATATTGCATAATAAATTATAAATACAAATATTTATCTAGTTTACTGTGTGTATGTAGATATGATATGGAATAGGATAGAATTATACTATATTAGTATCCTAGATCAATCATCTAATTGTATAAATTTGAATTCTTTAGCCTTAGACACTTACACCAGATTTAGATAGTTGTGTATATGTTACTATTTGAGTTGGATGTATGTTTTCTATAAAGTATATTGATTATATCTAAATGTGACGACCTAGAACCTTCTAAATTTCCTATCACCTTTACTTTGGTGTGTTCATATATTATGCATAGGATGTCATTATTTGTCAAATTATAAACCTATCCTTTTTACCCTTGCAGTGACTATGTAAAAAATGGGTTAATAGGCACATAGTGTTAAGATACCCTAAGGACCTCTCTATCAATGTGCACTACCTACATAGCCAATACTTTAAAGAGGAATCAGACAGATGTAGTTCTCCCCTTGCATGTTGGTTTCTGTATGTATCAAGATGCAACATGTGATAAGTAAGTACATAGATTCACCTAACTTGTAACTTGGAAAATATGGCTCATGAAGTGACCCATCAATACTTTATACCTATAGGCGGGCTATCCCTATGAATAATATTTAAATAGGAAATAATATGAAATATTTGATCACTTGAATTCTTGATTGAGTCCTTTTGGTAAGTTTCCTTGTGAGTTGTTAAGTTTGTGCTAGGTGAGGAATGAATGAGGTTTTATCTTATATATATAACAATATATTTTGGAAATATCTCATATTAAATCACTTAGGCTAACCATAAGAATATGTTTCATTTAAAAATTTTATGACTTAAGGGAGCTTGACACTTAGTTTGACATATGACACTAGTATTGACATAGGTATTCAAATAAGACACAAGTGTTTGGGAAGTTGGAAAATAGGTATAGATCAAAAAAATTTAAAGGATGATAATGAGAAATTTTATAAAATTTTGATTAGTATAGAAGGCCTAGTCATTAGAATAAAATATGGTCAGAATAAGAGATAAGCAATAGGCACAAGAGATAGTGAACATAAGTCTTTTGGTAATAGGAAGGTATTATGAACTGAAGGGTACAACCATGAGAAGTACTTTGCAAGTATGAAATATTGAGGTGCTATATAATTCATATCTAATCTCTATATAACCACCCAATATAATTTATAAGAAGAAAGTTATCAATAGTATAAATAAATTACACAAACATTAAAAAGTGAAGCATTGGTTATGATGTATTATTGACATAAATTTAGGCATTATCTATAATAAATAACTTTTATATTTTATACATATCATGATCAATTAAAATAATGATAAATTAGGCTAGTTATACAAGGAAGAATTTGTAAGTGGTTAATGTTATTTTATAAATTTGAGTTTAGGATAATAGTTAAACCTAAGAAGGAAAATTAGGGTGTAGACTATTTTCAAAGGATATAAAATGGTGTATATAATAGGCCAATAAATGATAAATTACCAAGGGCACATATATCTATAATAGAGGTGGTACCATAATAAATGGATAATATTTAAAAAAATTTGGAAATAAGGGAATTTCCATAAAGATATGGTAAGTAAAAACATAATAGTTTGTTAATGAAAGAATATCCACTTACTTTGATAAATGAGCACTATAAAAAATGTGAGAGATGATGTTTTAAGAAAATTTTACTTACAACTTAAAATAAATGCATTAATAAGAGGGTCAAATGATTATACTACAGGAGGACATAACATAATTGATTTTGAAACCAAGAAGGGGATGTTGGCTAGACTATGGTGGCCAACTTTGTTTAAATATGCCCATATATATTCAATGGTACATGATATATGTCATAGGGTTGGGAAAATTGATTCAAAATGTGAAATTCCATTGAGATTGATGTTAGATTTGATGTTGTTTAAAAAATGGGTGATTGACTTCACTGGTCCAATAAAATATGAGTAAAGGAAGAGTCAAACACATTATTTTTTATGGTTTATAATATAAAATGAGGTGGGTAAAATTTTTTTTGAGGATTTTACCCTCATAATGACATAAATGTTGTTTATATGGAAAATTATAACATGGTTTAGGTGCCTACTCAACATGATGAGTGGTCAAGTAAACATTTCATCAAGAAGCCAATAAAAATGTTATTGTGACTTTTTATCATAGAAAATAATATAAGCATATTATACCACCCTTAGGAAAATGGTACTACATATACATTTAACAAAGTAATCGAGAAAGTGTTAACCAATATAATAAATACAAAAATAATTATCTTATATCTAAAATCCATGTAATACTCTAGGTATATGAAAATTATATAAATTTATTTCCAAATACTACCCATTTTTAGTTCATGTATTTGTTATATTCCATAATACCTATCAATTAAATTATACCAAGTCTGAGGTTAGATTTAAAGTTCAAAATGAACAAAGAAGATTTAGTAAAACAAACATTGATAGAATTAGAAAATTTATAAAAGACAAAATTTATAAAAGAGTAAAAACACAAGAGAAAATGAGACAAAAAGTATCACATCAATATAATTAAAAAAATAAAGAATTTTATGTATGAAATAATGTATTATTGTCTAACAATGAATACATAAAACTAGGGAAATTAAAGATTAGATGGTTGTGACCAAATTTTATAGACCATATATTGACATTTGGAGGAATTAAGTTAAACACATTGTTAGGAAAAGAGAGGGAAGGGTATGTGAATGGTTTAAGGATCAAAGCATACAAAATAAATTGGAAACAAATTGAGGGAAACAAAGAAAAAAAAAGAGAAAAGGACTTTTTTGGGAAAAAATAAACATTTTTTTTAGTAAACATTGAGAAAATTTGTATTTTTTTTGGGAAAAAAAGTAAAAGACAAACATTTTAGGAGAAAATTTAAGAAAATAAGAAAAATGAATTTACACATAGTTAAAAAAATTTAAATGATGGATTGGTGAAGTGGTGAGGTGAAAATACATTAGAGAGCTCTTCCAAAGAAGTGAAGTCATTGTTTGTTACCATGAAGAAATTGAGTTGGAGGTTTTGTCAAGATATATTTTTTAACTAAGATTAACAAATGGGTATAATGTGGATGACTAAAACTTAGTTTTAATTTAAAATTTAAAATTTTAGGCTTTAAATAAAGGAGGGAACAATGTGAAAAACAAGAAGGGAGGGGTAGATAAAATAGGAAATATAGAAATAAAAATGAAACATTAAAAATAGGGAAAAGTAGAAAAGATAAAAATACAATTAAAAATAGTAAAAGTAATAAACAAAAAATATCTATTGGAAAAGGTAAGCAAATAAAAATAAAAATAAAAATAAGAAAATCTATAAAAACTTAAAACTAGGAAGTTTACAAAATGTAAAGTGGAAAGGATAAAAATAGAAATTGACAAAAAAAGAATGAAGAATAAAAAATGTTACATTGTAAGCTTGGGAGAGAAAAAGATATGGAATCCTAATGATTCATACAAAATGAGAAGATCAAGGGGCTAAAATATAAGAAACATTTTCTAAAATCATACCTCATAAACCCACATGGATCATTTTTAGGGGTACCATTTCAAGGCACCTACTATGAAGATGTGCAGTGATATTTTAAATTAGGGAAAATAGGCTACATGGTCATGGAGATATAGTAAAGGTAAATGTTATAATTGGACCTTAGTACTAATTATTAGGTATAGAAGGATAATATCCTTCTATTTCATCACATTAAGCTTGATGCATGGAGTATAATTAAATTATTTATAATGCATGATAAAAAAGTGAAGCTTTTACTAATTTGTATAGATGGAAAAACCCTATATGTGGCAACCATATTACATCACCAAATAATTTATACATGTAATGACAAGGGTATTTAATCATGACCATATTTTAAATAAATGGAGAAAAAAAGGTAAGCATAAGCACTAAGGAAACATTAACATTAATGAGGATTGTTGTCAACCAGAAGGTTCTCTCAATTGCCAAAATCAAGGACATGCAGTTAAAATATGCCATAAAATTAGTTTGATTAAAAGTATACTATATAAAATGTGAGGAATTGAATAAAACAAAATATATCAAGATAACATGGAACATGTTAATGCCAAAATAAAAATATTACCTTTGCATTGCCCTCTTAGAATAATTCATGAAGAACTTGGAGAAAAGAAAACCTTGTAAGTATGAATTTTGTTATGAATCTATCCTTATTATGTTGGATATGTATTTTAAAAGGACCTTGCTTATGAAAAAAGAGTTAGTAAACTAGGACCAAGGGAAAACATTAGGGGAGTAAATAAAAAATCATCAAAACATGTTTTTGGATAGCATTCATATTATCAATAATATAATGGAGTGAAGAGTATAATTAAGGGTATGGTTTCTAGGAGATAAAAAATATCACATGTAATCATATAAAAATACAAAGAAGAGATATTATGGGGGAGTGGATACACATAATATATATTTTTACCCTACCAAACACACATATATGAGGTTATAGATGAATAGGTAAATATATTGAGACTATAAATTAGGACATTTCCCATTGATCACAATGCTCAAATTTTTATTAAGTGGAGTAATGACACATTATGGAAAGTATGCCAAGCCAAATTCATGGAATTATATCATGTAGAGGGTACTATGATCATGTGAATAACTCATCTACCCAAAAAATTAGGAGAAAATGTCATATAACTTAGGTGTTTATTGATATAATTAACCCCACCCAAGTAACTTAAAAAGAAGAAAAATCAAAGTTTAGAAGAAACTGTGGCCATAAGAGAGGATTAGGACTATAAGTATAAGATGAAAAAATTATAGATGAAAATGATGGAACATATTTTATAATTCCATATCATAGATTTTACCATTAGGATAGTGCTAAAAAAAGATAAAATGGAAGATAAAAACACATTTTTCATATTCCTTAAGGATAATAAAGAAACCAACATTGGAGAGGGATATTCCAAGGTGGTTCATATGATATAAATACATGAAGGAACCACAAAATTTCTCACATATTAATATATATATGATTGGAAAAATATTTATACATATGAACTGTGAAAAAAAATAAGATCCCCTCTTTTATATAGGAAAGTAAGAAAAAGAAAAAGAAAATGAAGGTCAACATTGAGAAAATTCATAAGAAGGTGAAATCATTCCCAATCATGAAATTAGGTTGGTGAATCATTTAAAGAGTGATTTATCTAAGGTATAAATAGAGATAAGATAAGGTAACTAAATCAGTCTAGGAGAAATAATGAAGTCCCAGGGTAGAAACTTGTAGGATCTGATACTCTTCTCCTTGAGTTGAAAAGGGTTGATTGGAAAAATTTGGAAATGCTTATGAAGGTAAAATTAATAAAAAATATATAATTAATCATATTATCCTAAAAAATTTATAAATAATCCCTTTTACCATTCATGATATCTTGAAGGTGTTGTAATTAATAGGTCTATAAAAATAAAATAACTTGTAGAGAGATGGGAAATTATTAAAATTTGAGAATTTGGGAAAGTTTACATAAAAATTTAATACCATACCTTATGATTAATATAATAATATGAACATAAATAATTTATGGAATTTCATACCTTAAGTGAGTTTGATCTCATTGAATTTTATCACAAGACTAACAAAATCTAGGCATACACATGAATATATCTTAGTTGAAACACTAAGAAATATTTACACTATTCACAACAAAAAATGTCAAATATGCTATGACAAACCTTATTAAATAGGTTTTATGCAAGGAACATCCAATGGTACAAACAATCTTGCATAAACCAAAAATAATAGTTGTGTTATTGTGGCCTTATTGGTTTGTTTATAATTTTGGCATGGTGAATATGATCCAAGTGTAATCAAACACTTTAGTTTCATCAATCACATAAAAATAGTATTAGTATAAATAATATAAATGATTAAAATTTATTTGGCCAAGTTTCTCAACCATCAATACAATTTAGGAAATGGCTTGATGAAACAAAAAACTAGCAAAGCAAAATAGCAATAGGCATAATTTACTCAGAATTTTGAAAACACCAATATTTTATTGATTTTTATTTAAATAATATTATTGAATTAAATATAAAATCAAAATTTGAGTTGAAATGAAAAATTAAAAAACTTAAATAAATCAAAAACTACCTAGAGTTAACTGACCCTACTATTTTAGTGCAACTATTTTTAGTAACTTTTACATGCAAGTTCAACCATTGCTATTTTTAGTAACTTTTACATGCAAGTTCAACCATTGATATTTTTATTAATTTTTACATGAAATATCATATGGTCATAAAAAAATATAATCATCCCTTACATCCAAAATTCATTATTTTGGTGAATTTTAACTCAAGTTCATGTTTGGTTACAAAGTTATCTACTTTTCAAAATTATAAAATTAATGAAAAAAATACTAGAATTCAGTTCTAGACCCTTTAAATGGTCACTTATGACCTTAAAATATATTAGAAATGACACTAAATAGGTTATCTTATAATTTATACATTATTCTCTCTATGATATTTATTTTAATGTAAAAAAGAGATCAAATAGATTCACAAATAAAAAGTTATTGCCTTCAGAAGATAGATGTCCACATCATTTTCCTCTAGTTGAAAACAATTAAACTCATAGGAGTTTCCTACAATATGTTCCTACTGTTAGGGTGTGGAGCTAAAAGCTTCAAGTTTGCAGATAGAGAAAAAGAGGTTGTCAAAGTTTGATAAGCACTGGCATCGACAGCATGACCGACGTCGATCGTGACCAGTGCAAAAGGCAACTGGTGATGGCAAGACTTCGGCCAACATCGGCAGCACCAAGCAAGCAGGGACTGGCGTCGGTCACCTGTGTGTTCCAGAACTGTTCCTTGCATAGACAGTTAGTTAAGTGAATGAAGTGTTTGCATGTAAAGGCCAGTTAGAGTCTTGAGCTGCGTGGATAATTGTCTAAATTAAGAGTCTAAGTTATTATTTAAGTCTGGGATCTATTTATAGACCCATTGGCATGTATTGTAATTATGAGCTGATAAGGAAGGCAAGGAAGTTCCTTCCATTGTAAGATCATTGAGTTGCAGGTTGTTGTAAGCTCATAGGAGATCTACATGTGTGAGTATGGTCTATTGAATTATAGGTTGCAGGTTCATGGGAGATCAACTTGAAGTACTATAGAGTGCTTGGTGTACTGGCAGGGTTATTACTGACTGGTTGGAGAGGTGAACACCAATTCTATGTGTGAGTTGGTTGTTGGGACCATTTTTGGTAGGAGAGTGTTTTAAAGAAGAATTACTATACACTTGAGGTGTGGGAAGCCTTTGTAAGGTGGAAGAGTGTGGTGGCTCTTTATTGTATTCTTTTTGTACAAGTGTTAATACAAGATAGTGTATTGTATCTCATATTCTGTGCTATTGGTGAATTCTAGTTACTTGTATTTCTAGTTATTTCCACATTTATAATTTCTTATATTTGGTAATCATATTGTGCTCTTTCTGAGGAGCAAGATCCTAACAAGTGGGATCAAAATAGGTGTGTTTATTCTTGGATTCCCCAACAAGTGGTATCAGAGATTTTGGTTGGGATACTAACAGATTGGATTAGATCTGGTTAGTGTGTTTTGATTACAGGTTACTCACAGGGTTTTTGTTTGAGTGGGAGTTGAGTAATGGCAAAAGATAGTAAGCTATGAATGGAGAAGTTTAATGGCAAGAACTACCAATTATGGAGGATGCAAATTGAGGATTATCTATATCAGAAAGATTTATACTTACCATTGGGTGGGGTTGATTGCAAACCCTGGGATATGAAGGATGAAGAATGGGAGATTCTTGATTGGAAGGCTCTGGGATCTATTAGATTGAGTCTTGCATCATCTGTGATTTCCAGCTTATCACAGTGTAAAACAATGGTGGAGTTGATGGAATCTTTGGAAAATTTATATGAAAAACCCTCAGCTTCTAATAAGGTATTTCTTATGAAGCATTTATTTAATTTGCAAATGTTGGAAGGTGGATCTATTCATAGCCATCTTAGTGATTTCCATGGTTTGGTAAACCAGTTAAGTTCAGTCAATATTGTTTTTGATGATGAAATTAGAGCTCTCTTAATCTTCTATTCATTACCTAAAAGTTGAGAGAGTTTGGTAATGGTAGTTTCTAATACTATGTCTGCTTCAAAAGTCTTAAAAGTGGATGATGTTGTGAGTGTGATCTTGAATGAAGAGATACGCAAGAAAAGCACAGGTGAATCATCAGAAAATGCTTTGAGTGTTGAAGGCAGAGGAAGGCAAAGAGAGAAGATAGAGCATGGGAGATCAAGGTCGAAGATAGGTATGAGATCTAAGTCCAAGTATGGCAAAATAACCTACTGGAAGTGTGGAAAGCAAGGGCACTTAAAGAGAGATTGCAGATTGGGTGAAGATCAGCATGAATGACATGAAGAAGCAGATGTTGCAGATTACATTGCATAGGATGCTCTGGTATGTTCTTTGGATAAACTAGAATCTTGGGTTTTAGATTCTGGTGCCTCTTTTCATGCATCCCCACATAGGGAATTTTTTCATGAGTATGTCCAGGGAGACTTTGGAGAAATTTGTGTAGGGGATGGTAAGCCTTGTCAGATGGTTGGCAAACGGAAAGTGAAGCTGAAATTGTAGACAGGTAACACATGGGTGTTAAAGGAGGTCATGCATGTCCCAATTCTGGAGTGGAATTTGATTTTTGTTAGAAGTTTGGGTGATGAGGGTTACACAGTAACTCTCACAATGGACTCTTAGAAGGTTACCAAGAGTGCACTTGTTGTAGCTAGAGGTAAGAAAGTAGGTATGCTTTATCTATCTACTTGTATTACTGATTCTCTTTCTGGGTTATCTACTTCAGCTGTAGATTCGGAGATGTGGCTTGATAGGCTTGGTCACATAGATAAGAAGGAGATGCATGTTCTTGAGTCAAAGGGGATGCTTTTGAATTTGGAAGGCATGGATCATGATTTTTTTATGCAAAAGAAGAAGGTGATGTTTCTTGAGGAATCTGATGTTAGTGACAAGAACAGGAAAGCCTTGGTTTTCAAGGAGAAGGTGACAGATAGAGTTCAGCACAAGGGGAAAAAGAATTCTAAGTAGAGTAAGGGTGATTTGGACAAGGATTTGATCCAAAATGAGCTCATAGGAAAAAGTTAGGTCTCACTAGAAAAACATAGAGACCGACATCGACAGAAAAACTGGCGTCGACGTCCAAATAGGGACCGACATCAGCTATGTGCAGCCTGACATCGGTGACTCAGGGTAGATAACTACCGGTGTCAGCCATGGGAAACCAACGTTGGCAAGGAGGTAGTCACAGGGAACTGACATCGGTTGGGTGCAGACTAAGATGTGACCGGCATCGGTTACTGAGACAAATTTTGGGTGGGCAACAAGCTGTCAAGGTGTCTCAAGTGCCCATATGGAGGACTGAAGGCGTAAGTAAGTTTTTAAATTTGTCATTTCCCTTCTTTACACTACTTATTGCTCACTTATGGTATAGGACCAAGAAGTTATTGAAGAAGCAGAATAGGTAGATCCAGGAAACAGTGGGAGCTAGGCATGGATGGAGGATGTGATTCCTTGGAAGAGAACCAAACAGGGGTTTTGGGTAGAGTTGCTAGCTGGAGGTAAGCACTGAGAGATGAATGGATGTTCAGGATGAAGAAGAGCGGAAATGGATACATGAGATGGAAGATCAAGGTATATGGTCTTGTATTAGTTGCAGGGTAATGGAGGTTTGATCATTGTGTTTCTCTTTACCAGGTTGGATAATATTAGCTACATTATCCTATTATTGTATGATGTGCTTGTTGCAGGGTTACATATACAGGGTATTGCTGAACTAAGGGTAAAGCTAGTTTAGGGGTGTGTCATGGAGAATCTAGGAGCAACAAGATTCTTTGGCATGAGTGTGTTCTAGAGACATGGAAGGTCACATGTTGACTTTCTTTTAGGATGATTGTGTGAGACCGGTTAGCACGCTGATGGTTGGATAGTTCACAGAACAAGTGTCTTGATTCACATAATGAGGTTAAGTGGATGGTATGTACTAAACCTGAGTTTTCCCAAGCAGTGGGAGTTGTCACAAGTTAGGAGCCAATCTAGGAGAGAAGTACTGAAGGGTAGTTCAATGGATTCTTAGAGGGACTAGCAGTAGGTGCACATGCTAGGTAGGTTTAATTTATTTTCTACATGGTTTGTAGATGTGGATGTGGCAGGTGATTTGGATGACATGAGTTGCATTACAGGATGTGTGGTGGTTGGTATTCAAGAGTGATATTGAGGAGGGATACAAAGCCAAGTGAACAAACTAGACAGAGTACAGGTATAGGTATAGGGTGCAGCCATTTATCTCCAAGTGGGAGATTGTTAGGGTGTGGAGCTAAAAGCTTCAAGTTTGTAGATAGAGAAAAAGAGGTTGCTAAAGTTTGATAAGCACTGGCATCGACAGCATGACCGACGTCAGTTGTGACCAGTGTAGAAGGCAACCGGCGATGGCAGGACTTCAGTCGACGTCGGCAGCACCAGGCAAGCAAGGACCGGCGTCGATCGCCTGTGTGTTCCAGAACTATTCATTGCATAGAAAATTAGTTAATTGAATGAAGTGTTTGCATGTAAAGGCCAGTTAGAGTCTTGAGCTATGTAGATAATTATCTAAATTAAGAGTCTAAGTTATTGTTTAAGTCTGGGATTTATTTATAGACCCATTGGCATGTATTATAATTATGAGCTGATAAGGAAGGCAAGGAAGTTCCTTCCATTGTAAGATCATTGAGTTATAGGTTGTTGCAAGCTCATAAGAGATCTACATGTGTGAGTATGGTCTGTTGAATTGCAGGTTGCAGGTTCATGGGAGATCAACTTGAAGTACTATAGAGTGCTTGGTGTAATGGCAGGGTTATTACTGACGGGTTGGAGAGGTGAACACCAATTTTGTGTGTGAGTTGGTTGTTGGGACCATTTTTGGTAGGAGAGTGTTTTGAAGAAGAATTACTGTACACTTGAGGTGTGGGAAGCCTCTGTAAGGTGGAAGAGTGTGGCGGCTCTTTATTGTATTCTTTTTGTACAAGTGTTAATACAAGATAGTGTACTGTCTCTCATATTCTGTGCTATTGGTGAATTCTAGTTACTTGTATTTCTGGTTATTTCTACATTTATAATTGCTTATATTTGGTAATCATATTGTGCTCTTTCTGAGGAGCAAGATCCTAACCAAGTGGGATCAGTATAGGTGTGTTTGTTCTTGGATTCCCCAACACCTACCATTTATTATTTTCAATATTATTCACCTCCTATTATGAAATAAAAGTATTTTATTTATATTTCAGTCCTTACCACTATACCAAAGACCGATTGTAGCTTTCTTGTCTTTTGTTCACTATCTTCTTATCTAGAAACTACATTATATTTTATTTCTTCTTCCTTGGTACTTTTTTATTATAATCCACTTCTTCATATTATTCCATTTCATCATATTATTAAATAAATGCATATAAATATAAAAAATTAATTACCAAATAAATATCAAAATACTATGGGAATCTCACCTTATAAGCATTAATTATCATTGATTTTATTCACAATTATGGCTGGAAAAATCTTCTTGTAGTTCAAATAATTGTATGTTCATTTGGAAAATATTTATTTTCTAAAATATACCATCACCAAATATATTTATTCAAATACCTTTGGATATATTTTTAATCAATTACTGCCTTATACTTCTTATTAATTTCCTATAGATTTATTATTACTTATTCTTGAAACAATCGTATGTGTTGTACAAATACTCATGCATCATTAGTAACCCATTATTTAATTGGTAACTACACCAAATATAAAAAAACTGAAATTTATGCCATAAAAATATGAAATGGTGTTTTCCCTATTGGTCTAATCACAAAATTGTTTTATGCAAACTCAACTTGTGGCAAATCCAAGTCCCATTGCTTGGGATTTTCTGTAACTATACACCTCAACAAATAACCCAAGATCTTGATCAATTCTTCTATTTGTCCATATATTTGTTGGTGATATGCACTACTAAATTACAATTTAGTTCTAACCTTATTCCATAGAGTCATATCAATATGAATTATAAATTTTTTATCCCTATTTGAAGTAATGGTTTTTGAAACACCATGTAATTTTTACAAAAAATATATGCTACTCAAGTGACATCATTGATTTTATTACAATAAATAAAATGAACCATATTAAACAACAAAAAATGAATCATTACCTATCTATATGTTTGGCATTATAAATATAAAGTCTAGACTAAAATATATCCATGGTCATCTTTGTACTAGTAATGGAATGTATAGCCTTGTGTTTTGGGTATGGCCTTTAGCCACTTGGCATATCCTACATCTTGAAACATACCTTGACAAATATCTCTTCATCTTTGGCCAAAAATACTTCTCTTAAACTAAGTCTATTTTTTTATTCTTACCAAAGTGTCCACCCAAGACACCATTATGTAATTCTCTTATAATATTATCTCTCATAGATTTGACTTGAATACATAACTATTTTACCTTGAATATATAGCCATCATGTATAAGATAATCATCATGAATAATTTCTATGTCATATGATAATAATTGTTTCATTCTTCAATTATATTTCCAAAATCTAGATCAATATCATAGAATTCCTTAATAAATTCAAATCTAATTGATTCACTCACAATAGGTGTTAATAGTTCCACTCACTTGCTTAAAATATTAGCTATCTGATTCTGCTTTCCTAATTAATGATTAAAAATAAAAGTATATCCATGTAAGAATTACACCCACTTTGTATTTATATTATTTATCATATTTTGAGTGTTCACATAATTCAAGGCCTCATGGTTTATAAATAGGATAAAATCATTAGACACTAGCTAATGCCTTAAATGTTTTAATGATTGTACAATGTCACAAAACTCAAAATCATATCTAGAATAATTCTTTCTTACCTCATTTAATTTCTCCCTGAAATATGCTTAATCAAATTCCTTATTGACACACCAAAACACTAATACCCATATGTAAAGAATCATAATATACCTCAAAAACTTTGTTAAAATATGGTAATGCTAAAATACGTTTTCTAATCAAGTTCTTATTTAAAAATTAAAAATTTTCTATTGTTGTCCCTCTCCACACAATCTCCCCCCCTCATGAATTTTTTTATTGGTGCAACAATACCACTAAAATTATGAATGAAAATTCTATAAAAAGTTGTTAAACCATACTTATTATCTCTGTTATGTTTATTAGAATAGGCCATTCAACATTACCTTTAACTCTTATTCATCCATTATTACACCATCTTTTAAAACTACAAATCCCAAAAACACCCAAATATTTTACATAAACTGGCACTTATTAATATTTTCATAATTTTTTTATTTTCTTAACAATTATAATAACATTATCAAATTACTTAAGAACTCTTGTTTCATATTAATGAATATCAAAATATCATCAAAATAAACCACCAAAAACTTACTAATGTAATCTTTTACCACTACATTCATCATCCTCATAAATGTGTTGGGTGATTTAAATAATATGAATGACATTACCATCCACTCATTTAAGCCATACCTAGTCTTGAATGTTATTTTCTATTCATATCCTTTATGAATCCAAATTTGATAAGAACCACTATGTAGATGAATATTAGCAAACTATTTTTCTCTGGTAAGGACATTCATTATATCATTTAAGTGAGATATAGGAAATATATATTTGATCGTGTTTTTGTTAATTTATCTATTATCCACACACATCCTCCATGTTACATTTTTATTTGGAGTTAGTAATGTTAGTGTTGCACACAAACTCATGCACTCAATCATGAAACCCTTTCTTATAAATTTAGTAACCTATCTATTCAATTCTAAATGCTCTTTTGGACTTATCTTGTAAGTTGTTTGATTGGGTAGAGTTGATCAATAAAATAAATATGATGTTTTATGTCCATATTTTGGTGGTAAACTATATGGAAATTCATTAGTTATAAAATTTTGCATACTCTTTCAACACTTTAGGTACTTCTGCTAGTATTTGCACCATTTTGGTCTTATTTATTTTTTATTAATGCATAAAATTAACCTATAATATTCATGTATTTAATAAATTATATTTTGTAAAAAATGATTTATACCTATCCTTATTCTTTAAGAGGCAATAAAACTACCTTTGTACCACCTTTCCAAAAAGTATACATATTATTTGATCCATCATGAATTTATTTTCTATCATATTACCATGGTATTCCTAGTTACACATGGAATGCATCCATGGGGATAAGCTCACACCATATTTCATCCATATAAGTTTTTCCTATAGAAAACTTGATTAAACACCCTTTATCTATTATAACTTCATTCTCTTTTTTAAACCATGAAATTTAGTAAGGATAAATATTTTTTTCACATTGTAAACCTAGTTTTTCTATCATTTATGTAGAAATCATATTTTCACAACTACCATTATCTATAATTAATTTTCATACCTTACATCTTGAAGTGCATATTGATCAAAAATATTTTTATGTAACATAGAATCACCACCTTATATACTTTGCACTTTTTTTTTCCTTGGAGATATAATTGTTTTCCTCATCATGAGATTTTATCCTGTCTATTGAAAAAACTTATATATTTTTATTTTATCTCAACATTAACCAAATTCATCTTAGTTGATTCTATTGCCTCCTTTCTTTTTCATAAGGTCTGTGTAGACCATTCCATCTGTGTCCTCCACATCTATAAAAAACACAAGATATGTGTGGACCATTCCATCCTCTACCAATACCATAGCCTCTACCTATTTTAAATTCTCTTCCTCTTTTTTGATATTGAAACCCTTGTCTATTATCCACTTCATTTTCTTACCATAAGATGATCTCATCTAATGGGATTCAATTCACCTTGTTCCCTCACTAGATAAGTTTTTCCACTTTTTGGCCTAATTGATCTTCTAAAATATTGTTTATTTTGTTTTCCTTCTACTTTTAGAGATAAGTGGTAAAATTATTCAATGCTATTTATTATACTTATGCTCAATTCATCTTGAATATAAAAATTTAAATAATATACATACCTTACAACCATATATTCTTTTGTTTCATCATGATCCATTCAAATGGATAACTTGTAAAACTCATGTGTATATGTAGATTAGGAATCAAAAGGAGGTTAGTTCAACCACTAGTGAATGAAATAAAAAACAATATTAAAGAACATAACATTTTAATCATAATCCCTAGGATTAAGCAAGGTCAAACAATAAATAGAATCAAGGAGAAATCAAATAAACATAGTTATACCTTAGACACTTCCTTACCTACTGGTTTGAAGAGGTATGTGCTCATATTATATACCTAGAGGTATTTATAAATGTTGACTCCACACATGGTAAACATTTTACCTATCTAAAATTGGCTTGGATTGAGAAACTATATGAGAATGTTGAAGCCCTAGTATGATTTATACATGGTAAGTTTGGTTCAAGAGAGCTTGTTTATAATGGAGGTGAATGCCTCAATTTATATACTTTTGGTTTAAATGGTGACCATCCATATCATCTCTAAATTTATTGTGGAGAATGAACTCTGAAATTCATTATTGCACACATGGAGTGTGTAAGAAACTCTATTTAAGACCTTTTTGGAGTGTGGAAGGAAGTCTTAGAATAAAAATGCAATGACTGATCTTTCTGGAGTGTGTCATAGGCCATGTAAGAGATGAGTGTGTAAGAAAACCTATAAGAGGTGTGAGAGAGTGTGTAAGTGGCCATATTATATATCACATTTTATAAAATCCACTCTATTCAATTGACTTACCTCTATGATGTCACCAATATGAGGCAATAAAGTCATTTTACTTTATGGAAAATAGATAATTCCAAATCCATGGAATTTTATATTATAAGAAGACTTAGGATAATTAATCAAGGTGATTAATTAGAAATTAGAATAATGGTGCACTTATAATATTCATTTATTAATCAAATATTCATTTAATTGTACTGTAATAATACTTTCAAAGGAATAATTTGATTTGGGATGCATTGGATAAGATTGATATTACGATACAATCATTGCCCTAATTAGGGATTTGTTGTTATGATTTCATATTAAAATGGTAGTTTTGAGGGTAAATTGGGTCAAATATTAATTTATTATCAAAATTTGATTTTAGAAAGTCATTTTGATTGTAGTTTAGACAATGAAGTGGTTAAAATGGATTGCCTATATTTCGTTCCTATTTGAAAAGTCATTGTGAGGCACATGCATAATAACATATTTTTAAAGAATGAAAAATTCATTAATAATACATTTGATAATGCTTGAAGAATGATGTGTTCACATTTGATAAATTTATGAGTTAATGGACTCAAATTTATTCCCTAGAGGGTGTCTAATAAGCCATAGATGCTCCCTTAAGGGAACAAGTGGAAAATAAATTAAAATGGATGGGCCCATGAAATGGAGGAAATACATGGTCTAGAGGAAAAGAGGTTGAAAAAATAAGAACTCAGGGGAAAATAAGACTAAAAATAACACATGGGGCCAAAAATAATCCCTTGAGGAAGAATAAAATGATAATAGGGAACAAGATGAGGTAAGTTCAAATTGTAGGCTATATTTTCACCTATGATGGGTAAAATATAGTCATTGTTACCCTCCCCTTTGAATATTTTATCTCTAGTTTTGTGTGAGAGATTGAAACAAAGAATGGTTCCCCATCCATGATAGAGACACCTTAGCGACCAAGTCTAAAAGTATAGGTGACCACCATAGGATGGATAGCTGGTAAGTATGTTCCTCCCTTTTAATTTTTTTATTTAAAAGAATTTATGACTAGTTTTAGGTAAGAAATTATAAATTCTACCAAGTTTGTGTAAAATTGAAATTGATAGTTTCACTTTCAAAAATGGTGAAAATACTAAGAAATTAGAGAAAACACCAAAAAAATAGTGACAACACTTAAAACAAAAAAAATGTCAAAAAATTTGGGAAATACCTATTAAATAAAATGTTAGGTGTAAGATACCACTAAAAGAAATGGTGAAAACATGAAAAAGAATGAAATCATCAAAATAATTGATGAAAATGTTTGAGCAAAACTACCAAAGCAATTAGTGAACATGCCTAAATTGGAAAAGTGGTCTTAGAGGGATGAAATAGGTTTGTTCAGTAAATAAGAGGTCTAGTTGGTCATGGCCAAATAATGTATTAGGATGATTTTATCGATATGTAGAATAAATCATATTTGAGTATTAATAGACTTAGATATTTTATGTTAACTTTCTTGTACTTGTAGGAGTGGCTTATTATCTTGATTGCACATGAGTGAAATTATAATTACTTATGGTTGAGACAGATTTGGATAGAAGATATGTGTGCATTCATAGAGGCCTAAGGGTTATTACACATTACACAAATGTATATGATTAGAGTAGATAGAACATTTCTTAGTGCACTAGTTGAGAGGTGGCACTAGGGGAATTTAACTTTTATTTACCAACTGGAGAGTCCATTATCACTCTAAAAGATTTTTGGTGGATTATGAGACTATTGATTAGAGGATGACCACTATATTATATGGGACCCATAGGGAAACATGTGTTACTAGATGACCTAGTTAATGTATTTGATATTCCCATAAAGAGTGGGATAATATATATTGATCTAATTGAGACTTACACAAATATTCAATTGGATGATCTAGCCTTAGAAGAGTCTTCTCCACCAGTGGATATTGATCAAGAGGTAGTAATACTTATGACCATTTTAGTAGCATCATACTACCTAAAAAAGGTGGTTAATTCTTACACATGGGTCTAGATGTAGTAGTTAAAGATATGCTACATAACACCACTATGTTTTCTTAGGGTCTAGCTATACTAGGTAAACTATATTGAGATTTATATATGGTGGTATATCAAGGAAATTAAAGTATTGGTACATCTACATGAATCTAGATCTAGGCTTGGGAACACATTATGATAGAGTGTCTAGTGAGTTAGAGATGAGTATAGGGCCTAGAGGATCCTATGGTATATGGATGGGTATAGACATGAGTAGGCCATAAAGGATACAAAGGGGATATATACATGTATCATAGGGTGATAAATGATATGGTAGATGGATATTTTATGTGGCATACCTATCTACATTTATAGATTCATTGGTCAAGTGATGGTTGGTACATGACATTTATGACCACCAAAAGCTTTATTATGGGTAGATAGACAACATTATTGAGGAGTATAAATCTTATTAGTTACAACACTAGTTTGGCATTTAGTAAGATATACAGAGGCTCCATGATTATTTGCTCATGTGACCAAAGAGATTAGTAGATGAGGGCTAATGATAGATAAGCACATAGTTAGAGTGAGATATAGGATAGTACCATATATTATTTGGGCATATGTAGGAGACCCAATATATGCAAGCATGAAAGTATTTTATGCAGTATGGTGGGCTTGGTTTTAGCTAGAGAGATTGACTATGCCCTAGAGTGTTTCCTAAATTGGTGGTACTAATGGAAATGATTTAAAGGCTCTAGAGGGAGTGGGATATATCATGATATTCACTTATAAGTCAAGGTCTATCCTAGATCATCCTTAAGATCCTTTAGTCTAAGAATAAGACAACATACTACAAGAGTTTATATAAGGGGGTCATCCTAACAAAGGGAAAGGCACCCACTTTTGAGGTCTTCAAGGCACAAAGGTTAGAGATGAGGCCTACAAGATTCAAGACTCAAAAAACTTTATGATTAGGGAAATTAGTTCATCAACCACCACCATGGCCTATAGGGATACCATAGTAGATAGGGCAAGATGATTCACATAGCCAGAGCCGATGGATAACTCTTTGTATTTGGTATCATGACATGTATATATTCATAATGTATATGAAATTTAGTCTAATTATATATACAACATTGATCTAAGTACCATATATTATTTGGGCATATGTAGGGGACACAATATATGCAAGCATGAAAGTATTTTATGCAGTATGGTGGGCTTGGTTTTAGCCAGAGAGATTGACTATGCCCTAGAGTGTTTCCTAAATTGGTGGTACCAATGGAAATGATTTAAAGGCTCTAGAGGGAGTGGGATATATCATGATATGAACTTATAAGTCAAGTTCTATCCTAGATCATTCTTAAGATCCTTTAGTCTAAGGATAAGACAACATACTATAAGAGTTTATATAAGGGGGTCATCCTAACAAAGGGAAAGGCACCCAATTTTGAGGTCTTCAAGGCACAAAGGTTAGAGATGAGGCCTACAAGATTCAAGAATCAAAAAAATTTAGTATTATGGAAATTAGTTCATCAACCACCACCATGGCCTATAGGGATACCATAGTAGATAGGGCAAGATGATTCACATAGCCAGAGCTGATGGATAACTCTTTGTATTTGGTATCATGACATGTATATATTCATGATGTATATGACATTTGGTCTAATGATATATACAACATTGATTTATATATATTTTATCTCAATAATGTACATGAAATCATATATATATATATATATATATATATATATATATGATTTTATTTTCTAATTCAATGTTTTATTATCTGATGTTGATAAAATAGGAAATATGATTGGATTCTCATAATTTATTTTTTTGGTCATGCTGATATGTGATATATCAAATTTGTTTGCCATGATCATATTTTTTACTATCATAGAGATGGTCTGATGCTATTATATGTATTACAAATTTGGCATGTTTTTAATTTGGCACTTGAGATTGGCTTAGTTGATCATGTTTTAGAAGTTTTTATTAATTTTTGTAGATACTAATTTGTTGATATGTGTCACAAGTAAAATATATATTAGTCATGGGACTCAATGATCTTATTTTGAGATAGTAGACAAGGAGATGTATTGCTATGACATTGCTTGTTATACCTCTAACACCTGATTTTTGATTTTTATGTTTGACATTAAGCATAAGAATTATAAATAAATAATGATAAAATTGAATGCCATAAGTGTAATAACTTGGTCAAGATTTAAATATAAACTACTTAAGATCAAGATATTAAGAATCAAGGCCTAAGTATAAAGCATAATGTAAGAAACCAAGATTAGGTTAAATACAAATATATACAACTCAAGAATAAGATATAACATATCCAAAATTAAGTGGAGATAATAATGAACTAAACCTAAAGCAACTAAGAAATGTAAAAAAATGAACCAATAATAATTAAAAAGTAATAAAAACTAAACACATAAACATACACTCTCAAAATTCAAAATAAAAGTAATAGAAATCAATGAATTAACCATTGGTGTGTGTGTGTGTGTGTGTGTGTTGATAAGGTGTTACTCTTAGGTAATACCCGAAAGGAAAGAGACATGTTAGATGTAGAATTTTTGATAGTGTTGGGATTGGGGGAATAAAAGAAGAAGAAGGAATTGCTCTAGTTGTCATGAGATTCCCCATGCATCCAAGCCCTGCCTACATAGTCTAATGGACTTCATACCAAATATAGTTTTCCCAAGAAATTAGATGAGAAAAATGGGAATGTATGGAGATAAGGAAAATTTCATAGATATAAGAAATGGGAATGGAATATCAAAATGGTGATAGTGTGTAGATAATTAACTTGTCTAAATGGTAATAGTGGCCAAGTTAACCTAGCATGCCCCATGCATCCAAGTGCTACCTATATAGTCCAATGGAATTCGTGTTGATGTAGTTCTCCAAGAAATGGGAGTATATAGAGAAATGGTACTATGGAATTGAAATTATAATGGTAAGTTGTACAAAATATTTTGTGGCCTTATATTTCTTATAGAGATTGTCTTCCACTTTTTCTATTTTTTTCATTTTTAAGATTTATTTTTGGGGTTTTGAAATATTTTTGGGTTTTTTTAGATTTATATCTCTTATGGATATTTGAGGATATTTTATGAAATAAGTATTTATAATAATATAAAATAAGTAGGATACAAATGTATAAGGGAACCATTTAGCAAAGGAAAAAGTAACCTTGGTTCAGGGTTCAATTTTTTGACTCACAAAATGGTGAGATCATGACTTAAATTGATCATAGAAAAAAATGAGAATATAGCTTAAATTTATTATAAAATGGTGAGAGTGTGGCTTAAATTTCTTGTAAAATTATTAGGGTGTGGGTAAAAATGATTGCAAAATGATGAGAACATGGTTAAAAATGCTTGTAAAATAGTGAGAAAGTGGTTAAAAATGATTGCAAAATGATGGCAAAATGGCTAAAAATGCTAAAAAATGGTGAGAGTGTGGTTAAAAATAGTAAAAAAAAGAGAATGGATAAAAATTATTAAAAAAGGGCAATAATGTGGCTAAAAATGTTGATAGCATGGATAAAAATGATCTTAAAACAATGAGAGTGTGGCCAAAAATGCTCAAAAAATAGTGAGAGTGTGGCTAAAAATACTCAAAAAATTGTGAGAGCTTGGCACAAGAATGAATGAGTTAACCTAAAAAACTAAGCGCTACCTAAATAGTCCAAATATACCTTAGGTCAATGTTGTTTAACCTACATCGAGAGATACTACTAATCATTAATAAGTTGAGGAAGAAAATGGTAAATTGATATTAATGGTACAAGATTTAGTAAAATTTTAAAAGATGCAATTTCAGGGACCATCATGTAATAAAATCATGGAAAAATGCTCTGAGATGCTATTTTCAAGGATGTGATGATGATGATCAAATTTACACTATTTTATGAATATTTCTTTGAATTAGGCATCTAAATTTGTTTATTTTACCAAAATCAAGATAAGGATAGTAAGAGGGTAGAGAAATGGGAGGGACTGACACAATTATGACAATGACATGAAGGGAAGATGATAAGACCTACCCCCAAGAGGGGGTCCTCATAGATTAAAATTAATCCTAAAAAATGTTTGAGATGCATAATATTTATGGATTTATCTAGCTCATTCCCATCTAGGGTATCCAACATATATGATCCGAATCATAATTAGTTATAACAATGAATGGTCCTAGCTAATTAGGCTCAAATTTACCATTATTTTTATGCTCTGCATTAGTAATTTTTTGATTCTCTTTTAACACAAGATCACCAAGTGAAAAATATTTGGGTTTGATGTGTTGGTTATATTTGTGACATAACCTATTTTGATAGGCTTGAAGATTATTCAAGCTAACAATCCATTTTTCATCAAGTAGTTATAGTTTTTACAATTGAGATACTACATAATCTTCATCATCAATGATATCCTATAGTGAAATGTACAAGGAAGGTAACTTGATCTCGATAGGAATAATATCTTCATTACCATAAACTAGGGAATATTATGTGGCTCTTATTGGGGTTAGGTATTAGTATAGTAATCCCAAAGGGTGGAAAATAATTGTTAGTGCAAATCATGACCAATGACATTGATAGTATTTTTAAGGATTTGGATTAGGGTTTTATTATATGTCTTATCTTGGCCATTGATTTGGGGAAAATAAGGAGTGGAAAATTATTATTTGATATGGTACTTTGCGTAGAGGGATTTGACATCCTTACTATTAAGGATCCACCATTATCATAAATGATGTCATAAGGAATGCCAAAGTGGTAGATAAGGTGATTCAAAATGAATTTATAAATTTGATTAATGGTTACATAAGTGAGGGGAATGTCTTCAACACACTTAGTAAAATAATTAGTGGTAGTGGGGATATGTTTATGTCTATTTGAATATGCATGATTTATTTTCCCTATGAGATCAATTCCCCATGTGGAAAATATACAAGAAGTAGTAATTAGTTTAAGTGCTCATGTTGGAGCATGATTGAGATTAACATGTTTATGACAAGGCACACACTTATTAACATAGGTCCATGCATATTATTACATAGTGGGACAAAAATAATCTCTACACATGAGTTTCTTGGAAACCATTCCACCAGTGTGGGACCCACAAATCCATTCATTTACTTATTTAAACCACTAAGCTATATTTTTCCAAAGATAAAAAATGAAGTAGAGTTTCATAATATTCTTTGTGATAGAGTGTAGTAAATAGTAAGGTACAATGAGAGGCATTGTGAATAAAATCTCTTTGTTTGTTGTGAAAAAAGGTTATAAAAAAGGATGTGGTTATGAAGGTAGTCATATAAGTCATTGTACTAAGGTGAGCCAGGACCAACAATATCACATACCATTTCATATATTGAATGTTCATGAAATGGTTTAAAAAGATATTCAATTAGGAAATGGTAATTTGGAACATGATCTAAAATTACTATCAATGAGCCAATTATTGTCATTACATCTATAGTCCTTTTAATGACTCTTGGTATTTGTTTAAATTGGGTAGTTCCAAATTTTATCCTGAGACTATCCACCATATTTTTTAAATGTAAAAGCTTATTGTCTTTGGTATAGTATTATTCTATCACCTATAAATGATCACTTGGGAATCCCCATGAACATGTAATTTATTAATATTCTATTGTACTACTAGGTGAAGCCTTGAAATGAGTGATTTATACTCTGATATTTTTTTAGTACAAGTGAAACCAATGTGTAATGCTTTGGGAATAAGATCCCCTTAAAATTTTATGAACAAAATTATGCCTCTAGATTGATGAGATGTGTGGGAACAATTAAAGTAGAGTATCCAATGTTGTGATTTAGAAGAAATTTGTTCTAGATTCAATATGGACTCATCAAGAAAACTAATGTAAGTGGCTTTGTATTTGATAAGGGTAATTTGACATGTTAATCTACAAGTATCTGTTCCTTAATTAATTTTGATGTGTATATTTAATCTCAAACTCACTCAAGATCATGACTCATTTGGCCATGTGTTTAGTCAAAGCTAACTTATAAAGTAGATATTTGAATGGGTCTACTTCGACAATAAAAATGGTTTTATTTTTGAGCATGTAATGTCACAAATTTTGAGTTGTGATTATCATTGCTAGGTAAGATTTTTCAATTGGTGTATAGTTATGATCACAAGAAAATAATATTCTACTTAATTAATACACTACTCATTATTTCTTTTGATCATCATGTTGGGGAAAGAGTGCCCCTAAGACATGTTCTATTATTTAAATGTAGAGTAGTGGATTCCTAAGCATTGGTGGAGTTAAGATAGGTGGATTTTCCAAATAATCTTTCAAATATTCAAATTCTTGTTGATAGTTAGCGATCCACGAAAAAAGTGGTGCCTTCTTCAAAAGGTGAGTGAAAGGATGACACTTATCTAATAATTTTGAAATAGAGCATCAAATAGATTGAATTTTACTTTGTAAAAAGTGGAACTACTTAATATTAGATGGAGGAGGTATTTATTTAATTCTATTAACCTTGGCTAGATCAACTTCAATTCCCTTATAAGAGATAATGAATCCTATAAATTTACTAGAAGTGATACCAAATATACACTTCTTAGGGTTAAGACATGCCTTGTATTCATGAAGTCTTTCAAAGATTTATCATAACAATTATAGATGGCCCACTCTAGTTTTGGATTTACCTAGAATGTCATCCACATAGTCTTATACAATATCATGCATCATGGCATAGAAGATGAAAATAATTACATGTTGATAAGTATTACCAACATTATTGAGGCCAAAAGACATTACTTAATAATAAAACATTACCCATGGAGTGGTGAACACTATTATATATTGGTCTTTAGGTGCTATTTTTATCTGATTGTGTACTGAGAATCCATACATAAGAGATAAAATATCAAACCCTATTGTGGAATATATGATCATATAAATGTTTGGTAAAAGAAAATCATATTTTGGGAAATTTTTATTGATATCTATAAAATTTGTACATATGTGAATTCCTTGTGGATTGTTGCTAACTGGGACTATGTTTTATATCCATTCTGAATAGTCTATGGGATATATACATATGGCCTCCAATCATTTTTATAATTCCTTTTTGATAGTATGGAAATGTGAGGATGAATTCTTGTCAGCTATTTGATTGAATTTACTTTAGGGTGTACAAAAAGGTGATGTACACTTATAGAAGGATCTCAGCCAGACATATTTGAATAAAACTAAGAAAAACTATTAATAAAGTCCTAAATCATGGAAGTAAGAAGTTCACATTCCTATTTAGTGAGAGACACTCCAAGCTTGATCCATTTGGAATCATTTGTGGTTACAATGTAAACTTCCATGATGTCTTATACGAGTAGTATAGAACCATCATCTAGAATAGTTAGAAATGAGTTGCATTGTTGTTATTAATCATCTAGTGGCTCTACTAGATCATCAAGATACCTTATGTATGAATAATCTAAGTCACCAAAGGTTGGTAAAGGCTACCCCATAAAGGCATGTAATAAATATTGAACCAATTGTTTGAATAATTTATGATATTCTAAACTAATGTATTGACTAACATGAGGTTATAAGACTAGAAGCACCCTATGCTTCATTCAAAAGAAGATGAAATTCCACATATAGTGGTTCTTTAAATAGGTTTTCACCATGGGAATCATATCTTTATTTACTATTTTCTTGTTATAAAATTGCATCAAATAGGTTTTCTCTTTGGGACCTCAACATTTCATTTTCATTTTTTTCTTTTCTTTTTTGACCAAGAAAGTTTACTTGATCTCTAAAATAGGTGGTAGAGTCAAATTTAATAGTAAATCCTTCATTATGATCACCAATTATAAATTCATCCATGAGGCCCATGACTTCATAAATTGCATCGTCACTGTGTAAATTATCTAATGGTATATATGCATCCTGTTGGTCCCAATCAATTAATTAGGGGTGATGGAAGAAGATAGGAAAAACAAAGGTGATAGTGTTAATGTTGTGAATTGTATTAGTAATGAAAAGGTTGGTATTAGATAACTTATCATAGATTCTATAATAGGAATTTACGTCATAACTAACATCATCATTAGATAAAAAATTGGTATCACTCTTAAGATATGAGGGATCACTCCTAGGGGGTTTATATCTAATACCTCAAGTTCCTTTGCGTTTGGTAACATATAATAACTCAATATAACCTTGTTACTTTACCCCAGGCCTTTGCTTGGATAATATTAATTATCCATTATTCTATTGGGAAAAGGTATTTGTTGCTTTTGTATCAAGTAACAAAGTTGTCATTATACAACCATGATTCATCATCACCTTGGATCTATTCTTGTTATTATGTAGTATTATTAACAAAATAAATAGGTCCTTTCTAATGAGAGTAATATTTCTTATGCCATTCCATTCTAACATTCTTCAGCTTGGGCAGGCATGTGATTTAGGTATTCTAGGCAATTTGGCTATATGAAAAGCATTGCTAATTTGGTATTCGTGATGGCCTTTATCTATGATGGTAAAATGGTTATAAATTTGAGGAGGTGGTCTATATGAAGTAGATACAAGCCTACTTGGATCCACATAATTTTCTTCAAAAGGTTGAACAAATACCTCTTTATTTTTTTTAAGGATATACTCTAGACTAAGGTGATAGTTGTAACTTTTGTATTTTGCTTTAAGATGTTTATAATACTAGTAAAACTAAAAATATTTAGGTATGGTACCTCTAGGCCTGAGTAAAGGAATTTAATGCAATGACATAGAGTAGAAGGTAATGCATGTACTTCATATATCCAAGGTCACTCAAAGAGTAAGTTGTATGACAACTATAAATAATGAACATGGAAAATGGCATAATGGGTTAGAGTCCCAATGATAAAAGACAAGTAAATGGTTCCCTATGATTTTATCTCATCATTATCATAGGACTCAATGGTAATGGTATCTAGTTTTACATTTGTTATTGTGTAGTCCAAATGTCTAACCAGTTTTAGAGTCATAAAATTCAACCTTGAGCCATTGTCTATAAGGACGCACTTGACCTTATGTCTAGAAATGACTATCTCTATATAAAGTTGGATATTATGAAGAGGAACAAGGGGTGAAATGTTGATTTGGTCAATTTTAAGTTGTTCTCTAGGGGATAATTGACTCTCAAGCCTTTGGAATTTATCAAGAGTAAAGCCACCTAAGACCTGAATTGGCTTAAAATCTCATTCAAGATGTTTTTTAGACATTTGATGTATGCAAAAAATCTAAGATATAAATATACACTAGTGTCTTTTTTAATTTTTATACAATATTATATGGCTTATCATTGGTAGAAGTGGTTGGTTTGGGTTTTTGAGGAAGAGGACCTTAAATGATATTTTTAGAAGAAGATGGTCAGGGTCTTTGGAGGTAACCTTGGAATGTCAAGTTGTAATTTGATTTAAATCTTAAGGGGAATATGGAATTTAAATCCCTAAGTTGATAAAGTTCATAATTAATAAACTAGATAATAAACATGTAAAAATTATAGCCACTTATTTGTACAATAATTGACCTTCTTGATTATTCTATAAATAGTAAATTAACTACAAGTGATGTACTTAGTTGGAAATTAACTAAGATAGATGAATGATGGGATTAAACTTGGTACAAGATATGTGTAGAGTGTCATGGATAAGAATCTAGAGTTAGAAACCCTCTTATATATAACTCTGGTCCTCCAAACAGTAGCACATTATGGTAGTGTCCTTAAGAGTGTGGTAGTGTCTTCTTACAATAGGGAAAATGAACTTTTAGGTATGCCTTATAATGGACCTGATATGTCTATGCCTTTGTGGATGAGTGTTCATTCACTTTTTATAACCTTTTTGACTAATTTATATGTAAAGCCCTAGGCCTCCATATTTTTTAGGGTATGTGAGAAGCACAAGTAGAAAAGAGTGGAATTATCAAGGTATATTGGATGTGACCTCAACACCCCATGTGATGAGTATTGCCTACATACTAATACTCTGAAGAGGGATCAAGCCCAATTAGTTCTCCAACTTAAGTTATTGGTGCAAGTGTAAGTGAATGCTAGTATGAGTGCTAGTTTTAGTGCTTTGAGTATGACTTGAGATTATAAATCTAAGTATTTTGAGTTTTGGGCTACTTTAGATGGTTGTATGTAGAAATAGGGTAGAATATGGATCAATGACCTTGATTTACACAACTATTTCTTAGTTTGTTTATGAATATTTACATCTGATTTACATCTAGTGGATAAGTGAATAAAAGAGGTGTATATATCATTTTGTAGGTTATCAAGATGTGAAATAGGTCAAGGTCAACCATATATTTCATTAAGGAATGAAAATATATCTATTGGAGGGATAAGGATCTAAGGGGAACTAGTGTGGTCACTAAGAGATTAACATAATGTACTAGTGTCTAAGTGGTAGAAGCTGGTGAACTAAGGGCCTAAATGCCTGAGAGGTGGCTTAATGTTACTTTTGGTAGGTATAAGAATGCGTTAGACCCACAATAAAGATGTAAAAGGATCAAAAAGGCCCTAAGATAGGTGTAGGGATAATCTAAGGATAAGGTTGTCTCAATTGATACTCATTGCATTGAAATGACACTTTAGTCATTACATTTGCCCACCATTTATTTTAGAAATGTAACAAAGTGAAATAACTAGGATAAAGAAAAAGAAGCATACCTAGAATTACCTAAGATTCAAAGCTTATGAATCTGGGTTTGATTCTATGAATCATGATCCATTATGTATGATACAAATGAAACATGAAATAATTAGTCTTTACTTAAGAAACATTAAAAAAAATAAAAAACTAAATAAAGAGATGAGAGAAAGAGGAAAGTAATGAATACACCTAGTTGGGTATGTGAACCAATGATAAAACCTAGTGACATCCTATGTGTGTGCATGTAGGATGGTGATAATATGGTGAATAAATTATAATGAGTTGATAGCTTGCTTAATCCTCATGTGTAGGTGGCTTAAGAACTAAAGTTGGCCTTGACTCCATCATTATCCACCCCTAATTGGTGGATTATAACTTATGAATAAATTAGATTGGATTGATGAGTTGTCCAACCCTCTTATGTATATAGATCAATAACTTAATTTGGCCTTAACTCCATCACTACCTACTCATGGGTAGTAGCTGCATATGTGATTGAAATTACATAGTGTAACTGAAGTTGTGTGATGTAACTAAAATTATGTAGGATGGATCTGGGGACACATAGAAACTATGAAATAAAAAATAGCTTAAGAGCCACTTAGATGCTCAAGTATGTAACTTAGGGACTACTAGGTAATGCCAACCATTATAGATAAAATAAGGCATCAATCTAGTGCAAAAATTGTGAAAATGGTCTTTTAAGTAACAACATGGAGAATGGCATAGAACTTCCATTCCGTCTGAGAGTACTGGTGTTAAAATGAACATATGGGAAGAATGTGTCATGTAAATTTCCCCAAATATAATATCTCTACATATGGATTCTAGATTGAGTCATAATAATCTATGTTTGAGTATCTGAAACTGAAATGATAGTGATCATGCCATGCATGATACCCCAATCTAAGAAAACATATGTAAATTTGATTATAACTAAGAATATACTGAGCATATCTAATAATATATGACTAAAACTATGTAGACCTAGACTATACCTAATGTACTTTTTTGATAATTCTAAAATTTTCTATTTTTGGATTTCTACATAGTAGCACACCAAACTAGTTTCCACTATGTTTTAATAGTGTTCAACTATAATATTTCTAAAAAAAAAAGAAATTGATCTATGTATGACCATTTTCACTATGTTTTCCTAATTTTGGGCTATGTAATCTGTGTTTATGTGCCAAAACCTATGTTCTAAGATCACTCAAATGATTTGATCTTTGTGACAAGCCCCAGTAAATACCTCCTATTTTTGAGAGAAGTTGTTGAAACTATGTAATAACTATCCTCAAAATAAAATATATCCATCATGTTTGATATATTGAAAACATATGATATATATGTGATAAACCAATATAATGTGTATACATAAAATTGAAATGTAAAATAATATGAGCATAATTTGGTAATGTAATATGTATGTTAGATCTAGCATTGACATGGTTGTCAAGATAGATATAACAATGTAATCATGCATATGAACATCAAATTTGACTATAATCTAAGTAAACACCTAGGGGGATGGGGTATGATAGATATCAAGGCACCCAAGGATGAATGGGAGGCATGTGTAAGTGTAAAAAGAAAGAGACAAGAGACAAAAAACTAAGTGTAATTGTAACAAGCAAGATACAAGTTTCATGGACATGACACATATATGAGAGCATACATAAAACACATGAGGCATGCAAATTAGGCCAATGGGACACAATATAAGGGATATTGGCACATGTAACTAAGTTTTATAAAGAGAAAACATAAATGAACATGTTTAAATCTCCACATAGATAGAGAAAATAAGGTTGGATTAGAGCCACATAGAAGGACATGTTCAAATTTACACATATAGAATCAAGAAGGCACATACAAGGACATGGGCACATGTCCAAGGCATATACATAATGAAAGGAATTGGCATAGAGCCATAGAATAATGGCATATTAAAATACCTTAAAATAGATTTATAATTAAAGAGACACAATCAAATTTAAATTAGTAAATCTAGAAATAAAATTATGCATGAACATGTGGTTTAAATATGTACATAAGCTGAGTCTATAGTAGTGGTAGTCAAAAAAAAAAATTAGTATGGGATGATATAGAGTATAGAAATATGTAACCTGATAGACCAAAATATGTTTATTATGATGCTCTAATGGGTGAATGTATCAATGTTGAATCTATATATGTGCCCCCAATGGGTATATAGTATCAAATCTAGATCTGTGTAGAGGAATTGAATCCTATACTAATATAAAAACACTCAAAGAGAATAAGTGAAACATGCATTGATGATAAAATTTAATATATAAGCTTTGGTGCATCCTTATTACCAATTTTCACTATAATTTTCTTTAATGGATCTTGATATATCTTGTTGGACCCACTTGGCATAGAGTCTCAGAGTGTTCACTACCCTTCTTGTTATTGAATGTTTAAATTTCACAACTATGCATATTCAACGTACCATGTGATTTTGCAATTCCATTCTTCTATTTACTGCTAAGCTTGAAATAAACCCTTCAAGTCTAGGTCTTCATTGTTTTCACTTGATTTTATCTATTCTCCATCATCCATGATTATATTATAGGGTTACAATAAAAAAATCTTTCTTCTTACTGACCTTATAATTTTTTATACATATACTTAAATCTATAGCTACATCTTCCTATTAAGATGAGGTTGTTTCAGTGTTTATATCCTCTTATCGGCCATAACATAAAAATATTTTTAGCTTCTAAAGAATGTTGTGCATTATGAGATTCACGTCCTCAAAGATAAAGGTTTGAATAAAATATTAATAAACTTATGGCTAATTTTTATTCTCTCATCTATGTTCTTGGTGAATATACCACATTGTTGGAAGAGGTGTTAAAGTATACTTGATGATATCCACCCAATATTTAGGTTATACACCCTAAAAATACCATACATCAACACATTTATGAATATGCATTTTAGGACACTATCCTTCCAATAAATATGGCCACTAATTTGTGATCACAGGTGCTATTTAAAATTGAGCTCATAAAAATATGTAATCATCTCACAAGGGAAATTAATTTGACCTATGTACTTCCCGCCATGTCATAATAATGACCTGTAGATAAAAATTTAGTGCACTGACTCACTGATCTACATTTAGAACATGTTGTTCTAATTTATAAATAAAATTTTCCAAGTTTTTGGTTGCAAATTATTGAGTAAAATATCACTATGTAGTGAAAATCATTCTCATTAGTATCTCTTCATGATATCCTCTTACCAAATTCATCATATGGGTATTTGAATCACCATTCTTGAAAGGTACAACTTCCCATGATAGAAAACTTTCCTAATTTGGTTCTCTATAATCCATGTCTATCACACCCACTTGATATATTAAATCTACTTTGGACCTTGTTAGTGATGACATAGATGGAAACTTGCATTCCCCTATATGGAACTATGGGACTTGTTCTTTTGTTATCACAATTATAGATGAAGGTTGTTATTTTTATTGAAACTTATGAAATGGTTCTAATTCTGTATGGAAAAAGTTGAACTTTGTAGGTCACAATGTGATGTCCTTAGGATTTGTATCAAATTTAAACTAGATTTTTTCCCCATAGTCATAGGGTGATTTAGGTTATTTACGAATGATATAAGGATTTATTTTAACTTTATTCATAGGTATGATAATAATATTATTCCCTTACTATGTTTTAACTATTTGACATTGTGTTTATGGTCATATAATGATCATATGCCCACTTATTCATGATTAATGTAGGGTAGTGAGTTTCACACATCTTCATATTTATGACTTAGAAATTATCTCATAGAATTCGATAAACAACTTTGATTTATACATATTCTAGTTACCCAATAGATTCTACCATTTGATAATATATGAGACTCAATGTAAATGGGTTATAATTAAGATTAGATCATCCAATGTTGATATATGGATCATATTTAATCTACTTCAAAATAAAAATACATAATTTAGAACATCGTATCCTTCTAATTTGATATCAATTCAATAGTCAAGATCCCATGGTTTCTTGATCTTTACATACCATACCACCTTATCAATGAATTTGTATCTTATTTGTGTGTAGTATAAAAAACTATTAATTTTTTTTGTGATTTTCTATGACATATACTCATTTTTCAGGGTGCTTACTAACTTTAGTAGATCTATCAAAGCAGTAACTACTCCATCTTGCCTCATAATGAACATGATTTGACCATACATATGTGCATAAATGATTTCAATATTAATCTCAAATACATTATAGTTTTGTATATTCTAAAATATTTGGGATGATTGATACATTAGACCCTTTTATCTTATAGGGTCAAAATATTTATCTCACTACACCTTTCTAATTTAATGATTTTGTGACATCTCCAAGGGTGTTAATCCTTGTTCTACATGATGGTATCAAGTGACTAATTGTATGTAAATAGGATACCTTGGATGTAAATTCACTATGTTTACATTTCAAAAGAGTTTTTATTTATTACACTTTTCTAACATATGATAATATTATATATGATGTCATATTATAACTCTAAAATGTGCACAAAAAACCCATGTTTATAGATTGGTTGGAAATATTCATGCAAAGTGGTTGTATTCTCCATAAAGGTAATAGATAATTAGTTGTTGACCTTATATATCATATGGTCTGAGATTAACTCCTTGGTATCCACCTCATTTCCCACCTCTATATCCCCATTATCTCTATTGAAAACCCTAACCTTGATGTTGTTAACCATAATATCCCCCTTTTCGCTATAATGATCCCCATCCTTATTACTATTGACCATCATAAATGATGAAGGTGCATCTTAGGAATGCTCAAGGTTGGTATAGTATGTGTATGAGAGTCCTAGGATAGGTGTGATATGGATTAAAAGTCATGTTTATGAGTGAAATTAGAATTAGAATGCAAAATCAATTATCCCACCAAAATGGATTTTCAAAATTTCAAAATATTTTAGGTGGTCTAGTAAAGTGTGAGTGAGTGGTGATGATATGTAATGATTATTAATGTTATAATATACATTTAATGTCTCATGAAATTTAATTAAGGTGTTTATCAGTTAATATGTAAAGTGAATGTGTGAGGTGGCAACTAGGGTGTCCACCACCCTACATGGGTGAAAGAAATGTGGAGGTTTCTTGGAGAATGAAGTGGTTAGGAGTTTTTATATGATTATATATAAATTATTTTGAGTAATATAGTGTGGGTGTGTTTTAATTAGTATGAAAGAGAGGAGAGACTAGGGCAGACAAGGTTATCAAGAAATGGTGAGGAGTTTGCCATAACAAGGATGAAGGACTACGTGTAAGTCCAGATTATATACATGAAAGGATATCAATGAAGAATGTTGATTTTAGGAATAATTATTTTTATTAATATGTATTATTATGTTTTCATAGTTATTTATATAACTATAATTCAATATACACAATATGATGTTGTTCAATAAAGTTGCAAGTATATACGACTCTATGTGTGTTGCCGATCATTTCAAGGTTTGTACATGTTGTGTAGAAGAATAAAGGATGTAATATGTCAATAAATACATTTGTGTTTGATTAATTTAAATTTTTTATAAAATAATTATCTTATTTAGAGACCCTTTGATTTGTTATAAAGTGTTCACTATTTTGTTCTGAGTATAAAAGATTGAGTATGATAAATCAATATCATCATTTGATTGATTCAGGGTAGTAGAAGGTCTAAGAATTGTTAGTGGAGTTTTAGAAAAGCATGGAAAAGTTATGAAAAAGTGTTTAAATATGAATAAAAACCTAGTGGTGGGGTTTATTATATTATTAAGTCTAGTAAGGAGCTATACTTATGTAACAGTCACTTTATTGAAGGATTTTTGCCACAGGTAAGATAATGTAAGCATTTGAGATCATTATGAAAGACTAGGGTGGATGTGTAAAAGTGTGACAAGTCATGAATAGAGTCCTTTCTGACATAATTAAGGCCCAATAGGTTAATTTTGAGAGCTTAGGTGAAATAGAACTAAGAAGGACTGTTATAGTCAATTTTCTAGGGTCCTTTCAAGAATTTACAGGTATATTCAAGGTATATGTCAAAGGATAGGTTTTGTAAATTGTGTAATAGGTATTTATAGACCTTATAAACATGTTTTAAACTAGTTAAGTCATATATAATTTAATTTGTCTAATATTTTAACCTCTCAAGCCTATGTAAACAAGGGTAAACCTTGATTTAGGTTTTTGAGTATTCTAGGAGATTGAACCCTAGAAAAATTCTAAATATTGGTAATCTAACTTATTTTGTTGTGTTATTGGAGATAAAAAAAATTAGGGTTATATGGTATGGGAAAGTATGGATTTTAGGACTGTGTCCTAGTACTAGGTTTAAGGAAGGCTTAATGGAGTAAGGGAAATGAAGGAAAAGTAAATTTGTCCAAATAATAAGGGTAAGAAAGAGTTTCTTTAATTGGGAAATCCAAATGGGTATCCAAAAATGTCTTTGATTTGTATTAAAGGTTATTAGTTTTCCCAAACCAAGAACCTTTCTAGCTTAAGAGGGATAATTGAGAAGGCATGTTATGAAGGAAGTAGGTAAAGCCTAGGGAGTTTCGTCAAGAGGAAGATGTATGATTTTAATGTACCAAAAGGGTCATTAAAAGTGTTATTAGTTTATTTATAAGTTTTTAAAAATGTTCTCAACAAGGAGACCTACCTAGAAATAGGGTTAGTAGGTCTAAGAACAAGAAGGGATAGTTTTGAGAGAAATAATGAAAGATGAATGATGAAATTAAAAGTTAAATTAGGGTGATTGGAGGTATTGAAGGTCATCAAAGCCATTAGGAGTAATAATATTTCATTTTTTTCCATTGGATTGACTAAACTTGGTCTAAGGAGAGTAATTAGTTGCAAGTTATTGATCATAAAAGAGGTTGATTGGACTATTTCTTGACATCATTTGGTATCAAATCCATATAGATGATCTAGGAATAGGAATATATAGTTATAAACTTGATTATTAAAGTTTTTTTAGTGTGTGTTGCACGTTGATCAAGATTTTGGAGGTAAATAAGCAAAGAGGTAGTTTGTAAGGAGTATTATTGAAACATAGAGTTGATAAAGTATATAAAGAAAGGTATGAGTTACTTTATGGTTTATTTATTAGTTTGGATTTATTAATGATGGTATGTGATAGGTGAGGAAACAAAATAAGTAAATAGTGTGGTGGTAAGCCTTGAAATAAGAGAGTTAATTATAAGCTCAAAAAGAGAAACTCATAAACAAAGCTTAGGAAAGTGAAGACAGTCCTAGTGTGAAGGACAAAAGTGTGGAAAGATCCTAGTGAGGTCTAATATAGATAATAAGAGGGATTCCAAGGGTAAACTATAAAAAATTGGTCTAAGTGAGGCCAACGAAAAGAGGAAGAATATGTAGCCAAATGAGGTACTAAAGATATAAATAAAGAGTGAAGAAGAACTAAGAATGAGAAACATGGATAAATCTGAGTGCCACAGTGAGAGAATGATAGAGATAGAGATGAAAGAAATGAAGGATGACTTGACAAGGATGGAGAGTGAGTTAGTGTATATGTGGAGCGTGTATAGTCTGAGATGTGGAATCAAACTTAGAAAAAGAGTCAAGTGCTACTTTAGAGACATAATACTAGAGAGGGAAAACCAACAAGTAATGGAACATATGGAGAGACAATTTAAGAAGATGGAAACATAGCTTACCATATAATAGTAGAGAAAGGAAATTGGATATTGAGGAAACATAGCTTACCATATAATAGTAGTTATAGTGGAGAAGAGGAATTGGATTGAACATATGGTCATTGATATGGAAGACAATAAGGAAATTGTAGAGTTGAAGAAGAATGAAAATAGGAATGAAGATAAGCCAGAACAAAAGGATGATAGAAGGATAGAGGATGCTACCAAAAAGAATATACACAAGGAAGAGACCTTGTAATGGTCACCAAATAAGGAAAAAAGTATAACATGGGTAGAATATACTGGTAAAAAATCATAAATAGAGCTGATAGAAGATACAATGGATAAGGAATGGTAACTACTACTGAATACCATGAAGATTGAAGAGGGTTATGAGAAAAACAAAGAAAGAAGAGTAAATATAAGTACAAGAAGTAGTAGGAGAAATATAAAAGGATAACATGGATGAGAAAGCAGAGGAATAGGTGTGGAAGCAAGGAATATACATATTTTCATGAGCATTTGAATGAAGAAGAATACAGGTGTCAATTTATTTTCTCCCCTTAGGAATATGATGCAGGGGAATCTTAGGAATTCTCAAGGTTGGTCTAGGATGTGTATGAGAGTCCTAGGAGAGGTGTGATATGGATGAAAAGTCATGTTTATGATTGAAATTTAAATTAGAATGCAAAATCAATTTTCATTCCGAAAGGGATTTTCAAATTTTCAAAATGTTTTAGGTGGTATAGTAAAGTGTGAGTGAGTGGTGATGATATGTAATGATTATTAATATTTTAATATAACTTTAAGTTCTCATGAAAGGTCATTAAGGTGGTTATGATTTAATATGCCATGTGAAAGTGTGAGGTGGCAGCTAGGGTGTCCACACCTTACATGGGTGAAAGGAATGTGGAGCTTTCTTAGAGAAATAAATACTTAAGAGTTGTTATACAAGTATGTAGAAAGTATTTTGAGTAATATAAAGTGTGGGTGTGTTTGAAGTAGTGTGAAAGAGAGGATAGAATAGGGATGATAAGGTCAAAATAAAATGGTGAGGAGTCTCTACCATAGCAAGGATGAAGGATTATATGTAAGTCCATATTATACACATGAAAGGATATCGATGAAGAATGTTGATTTGAGGAATACTTATTGTGATTAGTGTGTATGATTATGTTTTCATAATTATTTATATACAGTCCTTTCAAGGTTTGTATATGTTGTGTAGAAGAATAAAAGACATAATATGTCAAGAAATATAGTGGTGTTTGAGTCATTTAATTTTTTTATCAAATCATTGTCTTTTTGAGAGACCCTTTGAGTTTTTAGCAAGTGTTCATTATTATGTTTTGAGTATAAAAAACTGAGTATGATAAATCAATATCATCATTTGATTGATCTAGGGCAATAAAAGTATAATAATGATTGGTGGAGTTTTATAAAAGCATGGATAAGTTATGAAAAATTATGTAAATATGCCTAAATACCTATCAATGGGGTTTAATATATTCGTAGATCTGGTAAGGAGCTACATTCATGTAAGAAAGAGTCACTTTATTAAAGGATTTTTACCATAGGTAGGGTAATGTAAACATTTGAGATCATTATGAAAGAATAAGGTGGATGTGTCAAAGTGTGGAAATTAATGAATATAGTCTTTTTTTAAATAATGAAGGCCCAAAAACTAAATGTTGAGAACTCAAGTGAAACATAACTACAAAGGACTATTATAATTAGTTTTCTAGGGTGCTTTCAAGCATTTGTAGGTATATTCAAGGTTTAAGTCAAAGGAAAGGTTTTGGAGAAGGTGTACCAGGTATGTAAAGACCTCATAAATGTCTCTTGAGCTAGTTAATTCATATATAATTCTATTTGTCTAATATTTTAACCTTTCAGGCCTTAGTAAACAAGGGTAAACCCTGATTTAGGGTTTTGAATAATCTAGGAGACTAAAATATAAGAAAATTATAAATATTGGTAATATTACTTGTTTTTATGTTTTTTTAGAGATAAAGAAAAAATTGGGGTTATCTGGTATGGGGTAGTATGGATTTTAGGATTGTGTCCTAGTATTAGGTATAAGGAAGGCCTAATAAAGTAAGGGTAATGAAGGAAAATCAAAATTTTCCAAATAATAAGCATAAGAAAAATTTGATTTATTTTGGGAAGCCAAATGGGTATCCAAAAATGTGTTAGGTTTTTATTAAAGGTTGGTAGTTTTCCCAAACCAGTAAACTTTCTAAACTAGGAGGGTTAATTGAAAAGGGGTGTTGTGAAGGAATTAAGTGAAGCCTAGGGAGTTGTTTCAAGAGGGAGATGTATGAGTTATATGGACAAAAAGGGTCCTTGAAAGTGTGATCATTTTCTTGATAAGGTTTATTATTTTCTCCTAAGAAGGACACTTACCCAGAAATAGGGCTAGTATGCCTAAGAACAAGAAGGGAAGGTTCTGAGAGAAATAGTGTAATATTAATGATGAAATGGGAATGCTGAGTTGAATTAGGGTGATTGGAGGTCTTGAAGGTTAGTAGAGGAATTTAGAGTAAGAATATTTCATTTTTGGTCATTGGATTGACTAACTACGCCTAATCTTGGTCTAAGGAGAGTAATGAGTTGTAAGCTATTGATCAGAAAAGAGGTTGATTGGACTATTTATCTACATCAATATCCCACATATAGACCTTGGTGAGAATATTGGGTACATCTTGTTATTTATTATTTAGATGACATAATGTTCCATGATTAATAATATTGAAGAGATGAAAAAGTCCATCTTATCTGATACTACAAATATTATGGTGTCCATCTTGCTAATAATGGACATTTAAAATAATATGAATTTATGATCCCTAAAATAGACTATAGATAATGTTTGAAAAATAATATTTTTCATATATTCCAAATAAAATATACTAGGAGTATGGTAATAATTTGAATCTATTCATCATATAATGGATTGGAATGAACTTAGAACTATACAAAATTAAATATTATATACTTAGTTCTAATATTTATGTTTTTATGTTGGACTATTAATAAGTCCAAATTAATTGAAATGTTCCTTAAGCCTTGAGGTTCATATTGAGTTGTAATTGTAATTTATACATTTGGGTTTGGAATCCCTATTGTCATAGAAAGGATTTGTTTCAAAGCTACTGTGAAGACATTATTAGTGATGTCTTCCTTCAATCATTGGAGAGATCTATAATTATATCAACATGATTGTGTGACTTAAAAAAATTACATTATAGACACTGATACTATTGGGTATAATTTTGTAAGAGATGACATTTCATAGTTGAATGTCCTACTACTTAACAGATCTCACAAAACTCTATTTTTAGTTTTTGTTAGTCATTTTTGTGGTGCCCCTCGTTTTTGCACTCTATACACCACAATCTTAGCTTGGACCTATTTATTCATGTAGTTCATTTATATTGAAAAAATAACATCTATAATTTCACCAAATTTCATAGTAGACTACAAACTTTACCCGTAGTCTTCCATTTACTCACTCAAAGCACATCTATGTTAGAATTTGCCTTGCAAGTAAACTAGGTTTTAGCACTGGAAAACCTAATATGAGGTCATATATCTTATACAAACCATGAAACCTTATCTATATCTTGAAACAAAAAACTCCGCTCTATTCATTACATTAGAGAGCCTATAATCATAATCCCATACTAACTCTCTATATTTTTGATGAATTTCTTTTATATCTTGTATTCTCTAACTCATATATTTATTCATTTTAGATTATCTTATTATCTAGTTTTTGACATCTCAAAATCTCATTTTGGTAACATATATTTTGTACATGAACTCTATATCTCTTCATGTCGAGGATCACATGATCTCTCACTTCTTTGCATAATCCATAGTTACACCTTTAACCTTCGATTTCATTTCACATGTTAATAGGTATTGTTTAGGGTTATCAAACCCTCCATATGATGCCAAAGTGAATAATAATACAATGAGAGACATGCTTCATATTTTCATCTAAAACCATTAGCTAATATGGGCTAGAATTTGCCAATGTATTAAGATTTATTGCAACCTTAAAATCCAGCCTCAATCAATTTATTCTTATCCAACAATTTCTTAGTATCTTCACTATATTTTCTAACTTTATCTATAAAACAATCAAACCACATACTATATTTTCTAGCTTCTACATTTTTTATTCTAATTTATATTGATAAATTAAGAACATGGGATGTGTAACCTTGAAATGAATGATACTTATCTATGAATCTTGATTCATTTGACCTTAAAGTTGATTTAATCTTGAGACTTAACATAGATTATTCAAAATATTGTTTCTTTGTTTCTCCAACAAATATTTTCCCTTGTAACTATGATCTAAAAATAACTTGTAACTGATGTAACTACTCCTCTTCTCTCTTTTGACTCTCTTCCATCTACTCCAAATTATTTTTCTAATCTATGTCCATTTATGCACTCTGATATGTGCCTTCTCTTATATCATTCTCTCTCATTTCCTTACCTTCATTATATATATATATATATGTATGTATATGTATATGTATATATATATATGTATATCTATATATATATATATATAATATACATATATATATACATACATATATATATATACATATATATATAAATACATACATATATATATATACATACATATATATATATATTTACATATATATATACATATACATACATATATACATACATATGTATGTATGTATATATATATATATATACATACATACATATATATATATATATATATATATACATATACATACATATATACATACATATACATACATATGTATGTATGTGTATATATATATATATATATATATATATATATATATATATATATATATATATATATATATATAACTCATACTCATAGCTACATTAGGACTATTATGTTTATTTCATTTTTTTTTCTCTATTGTTCCAAGTCTTGTTTTAGTCCCAAAATTTGTTTTTTCATTCTTCATATCTATGTCCTCCATCTTCTAGGTTTAAAATAAAATTTCTCTTCTCAATTATTCATAATTCACTTCATTATCACACACATACCCTTAGTACCTAAGTGACTACTCCATGTTAGCTAGAATAAGCACCATGGCCTTTTTCACAACCAATAGTTTAAGAAAAATAGGTAGTCACTACATAAATTTTCCCTGAATGCCTCTTACAAACATGTCATGTGAAACTTTTAACATGATGTACCCTTTCACATAAAAAATTAATATATCAATAAATGGTAATCTTTAACTAATGATATATTGCATAAATCCAATTAATTTCTAGATTTTATAGTTTTCTATCTTTTGTGCTTTATTTTTCTTAACTTAAAGTAATAATAATCAATTATCAACAACCATGTAAATATCAACCCAAGTAATTTTCACCAAAAGGTTTCATATATCTTTCCATGCATATTCCCACTTATAACTTCTCTCGTAGCACTTCCTATCCTCTTTTCCCCTTCTTTTGGTAAATTATGAATCATCTCATCTAGCCATCACTACAAATATCTCCATCCAGGTAACCATCTCATCATGTTTCAAAGTTTTGTACTCAACAGACCATTGTTAACAGAGGTTCATGGAAAACCCATCATAATATGATAATGTGTGTTTCTATGTGAACTAAGATATTGGGTCAAAAAACATGTATAATTATATAAAGATCGAGTATTCATTTAATTCAAACTTACAATATTATTTAAAAAATGTAGACTTGAATTATATGGAGTGGTAGTTCATGTTATGTAATTGAAAAAAAGTATTAAAAACAAAGTATACACTTTGCATGGAACAAGTACAAAAATACATTCAAAAATCCCATCATCAAATCTCTATATTAATCTATATATTTTAGAATTTTTTTCCTTCACAATCGATCACTATATATAAAACTTCCAAAGATCTATTTCTTCACATTTTGTCTTTCTATTTTTAGCTCAACTGAGTCCTTTTATCTTCTAATGAGATAAATGAGTGTGGGAGAGGGAACTAGTCCATAAGTGACTATGTATGGGTGTACATTAATGATGTTAAGTCTTAATAAGATTGTAAAATAAAGTGGGTGAGAGTGTGAGTTTTTGTGTAATATTTTAGCACTATCATATGAATGAAATAAATAGTGGTTTGAGTTCCATCTTATAAAAAATGTGTCTATTTGTGAGTGTAAGTCTAACTTTCATAGTTTAAGGTTACCCTTCTTTGGATATGCTAATTATGATTGCATCAAGATTGATCAAGTAAATTAAAAAAAATTGAGGAGTGACTCAATTTTATGTCATGGGACATCATGGAATTTTAATTAATTAATTAGATTGGTGGATTTGGTCTATAACAACTCATACTTCTATAATATCATAGTGTTTCATTATCTTTCGTGTGGGTTGAAGCACAAGACACATCAAGAGGAGTGACTTGGAAAGATTTAGTCTCAAATAATGCTTAAATATATTCATAATTATTATCAATATATGAGGATATTAAGACAAATTTATAAACCTAAATTTGTTTTTATACACTTTGTCAACATCAAATTTGGAACAGTTTACATAATTATACATTATGCATACATTTGAATATTATTCACACTTTCATATATCTATCTACCAACCTATTGTCTTGGCCAACTAAATTTACCAAATATACATATTCAAGATGACCATAGTTTATTTAAGTATCCTCTATAATCATGAGAATACTATCATAACATCTCATACTATTAATTTTCACTCCTAGGATAATACAAACAACAATTAGATAGTTGCAATTTGTCGTAGGTGTTCCCCTCTTTTGGTAGTATCTAGGAGAACTTAATGGATATTTTTTTAAATTTAGAAGTCTTCATTATGTTGGATTAGACATGTTTCATGGGTTAGTCATAATGGGAAATATCAAATAGTTATCTCTAAATATAAATCAATCCTAAGATTATATTCACTTGATCAATGCTTGGGAAATCAGATTGAAAATTAAGTTAGCACTCTCTTGAGAAAATATCACTAATATATATATTTATAAATATCCATCAAAATAGAAACCCTCGAGCTGAGTTATAATACATACATAGGTAAAATTTTCATAGTTCCAAGTGTCAAAATACAAACACTGTATTGCATTCTATATTGATAACAATGTTGAATATGCACACATAAATGGGATATTTATGTGGGGTTTGATTACTCTTCAATGTATTAGAACATAGTAAGTAATTAGTTACTAATTGGGGTGTAGTTGGGGATTTTCAACCTAACATACTAAACCATTTTTAAATAATTATATTTAGGTTAAAACTAAGATTAGGGTTTCAAAGGAAAGAGAAGGAAAACAAAGATCAATGCACAATACCAAAGGTGAGTGCACACACAAGAGGCATATATAGGTACATGTGTGATTGTCTAAGTTTTTATAGACATACACACTTAAAAAATACATTGTAAAGAAATATTGAAAAATACTAGTCACTACAAGGGTCTCAGCTTCACAAGTATCTCTACACATGGTGTTGACATAAAAATTTAAGTTAATGGATACAAATGGTTTATGTTATTTAAGTACATAAATCTTAATATTTTTTAGAAACAATTATATTATGCATTTATCACAAAAATAATTAGTTATGCTCAATCATAATAATCATTACATAGTACATAGTAATTCCTAATATAACTTCTCTTTATTTATATTAATATAATAACCTTTAAATACAAAGTTATCATATCTTCTTATACTATAATATCATATGATTTTACAAAGATTACTCTACTGTATAAACTCTTATATTACTCTTAGTTATTATACTTCAACTCTTATCTAGGTTATATTTAATTTATTACAATGTTGTGGTATAAATACCAACTTGATACCTTATAATTCAATGGTCATGTATATATGAGACATGTGTTTTATCCAATAAAGTCATCTTGTGTTTTTGGAAAGATCAATATCTTACCATGTTGCCCAGTTGATAGAAGCCTATGTTTTGTTAGAATGGAGAAGGATTTAATAATTTAGTAAAGGTAAAGAATCTGTGGTAACTATGGTTTGGTCCTTATTTGATTAAGAATGGTACCAACATTTTCTTTACTTTTATTAAATTGTCTCATCCTTGAGACAATTATAAAGTGTTGATAGGTACCAAAATAATCCCCTTAACTTAGTACTCAAAACTATATTCTCCAAAATTTGTGATCATGATACAAATTTTCCTCATTTATGTAAATGTTTACCTTATTTTTTATCATATCCTTAGCAAACATGTCCCAATTTAGAATGATTATCTTATATTCCATAATTTTATTATCTATGGTCATGTTTTCTTTTGCCACCATCACTATGTTATTCGAATCTTGAGAGTTTTCTATTTTGTGTAAGTATGTTTCATATCCTTTGATTTAGACTTCCATATTTTCCATATAAGTAATCAAGTAAGCTCTATAATCCCTCATATCCTCATATATTAATATACATTGAGTCTATTTATCCTTGTGTTGCTCATGCATGTATATTATTTTAGCTTGTTTTGGTTTAGATGGAATATGGTGGGTTTGAAAGCTTATGGAAGAAATACTTAGTTGTATTTATATCCCTTCCAACTCCTTTTCATCCTTAGTCCATAGGATCCATCTAAGTGAGTAAGAAAAGTAAGTAACTACATCCTCCATTGTTTCTTATATTTTACTTTTTCTTTATATTCAGTTATTTTCATTTGATTTTATCCTAGAAATGGCTCTAATGATTCTTCTTTATATTCTTCCCTAGCCTCAAGTTTTATTAGGATTTTGTCCACTGTATTCCCTACATGAATTATGAAATATTCCATAGTATGATCTAATGGTTTTTCTATGGGTAAATTTATATATAGGCCATGTTATGGCCTAAATGCATTCAAGGTAGTTAATAACTTTTAATTCCTTCTTCCAAGTTTATGAACTACATCATCTAATCCATTCTAGTACATTGAATGAGAGTTTATCCAACAATTTATTTTTATATAGGATTTAGTTATGAAGGGATCATACAATTTATCTTTCCATAATAAGTTGAAGGACACTTGACGGCACCATGGTAGTGGATATTATCTACTTATTGCATGCCAATTTTGATTTTATCCTCTTCAGTGGGTCCATATGAGTAGCTATATTACTAGAGACCATTCTAACTATTCCTAATGTGTTATGTAGTGATATCTTATTAATGTCTCTGGTTTCTTCCAAACTTATAAAAGGGATACTAACCTCCTTTCTCTTCCCTTTTGATTTCTATTTAACTTTCTCTTATTCTTATTTTTTTTTGTATCCTCTTCTCTTTTCCTCTCCTTTATTTCATATGTTTTCTCTTCCTATTTATTTCTCTCTTGTTCCTTTATTTTTTTGTTCCTCCTTTTTATTTTTCTCTTCCTCTTTTAGTTTATATTTATTTTCTTTTTCTACTTTCTTTTCCTCTACTTTTATTTTGTTTTCCTCCTCAATTTTTTTTATTTATCTTATTCTTTTGTTTTCCTTTTTCTTTCCTCCTATATTATCCTTTTTTATTCCATCTATTTTTTATAATTTTTTAAATTTATACTTCCTTTTTTTTCTTTCCTTTTCTAAAAGTTATCTAGCCTGTTGGGTGACTAACTCTACAAGTTCCTATATTTTTATATTAACATCAGCTATTTATTTTTCTAATTGTATTATTTTTATAATTATTGCATATTCTAATTCTTTCACCCTTTGTAATCGACTTTTTTTATCCAAAGAATTTGTCACCAACTCTATTTTTTGTTTATTCTAAACTACATTTATTAGAGTTGTCTTAATTTCTCTATTTTAGAAGGAGACATGCATGATTCCCATAATAATTTTTTAAGGGCCTCCTTATATTTAACTACTATCATTTGAGATTTTTTGTTCTTCTATTTTATTTTACGATAAATTCCTATAGTTTGATAGAAAGTCCTATTATTGTATCATCTAAGTCAAATGGATTTAACTCTATGTAATTTAAAATGGCTTTGACTATCATGTGCTAATCATCAACACTTTTTTTTTGTAAAATTTTCCCACACAGGTATTTATTTTATTATTTTTGGGAAACTAAGGGTTTAATTTCCCAATTAGTAAAGGGGTCTAGATTAATCTAGAAAATATGTGCATATAGTATGTCTAAATTAACCTACTAATTTTTTAAATATGGGTTTGATTAATTAATTGTTAAAAATAGAAAATAATGGGATAAAGAGTAAACTTAGCTAATTTTTGGACTAATATGGAGGATTCTAGAACTAGAAATTTTTAAACTAACTAGGCAAACTATTAAAAATAGGACCCAAAAGTCTATTTTCTACCTTGACAATAATGCTAAAAAACTGGACACTTTGGGGTCCAATGCTATAGTCCTATTTTTGGTGTTATAGTCCTTTTGATCTAATTCTTCTAAGATTTATAGGTTCTATTTTGATACTTCAGGTGGCTCTGTGTCTAGAATCTCAGGTCTCAATCATCTGTGAAGATCCATGTGTAACTAATTCTATCTTCTAGGGTCCTAGTTATTCCTTAGGCTTGGAAAGTGGTATTGAATAAATTGGAAAAAGGGTTTAGTGTGTATTATGCATTAAACATATGATCACACCCCATGTGTGAATATGCTACCTACATACCAATACTCTAAGGAGGGATCAAAGCCAATGTAGTTCTCCCAAATTAAATGTGTATTGTGTAATCTTATGTATGTAATGCAAGTATTATATGAATTTGGGAAAGCTTTATATGACTCATAACCTATGTGGGAGCTTGAGTAGGCTATAAATAGTAGTGGTTAGCTGTATGTGGATAATATGAAGATTTACTTGAGTGTGCTTCATGTATTTCTAGCTTGTACCTTTTGAATGATTACCAACCCTTCTAAATGACCCTTAAATAGGATTTTATAGGGAAAATGATGATCCTAGGTTAGATTAATTCATGTTAGGCCAACATGGAAAAAGTTAAGGATATGAGGAAATCTAACCATTTGAGGCTAGGAGTGACTTGGACAATAGCACTAGAAATTTGACACCCTAGGGTCCAGTGCTATAGTCCAACTTATGGTGCTATTGTCCAAGGGTAAAAGGAACTTAGGGGATAGGTCTATTCCTAGGAGAGGGATTTGGGGTAGATAGGGATGATTTAGGAAGGATTCAGGTGACTGGGAAGTAGTGAAAACATGCCTAGTGGGTTATGTAAGCAAGTAGGAAAGACTTATGGTTTAGATGTCACAAGTCATGCTCAAGTTGTAAAAAACTAATTTTTATGTGATTAAATTTTTTGTCCCTTTATTCTAAGTATGTATCTAAGTGAAATACTAGGATAAAGGAGAAAAATAGAAGCATACCTGAGCTTACCTTTGAGGTAAGCCCAAGTAGCTATGTGATGTTGGATTTGTGCATGGTGAGAGCATGTTGTATTGTGTGAATATGTAAACAAGGAAGAAGAAATTATATTATTTCTTACTAGATATTCTATATCTAAAATAATAATGTACAAATATGGGTAAAGAGAGAGAAAGGAAGAGAAAGGAATGAATATACCTCACTAGATATGTGAACCAATAAAAAACCTATTATGTGACTGGGTTGTGTTGAGTGATGTTGGATGAATACCAAACCAAGATTTATATTGATGGATGAGATGAGTGCTCAATCCCCTAAAAGGTGGTTCAAGAATGCAAAGGTAGGCCCTTTAGCTCCATCATCACCAACTATGTGAAGTTAATGAATCATGCATGTGTTAATCAATGTTTTGACTATGTGTCCAATCCCTCTAAATTATTGGCTCAAGAATACAAAGGTTAGCTAGAACTGGCTCCACCATTACTCTATGATGTGAAGCTAAATAAAAAAAACTAGTATAAGATGAATTCCATATGAGATGGATCATGAAGCTGATAAACATGATATAATCTAATAACATTGGTGTGGATAGCCAAATATAATTATAAACTAAGCCAATGTTGGCCATTTTGAAAAATGGAGATTTGAACTTGTATAAAAAGTCCTTCCAAAACTAGAATCAACTCAAGAACTTAGGTACTTAGGAAGTAAAATTATATGAAAGTTTACTTGAAAGTTATACCAACACCTAAAGATGGAGTAAGGCACACAACTACTGGGAAATGTAAGAAAATGAACTAAACTTGGAAAAGAGAAGGCTCATGTGCCATGCACATTACCCCCAATAATTAGTATCTAAAACATAGATTCTGAACTAAAATTTGCATCAATTACCATGTCTAAAATGTAATCATAAACCTTCATACCATGCATAATTCCCCTTATATATATATATATATATATATATATATTATCTGAGTGGAAAAGTGTTAGAAACTACTAGATTATGGACTGTACTAATATGGAAAAATCATGACTAAACTCACCCCTCTACCTAATTCTAGAAAAACTAGAAATTATACTGTCTAGACACTAGTGTTGGAAATTGGAAACTTTGGGGTCTAGCACTATAGTCCCATTTTTGGTGCTATTGTCTAGAGCCAAAACTAAAAACTAGACTATGTTCTTTGCTATTTTCCTAATCTAGCCTGCCTGTGCTAAATTCTATAATCTGGACTAAACATTTTTAAAACTATGTCTTTGACTAGTAGGGGCTCTAATATTTATGATAAATCCCCTATTTATTGCCCCCTCTTCTGAGGGTAGGAATGAAGATCCTACAATGATTTACCTCAGAAGAAGAAGCCTTGTAAGTGTGTCACTCTATGACAATGTTTGATATAACATTGATATTCAAGATATAGAAAAATTTATAAAGAGAGATTGTTATATCCACATGGGTATGCCTAGATAGATATAACAATATAATAGAATGCCCATAAGAGAATGTTGGAATATGAGATGTTAGTTATTAGTTTTTAGTGGTATAAAGGAATGGATCATGATATCCATCATGCATCCAAGAATCAAGGTAAATGCATGATTGGAATCATGTCATTGCACACAAATAGAAATGATCAAGCAAACAATCATATAAAGAAAGACCAAGTGGCCAAATAAGCATGCAAGGCATATAAGGCATGTTCAAATGTCATATACACACATAAAAGGAACAAGAAAATATTGTCACAAGGGCCATAAGGACATATAAATACACACACAAACAACATTAGAAAATTTAAAAAGGCACACACATATAGACAGGAGCAAAGCACATTTGGAAAATGTCCTAAAATGCAAATAGGAAGCAAACAAGAATTGTAAAATGCAAACACATCTAGCTAATCAAAGTGAAGAGTGGAAGCACATGAATTATTGAAATAAGTAAACATGCATCTAACTATAAAAAGTGAGAAGCAAGAGTATACAAGATATGTAATACAAGACTAATGTATATGCTATGAAATATAAAAGTGTGATAAATTCTAATGGCTGTCAATGCAATATTTGTGTAAGTAAGTAAGGAACATACTACAACAAGATGTCTAAAGTGTGTAGTGTAATAATGACATAACCTAGATGGTGTAGTCATGTAGAGTGTGCTCCTAGTGGGTAGATGTATCGATATGTAACTGGAATGTAGATGTAAGATGCCCCCTTGATGGGTGGAGTAAATCAATCAAGGATCTAGATGCACTACACACACTCCAAGAAGATCAAGCGAAGCATGGTAATATAGATAAATCTATAAACAAATAGCATATAATAGCATAATGTAAGTCTAATAGAGTGTTTTAGTAATGTAAGAACATAGATGATGCATACAATTGACATATTTTCATATTTTTTTGAAGTTTGTATTATTTTTGTATTTTTGGAATAAGTTATGTATAATCAGGCAAAAGAGACTATGTATAATCAATGTAAGGAGTTTTTTTAAAATATGAAATCTACATAGGTGCATGATATTAATTGGGTTCTTGAGTTTCTTTTTTTTCTAGTGATGCTAGATGATACACTTTTGGAATAAGCTTTTCAGTAATGATGTATGGTCTGAGCCAGTTTGGTTTAAATTTTTCTTTTATTTATTCTTTGGAATTAATATTGCATAGGTTTTATTTTAAGACAATATCAATAACATAAAATTCTTTGGTATGGACTCATTTGTTGTAAGAACATTTTATACACTGTTGGTAGATTTTGAGATGTTCTGTTGCTTGAATATGTTTATGATTTAACTATTCTAGCTAGTGTAAGTATTTTTCATGATATTGATCATTATTGATAATACCCATAAGAGAGATATGAAGGGATGGGATTTATAATTCCAATGGTAAAACTACTTTGGTTCCATAGATGAGTCAAAAAGGAGTGGATCCTGTGGGTGTGTGAATGCTTGTGTGATAAGCCCATAATGCAAAGACAAGTTGGTTATGCCAATCATCTCTAAATTTTGTCACAATTTTTCTTATAATGATATTGATTGTTTTGTTAGTGGCTTCTACATGACCATTTCCTTATAGATAGTAGGGGGTGGAAAATGTGTGTTTGATTTTATATTTTAGGCATAAATTTTTGACAGTCTTATTTTTAAAAGATGTTCTATTATCTAAATAATTACTATAGGTAAGCCATAGCATGAAATAATATGCATCATGATAAAAATACAAATGTCTTTGCCTATGGTAGTTTGAAGTAGAATAGATTCTACCCATTTTGTGAAATATTCTATGGTTATGATAAGGAACTTATGTCCATTGGCTGATTTTAGGTTTATTTTGTTTATAAGAGTAAATCCCCACAACATAAATGGCCACAAGGAAATTATTGGTTGTAGTTGCTTTGATGGTGCATGCTATAAATTACTATGTCATTGACATTTTTCACAAACTTTTTCATATTTTAAACATTCTTATTCCCTATTAGGCTAGTAGCATCCTTATAAGAGTAACGTGAGTGACATGGATTTTCCATTGAAATGAAAACCGCATTCACTATCATGTATTTGTGTAAGAGAAATTTTGATTTATTCTAAATTTAAGCATCAAATTAAATGTTCATCAAAATATCATTTAAAAATATCACCATTGATGATTACATATCAAAGTGCTTGTTGTTGTAATTTGCATTTTTCAATTTGAGAGAAATCTTCTGGTATAGTAGATTTGTTTAAGTAATTATAAATATTAGAGAACCATTCTATAGGTGTGGAACTACACATTGTGACTAAAATAGAGAGTGATACTAAATTGGCGTTTGATATGGATGGTGACTGTAGTCTTTTAATTGTGAATATTGCTTGATCATCATTGATGTCAATGGGGATTAAGGATGCAACACTTACCATGGCATCCACGTGGTGGTTATATTTTCTTGGTATGCTGTCAATGGAGAAGTAATCAAACTATGTTGATAAGCATTATACCATATTTTTGTATGGGATAAGGTGTTCTTTTATTTGCTATACATTGTTGACTTAGTTGACAACTAGTTGGGAATCACCAGATACTTGAATGTATTTGATTTAGAGTGACTGGGAAGAAAATAGACCTAATATTAGTTATTTTTATTTGGATATATTGTTTATACCAAAGAAAAAATAGGTGATATGTGATAGATACTATGTGACCAAAAGGGTTGATAAAAATGATGCATGCTCCTACACCTAATGTGCATTGAGAGCCATAAAATAACATGGTCCAGGTGTTTGAATGAATAGCATAGGTGGTAAAATCATCTTGAAATGTGTCATTGATTAGAGTTGTATCTGGAAGAGGGGATATTACCAATTGATTTGCAATGATTTGGCCTTTTGTTGATTTCTAGAGGACTATCTTTAAGTCAAATTTATTTAATAACATGACCCATTTTGATATTCTATTAGAGAGGTGTTGTTTTTCCATTAGAAATTTTAAAGGGTCTACTTTAGTGATAACTTGAGTTTCATTATTGACCATGTAGTGTCTGAGTTTTTGTGTAGTGAAGAATTTACTGCTAAACATAATTTTTCTATTATAGAATAATTTTTTTCATAGTCAACAACATATGGCTGATGTAATACAATGCTCATTCAACATGTTGATCATTATTTTGTGCTAATAATGCTCCTAATTCATGATCTATTATAGAGATGTATATTAAGAATGGCCTATCTAGGATAGGTGGGACTAGAATGGGTAGATTGAGTAAATATTTCTTGATTGTATCAAAGTCATCTTGACAAGCTTGGTTCTAAACAAATTTTGTATCTTTATTTAATAATTAAGTGAATTATTAGGTTTTATCTATGAGTTGGGCTACAAAATGATGGATGGCTTGAATTTTACCTTGTAAAGATCATAGTTGGTTGATGTTTGTGGGAGGTGGCATGCTAATAATTGATTTTAATTTTTTAGGATCCACTTCAATGCCTCATTATGAAATATTAAAGCCTAATAATTTTATTGATGTGACACCAAAGACACATTTCTTGGGGTTGAGGTAGATATTATATTTTCATAATCTTTGAAAAAATTTACATAAATCAATAGCAAGATATTGTCATTATTTAGATTTTGCTAATATATAATCAACATAATCTTTGATAGTATGATGAATCAATTCATGAAAGATATGTGTCATGGTACATTGGCATGTATCTCTAACATTTTTTAATCCAAAGGCCATAACAATATAAAAAAATGTGCCCCAAGGGGTGGTGAAGGATGTTTTTTCTTGATCTTCATTAGCAATTTTGATTTGGTTATAACCAGAAAAGCCATCCATGAATGATAACATTTCATAACTAGCTATGGAATATATGATCATGTTGATATTGGGTAAAGGGAAACCATCTTTAAGACCTACTATATTTAGATATCATGAATCAAAGAAGTATCAAATTTGACCATTAGGTTTGAAGATGGGGACAATATTAGAAACCCAATCAGGGTGTGATACTGGTTGAATGAAGCTGGCATCTAAGAGACATTGAATTTAAACTTTGACTAAGAGAACTATCTTAAGATACATTTTATAGATCTTTTGTTTTATAGGTTTTGCATTGAGATACAAGGGTATTTGATGAACTACAATAGATGTGTCAATTCTGAGCATGTCAGAGTAAGACCAAGAAAATATTTCAAGAAAGTCTATCAAAGTTTTCCAAATTTTCATGTCTTCTTATTTTTGTAAAGCAGTAGCTAATATGACAATGCAAGGATCCTAATTGGTTCTAAAATTAAAATTTACCATTTCCTCATTGAGTAATGTGGATCAATCAAGTACATATGGGATTATGGGGATGGTGTCACTTGATTCCTTTGGTATGTCTTGAAATGATTCTAAATTTTCCCTAAAATATGCCTATGCATATACGTGATATGGAAATCTATTTTCATGGTAGTAGGTTAGGAGATCATCATAAGCCCCAAGAAATTGTAAAAGAGATTCATCATTAGATTGGGGTAGACCAAGGAAAGTATAAAGACATGATTGACATGATGGTCTACTAATGTTTTATATGGGAAAAAATTATATATTTTGAGGTATTAGTCAAAGGTTTTCTATTAAGGGAGGTAGGATGATATCCTAATCCTTGGTTCCCATGTTTTGAGGATGCCATAATTGGATCAACAATTCCTTGCTCATATTTTTTGAGACCTTTGCCTTGATATCCCATATTATTAAGATATATGAGTGTAAATAGTGATGTGAACTAGTAGTTGAGGTGGGGACTATGCTAGGACTCGTAATGGGCTGATGGGATGCCAAATTCAAAGGTATACTATGTGTAATGGGTTATGTGGATATAGTACCAGGGTTAAAGTGTGGAATGTAATATTATTATGGTTCAATAGGTTAGAAATACTTGAAAGGTTAATTATCCATGGGAAACGTGTATATATAGCCCTTGTGACTAAATTTAAGGCAAGAATGCAGTGTAGAAGGGACTGCATGTATGTTGTGAATCCATGGATGACCTAAAAGTAGATTATAGTTAAGATCATTTGGCATTACTTGGTAGGTAGTTGGAAGTATTTTAGGCCCCAAAGTTATATTGATCATTATTTGACCCAAAAAATTTTGTGGTGTGTTGTCAAAACCTTGAATATGAATGCCAGAGTGGTCTAAATCTTGTGGTTGTATGTTAAGATATTTGAAAAATGAAATGTTGTAGATATATAGACCAGATCCATTGTCAACTAATACTATTTTTACCCTACATCATTGATTCATATTTGAATATATAAAGGTAAACATTGTTCTATGATGTGTCATGGAGGTAAATCTTCTTTCTCAAAAGAGATATGCTCTTCTATCCATTGCATTGTGTTAAGGATGGATGCAACATAAGCTGATTTTATGGAAGCAAGAAATATAGTGTTACAAAGGGCTACATAAAACACATCTTTGTAAATGTCCAAATGTTAAAGGTTATCGATAAGTAAGATTTTATCATTGAAGTCACCATTTTGAGTGGTAAAGCTATGGCCATGGGTGTAACCATTCTGCCTATCCTCGTAAACTTGGGAGATAGTATGGACCACATGATCTACTATAGGCATAAAACTACTAGTAGGTGTGAGATGTGTGCTAGATATACTAAGTGTGGAGGAAGGACTGAGGGATGTACACCCTAGTGCTTGCTTATATCTAGTAGTAGGAGGAGGAAAAGACTCAAGAGTGACCAATGAATTACATGGTTCTATGTGGAGATCATGAAGATGAAATGATAAGCATGAGATCATATCTATGAATTTCATAAAAATATGTGTAAAGAACATTTTCCATATGACAGAGATACAACATATATAAAATGTAGATTGATATGAAAAAGCATCAAAGAGTGTGACATGTGTTATGATATCTCTTATGTATGGAACATAATACATGTAACATTTTGTAAATTGACAGTTAGAGAGAACAAGTGTGCATTGATGCAAAATTACATAAATAACTTTCAATTTTATTAGAATACTTTGAATAAGCTTATCATAATAAACTTGAAAAAAATTCCATGTGAGAAACAAAGAACACAATATATATAAAATTAATTTTTTCATAAAGGAATATAAGATTTTGATATGAAATATGACATTTTGAATGCATTTACCAAGATACGTTTGAACAATTTTCCATATAAGTGAAAAAGAATGCTTAAAAAGCATTTTGGAATCTTGTACATGTTTTACAATGATTTTTTTAATATCATCCCTTATTATGAAAATTAAGCATGAAATGTTTTACTAACATATGATAGACCTCATCAATCATGTACATGATAGGACCAATAATGGTTTCTTTATTATTTGTAAAAAATGTAAGAAACATGTGCAAATAAGTGAAATCCATTGTTATTTTATGTAAGTTTGAAGTTTATATGTAAGGTGATAGCTCAAGAAGCAATAAGGCCTAGTGTATGCACCTAGGGATTATTTAGGAATATTATTTAGACAATACTATGAAATTTTGAATTTGAAAATGATTTTTTGATTTTAATATTCAATCAAAATTTGTAGAAAATAAGAGGAATATTCTAGAAAATTATTGGAAATTAAGTGATGTAACTAGGGTTTGAAATGATTTTTTTTCAAAATTAAATAAATAATTTGAAAAATTTATTGAGAATTAGTAGATTGGACTTGAAATAATTATGAAAATTTTGAAAATATTTCTAAAATTAGCAAAATATTTTTCCTAGTTGTTTGGAAGTGGTTTCATGCAAAAATGACCTAGTATGTGGAAACTAGTGTTTTCATGAATTATCAAAAATATTTCACTTAAATTTATAGTTTCATAGTCTTTAAATTCTATAAAAATTAGAAAAATATGGGAAAAAATTATAATAAATAGCCCTAGGGTTTCTAGGGTTTTTGTGTGAAGATTCAATTAAGTCAGGTTCACCAAATGTTTTACTACTTTTGGGAAACTAAGGGTTTAATTTCCTAATTAGTGAATGGGTCTAGATTAATATAAAAAATATGTGTATATAGTATGTCTAAACTAACCTACTAATTTTCTAAATCTATGTTTGATCAATTAATTACTAAAAATTGAAAACAAGGGGATAGAGAGTAAACTTAGCTAATTTTTATACTGAGATGGAGGATTTTGGAACTACAAATTACTGAGCTGATTAGGTAGACTATCAAAAGAAAGACCTATAAGTTTTTTTATATCTAGATAGTAGTTCTAGAAACTAGACACTTTAGGTTCTAACACTATAGTCTTATTTTGGGTGCTATAGTCCTTTTGATATGCTTCTTCTGAGCTTTATGGGTTTTGTTTTGATACTTTGGGAGGCTTTGTGTTTGGAATCTCAAGTATTGATCATCCCCTAAGATTTGTGTGAAAACTATTATGTCCTCTAGGGTCCTAGTTCCTCTTTACGATTGAAAATTAGTCTTGAAACAACTATAAAAAATGGGTTAGTGTGTATTATTCATTGACTATACGATCACACCCCATGTGTGGGCACACTACCTACATACTAATACTCTAAGGAGGGATCAAGGCCAATGTATTTATCCCAAATTTAATGTGTATTATGCAATATCTTGAGATGAATCATAGCTTGTGTGGGAGCTTGAGTAGGTTAGAAATAGTAGTGGTTGGTTGTATGCAGAGAATAGGAAGATTTGCTTGAGTGTGTTTTGTGTATTTCTAGATTGTGCCTTTTGAATGATTGCCAACCCATACAAATGACACTTAAATAGGATTTTATATGGAAATTGATGATCCTAGGTCATATGACTTCATAATAGGTTGATAGGGAAAAAGATAATGATCTAGGGAAATCTGACCATTTGAGGCTAAGAGTGACTTGGACAATAGCATTGGAAAGTGGAGACCCTAGGGTTTAACACTATAGTCCAACTTATGGTGATATTTTATAAGGGTAAAGGGACCTTAGGAGACATGTTCATGCTTTGTATAGGAGTTTGGGGCAGCTTGGGCTGATTTAAGAAGGATTTGGGTGATTGGGAAGTAGTGAAAACATGCCTAGTGGGTTGTGTAAGCAAGCAGGAAAGACCTATGGTTTGGATGTCACAAGTCATGCTCAAGTTGTACAAATTGAATTTTTATGTGATTATAGTATCCCTGCTTTGTAGTTACACATTCCTACCAATGTATTCATATTAACTACTTATGTGGTAGTATCATTTTCTTTTCTTGTTTGAATTTCCTCTTGGTCCCTTTCTTCTAAGGACTCTATTTTAGAATATGTCACTATATTTTTTCCTTTTCTTTTTATTTTTATTTCATTTTTATATTAGTTGTGTTGAATAAATCCTTTTCCTCCCTCCCCACTCATTTTTAATCATGTTTGTCTTACCAATAAGGATATTATGGGGGACACTTCTTATTCTTTGGTGTGATTTTTTGAGATATCCTCCTCTATTAGTGATATATTTATCCTCAAAGGTGTTGAATAACTCCTTTTCCTCCCTCCTAACTAATTTATAATCATATTTGTCATGCCACTAAGGATGATGTGGGGGACAGTTCTTATTCTTTGGTGTGGATTTTATTTTTTTGAGAAATCATCCTCTATTTGTGATATATTTATCCTTAAAGTGTATTATTGGGTGTCACTATCTATAATTTATTATTACCCTAACATCACACTAGTAGTGGAATATTTAACTAAAAATGGTGTAGTCTCATTTTCTTATTCTTATACTAAAGGTTCCATCCATATAGTTCCTATTATATGATGTAAAGATCTGCATACATCATGGTTTATTTAGGATATGCTTACAACTTGTTATGGAAGTGGTTTATCTAGATCAAGATCTTCTTCTTCCTCCATTGCCTAATAATTAACCCCTACTTCACTTACAAATTTTTATATTTTAGGGTTCTACTATAATCTATAAGATCTAATTATTAGTACTTCAATATTGTAATCACTAACCTCATATAGAAGATGTGGAAGTGGATGGGTTTTTATATAAAATTATTGTATATAGACATTATCAACATCAATTATGAAATTGAATTTTGTATAATATTTTTTAATTATCTCTTTAGATATGTAGAATCTCCCAACTACGATATTCTTAGTTATTTTCTTCCATGATAAAAAAGTATCCTACCTCCTGTACTACATGTATGTCTTATAATGCATCATTTAACTAAGCCAATTCATGTGTATTTGGGTCTCACTGGACTAACCCTTCATGACTAGGAATAGTATTCATAAAATACATGGCTAATGCTAAGAGAAGGGAGATATAACAAAATTTAAGTGTATATTTATTTATCTTACAAAGGTTATACATGTATTTTTCATAGGTTTAAATATCCAAATCATATTTTATGCTAGTGTAAATCATATCCCACACAATTTTCACACTCCTTGTAGTCATTGAATCATACCTATTCATGTATCACACATTCCATACAATTGCCTTTGTGGTAAAGTGTACTTTAGAGTCTTTCATTTTATGAACTAAAAGGGCTTGATGATTGAAACTTTTCCTTGTGATGTGTCTTAATTATATTATGCTAACACTTTTATTCCCATAATACTTATGAGTGTTATGTACTTCATGCATAGTTATAGTCACACCATGGATTCCATCTAGTGTAATAAAATATGGTTAATCTAAGTATAAAATATCCTCATGAGCTTGATTGAGTAGCACTTTTGTGGTAATTTCCATGAACCAAAGTAGGAAAACTAACTCCAAAAATATAATTTCATCCTTGGTGTGATGTTATACGCTACCTTGTATTATAGTTCTTGTGTTTGGGGATTTAGTTGCATCATTTCACTTCTCTCTATTTTCAAAACTATATGGTCAATTTACACTAAATGTGACTAAATGTACTTGTAAATATCTCTTAAATGTGTTATGAAGCAAGGGCATCAGGGCATATAATGAAAATTTGGTCATGAGTAGATGTATAGTTTTTATTCATGTGTGTGTGGTCTCATAATATCATTTTGAATGTATTTAAGTGGTTGAAAGAGTATCTAGGTGTCTTTTAGTATCCCTTTGGCATTTTCTCACCAAAAGGGCCAATTTGAATATTATGTGAGAGTTTAAGAGTATGTTGAAGGTTGTAATGAAATGTAAGGTTGGTAAGATGATAGTATAAGGTCATATATGGGATTAAGAGAGTGTAATACAAGGTGTTATATGTGCACATCATGAGGAGAATGGCATGGGCCAAGATTCTTGAATGCAATTGCCACATCATGGTAGTTATCTTGAAAACTAGGAAGTTTCCCTTATATGTAGTAAATAACGTGATGTTTTTTGAGTGACAAAAGGTGGTAGACTCATGGAGGAGTTAGATAGAAGCTGGTATAATGAGAGGTATGAATTAGAGTGGAGATAATGGAATGGAATAAAGAAGATATGTATTGTTTATGAAGGACAAAGGGAATGACAATGAAGACAATGAATATATGTATGAAATTAATAATATTGAAGTGTTCTAGTGTGATGAATCCATTGTATTTAGTGTTTACTAATGTTTTATAAATTTTGGATGAATAAATAAATTCTTATAGTCTTTTCAAATACTCTATTTTGAGATTGAGAATGATGCATGTAAGATTGTATCACATTTGTGTGTGTTTCCATTTGTATGTATATGATCAATAGAAAAAGGATATTTCAAGTGGTTATGATGAATGTTATTATATCCAAAACATTGTTTCTAAGTAAAGAGTCATTGATTTTTGTGTAAGGTATTCTATTGATGGTTACGGGTGTATGTGAGAACATGAACTCAAAATCCAATGTGTCTCTATTTGAAACCAAGAAACCAAATAAAGCAAGTGTTCTTAATGAACAAGGGTACAAGATAAAATAATAATAGTGTGTGTTGATAATTTCATAGTATGCATATATAAACAAGAGCTTGAGAGGTTCTTGTTGGACAAAATTGGCCTAAATATGAAACTTTTGTGTAGATGGATCATGCCACTCTCTTGAACCTTTTAGTAACCTTCTACCCCCATGACTAGTCCCTTTTTGGTCCTAACTTAATGATGCAGTGTAGTATTTTGGGAGGTCCTGGTGTGGTGTGAGATGTTGAGCAGAGTTCTGGTTGAGTGATTTATCCAATGGTAGAAGGAGGATGCAAACCTCATGACCCTACCAAATGTCACTTGCAAGCTTTTCAAACACTTTAAGTAAGCCTTAAGTTGAATTTGGTGATTTGGAGGAAAAGGCCCAGAAACATGTCTAGAACTACAAGTGAAGGATCCAATAGGTTTCCATGGTGTTTAAGAATTCAAAGGAATTAGGGAGATTGTAATAAAGTCTTATGGATTCTAACAATCCAAAAATGATTCCTAGAGAAGCTATTATGCTCGAAAGATCCCCAAAAATCCATTAGATGAGTTAAGGGTCCTCAAAATAGAAATTTTAAGTGAAAAAGATACTTTTTGAGGAAGGAAAATTGGTTTTGAATTCCCACCACCTCATTATAGTGTGTTTTACAATTTTATACATTTTTAAGGTCATTTTAAGTCATTTGAAGTGGAGGAGAGGAGTTTGGGAATAAAAGGATGCATTTTAGAGCCTTTTAGAGCTTTAACAAAATATATTTTTAGATAGTTTGCTTGATTTAGGGGATCATATATCATATTAATTAATTATTGGTGTCCATAATATCCTATTATAGGCCCCTAAAATTATATTCCATCATAAGAACTAGTAGAGGTAAGGAAAACTTATTGGCTACAAACTAGGCATGAAATATGTTTTATGCCATTAATGGAGGTTCAAGAATTTAAAAAGGTTTGAAGAAGGAAGGAAATTTAATTTACAGCCTAAAAAATATTTAACAAGTGTTATATTTATTATATATTATTTTGGTTATTCATGCTATGGAAAAATCATTTTGGGCAGTTTGGCACAACTCTAGGAGAGCCTCAAGTTTTCACTCAATACAGTCATAAGAGAGAGAGTTGGGCCAGAAGAATTTGGGAAGTGATAGGTAACATAATGAAATTACACTTTGTGGAATTTTTGTTTTGGTTCAATACCAATATTTATTAATAATTTCTAAAAATTTAGGGGTGTCTAGATGGCCTACTCACCCAAATTAGGTCTAAGATTTCCCTTATTTCTTTGCTTCAAAATCCAATGAGAAAGAATGGTTTTAGAGGAGTCATTATAGGGTCAAATAAGACCAATTCCAATTATTTTCATTAGTGAATTAATTATAATAAGGTAATTGTGTCATAAAACCTATTTTCCTTGTTATCTTTATGAAACGACCTTTTAATTAGTTTCAAAGCAAAACCTAGGTTGGAGAGCTAATGTAACTCCTCTTTATGCCACATAAAATTATTCAAATGATCATGACATTATCATCCTCAATAATTTATTGTATTATAGTGTGATTCTAATCCAATGATAGGGCTTGAAGACTATTTAGGCTAATGGACGTTAATTTGTTGAGGAAGGATTAGTGCTACTTAACCCAAATGTGTTTGAGAATTCATGGAGGGTTGTTGTGTCTTATTTATTGAATTTTGTTTTCATTCCTATTCTCTCTCTCTTCCCCTTTTCTCATGTATCTCCCATTTCTCCCCCATTTGTGCAAGATATTCTCATTTGACAAGGAGAAACTCTATTAAAATTTGTAAGAAAGACCTTTTGAAGAAATAAAGATCATTTTTCACCTATCTCTTGTTTCTAAATCATGTTTAGCAAGCTTGTGCATGATGACCTTATGAAGAAGTGTTATTCCATGTCCATTATCCTTATTTTTTGCCTATTTTTATGTGATTTAAATTTAGTTTCAGATATTAACTTTATCTCTTTCCACCATTAATGGATTCTTGGTGTGAATTTTGTAATTCCTCTTTGCTTCATATATTTTTTGCTGAGACTAGTTTATGAAATACTTATGCAAATTAGCTAGTTTTTGAGGTTGTGTGAAAAAAAATTGTCTTATGTTGAGTTAGTATTTATTTGAAGCTTATGTGGGTGTCAATAAATTTGGTGTATCACCCTTTTAGTTTTCTTAGTCATATTATACCCTCTATCCATTTTATAAGAAAAAATAGTAGTTTAGGTGATCCACCAAGAGGAAGTTGGCCTTCTCTAGAATTTCAACCTCACTATAAGATACCCATAGCTTGAGGTTGCTCCAATATTATAGATACAAGTGAGAGAGCCTAAAACACTCTCCCATAAGGGTGAAATTATATGCTATAATAGGCTTTGGCATGCCTAGTGGGATAAATTTTGAAGAATATTGGTCAAGTTTGATGTTGGTTTGATCAGTTTATAGTGGTTATAGCTTTCATCTTTTAGTATCTGGTAACTTCAAATAACACTCAAAATCTTGGTGGTAGAGTAGTAACTATATTTCATGCCAAAGGTGAATAAAAGATCAACTTATAGAGGTATTCCTTTTGAATTTGTTGAATTACCTTTACACTCAACAAAAAGGTTAAGATTTGGTAACACTCATCCCTATAAAGGAAACTTTCCTCCTAAACCAATTTCTAAGTTTAGCTCTACAAGAAGATCTTTATTGGGTCCTTTCAATACCATGGCTACCCCTATATATTTTCATTTTGTGTCTTTCAATGGCTAGAGTCCTTTAGACCTCAATCAATATTACCCTATCCTAATGGCAGCCCTTAAAATTTTTTCTTACTTCACGGGACACCAGTCTATAACCACATTTGAGCACCTCAAAGATATTGCCAAATTTTAAAATATTCATGAAATCAATCAATAAAATGTGGATATCAAGTTATTATCCATCTCATTCAAGATAAAGGCCTTGGACTAGTCTATAAACCTTAATTATAATTCCATCACATCATGGGATCAGTTAAGAGCTACTTTGTGCAAAAAAGTGACCACTTGTCACTTGTTGAATAGTTAACTACAATTAGGAGGGATCCTCATGAGGTTATGTAGGATTTCAATACCAAGTTTCAAAAGACATGGGACAATATTCCAATCTCTATCAAGCCTACTCCTAACTATGCTTTCCTTTACTATCTAAAAGCCCTCAATAGTGATATTGTAGTAATGATTCAGTCTATGAGAAGAAACACACTACTGGATGCTTATGAGGTGGCAATTAGAGTAGAGAATAATATATTACAAGCTATTAATCTTACACCTAGGCCACTAATTCCTTTATTTCCCAAGATTCAATGATGATGAAGAGGTTACATAAAAATCACACTTTACCTTGTTTCACTATTCACTTCCTTAGCAATGGTTCTTGGGTTTACTCTTCATGCAATGATTTTGAGATTCACCTAGTTTTTTATACTTTCTAATGATTTTATATTTCTTATTAGGGTATATTATACCTCTCTTTACCTTTCTACAATTATTTAAGGCTCTTTATGCTATCCTTGACAACATTGCCTTCTTACCCCTTAATTTCTAGTAACCTTTTTCTGTAGAATTATAACTTGTACGGCTATGTACAGACACAATTTAGGAAACCATTGATTATTTTAAATAACCTTTTCCAATATCTATCTATCTAAAAGTTTCAATCCTTTATTCAAACCTTAAGTCACATTTCTAAGCTCAAATTGCTCTCTAGTTACCCTTATTAGGTATATGTTTAGGTTTTGAACACATAGGCATGATAATCCATACCTATATGTATGGTCTCAAATAAAAACCTCAATAATCCTTTGACCATTATCAATCCAAACCTAAATACCAAATTTGAGGAATTTTACACAGTAGAGTTTCATGAAAATCACATTTTTTGTTAAAACCTTAGGATAGGGTTATGCCTAACAATCTCTAACTTGAGAAGGGTTATTTTTATCTCTAAAGGAATTATATGTGGTTTTAAAACATTAAAATGCCATAATAGGGTCTATATACCATAAATACACCTATCCCAATCTTTAGTTTCTTGATGTGAATCCTCTATTTTGCATTTGACTTAAATGAAGGTCTAATTGTTTGTGTAAATATAGGGTCCTTCAGGACTGGGACTGGTATTCTTATTCTTTGGTATTGAAAAAATCAAAATAGAACACATAAATTTTTTTGCACTACATTTTTTTCCTTCTCAACGTTTCAATGTAGTTAAACCACTTCACCTAATAATATATATCATAAATGACATTCAAAACCTTATTGCACTCAAAACTACATAGATACAAGATATGATTACTACTTATCTTATAGGGAACTATATGATCCATTCACCTTAGAAATAAAATTAATTTTATATAAATACTTATAGATATTTAACACATTTAAATCCCATTCCTCATTCAATATCATCTTTCCTTCATCACCTCTACACACATTTCTTTCCACACTGAGTATGTATATTTAAGGACTACAAATCAACTTATGTTCAATAATTTAGGAGGATATTGGTAAATGATTTATCACTTTTAATTTCATACAAACACATTTATAACCTCAAAAAAAACTATGAACACATCCTAAACTTACACCATTCTCTATTACTAGTCATATAGTCATCTCAAACAGGACATGCAAGAAACGTACATAATTTTTTTAAAACTAATTCTAAGTTAGGGTTTGTTGAATTTTTTTTTTATCACCCTTCATTCACACATATTTAATGTGATAATCTCAAAAGACACTATTGAAGCAAACCATTATTGTTTATTCCTTTACTATCCAGTCCTACCTAGTCCCATAAAGTACAGAGTATAAAATACATTACAAATTGATTTATCAAATAAGGAATTATCCATACATTTGACTCAAATTATTTCTTAATGACCTCTCATTACTTAATATATAATATATTCAAAAAAATATTCCTTACCTATCATGCTCACAAACTTTCAACAACCATGGAACTCAATTAGCAAGAACACAAGGTACCAAATACAATGATGTCTACAATTCAACTATCAAGACAAGAAACTTGTATTTTTTATTCTTTTGGTTTATTTTACATTAATCATTTGAATCCAGTCCCCCATAAAAACACACTTATATTTTTAATGGCCTACCTACTTCACACTAAAAACCACTAGTTATGCCAAAAGCTTCTATAACTACCTTATAACTCTTAGTAACTCTCGCTTGTATGTTGGAAATGTTAACTACCTTAAACTCCTAAAAAGTACAAAACAACTCTAAACACCCCTTTAAGACCCTTAAGACACAAGGTCATCACACTTTTACCTTTTACAACATTAAGACACTTTAGAGACAATACAAAATATTCAACTATTTGAATTTGCCTTCTAGGCAAGAAAATGACTTGATGTCCATAATTCAAATGTGATAGCATCTAAATAGCTCAAAATGTTTCCTACAGACCTCCGAAGACCATGACAACCTATTAAATCTCTAAGCATGACAATTAGACTAATATTTACACAAGAGGTAGTGATGCTCCTACATCATACTATCGAGGAACAAATGGGAAATCTCCTTAAAAGTTATAAGTGATTAGTCTTTGATGTTCTTTACAATACCTATTTTACAATGAAATCTCCTCCTAGATCCCAAGGTTTATTTGTGAGACACAGACCTTTGTGGTGCTTGCCTATGTTGGCTCCTACTTATTTCTTCTTTCTCTTGCTTTCTATTTTAAGGTCATTCTTTTATACTTTGATCTCCCATTTGATCATCTTCAACACTTTCTTCTTATCCTGCAACCATCTTACACATAAAATGCACAAGTTAATGAAAACAATCTCCTACTTGTCCTCTTGGTTATTATATTCTTTCTATTTCACACTTGTTCTTTTTATGTTTGGTTATACTATTTTTTGTATTCTTTCTTGTTTCCTCTTCTCTCCTTCAAACCTCTCAACCTATATAACTTATTTATCCTCTTCTTGCTATTGTACCTAATCAATAACTTCCTTTTTCATGGCCAATGCTTTCAATGTGCTTACTTTATCAACAAAGTAGTCTAAATTTTCCTTGCTTTGTATGCATGAAAAATGATTTTACTAACTTGAAAATGATTCTTTTACCTATTCATTTGAATGTAAATCAAATCTCTCTTCTTCTCTCTAGTGTTCCTTTGTATTAGGTAGTTTTACTCTCCTAATCAAGTTTGTTTCACCTTGATCCACCTTAAGCAAGTCCTTTCCACCTTGCTCAACCCTAAGGAAGTCTTTTACACCTTGTTCCATATCTCATCCAAACTCTCTCTTTAGATAAATGAGATTATGAATCTATTTCTCTCTCCTCAAGCCTCTCTTATATTTTAATCTTCTTGACCAACCTCTCTCAATCACTGCTTATTTATTTTCATTTTTTATAAGTTCAATCACCGTAATCTTCTTTGAACAGTCTTTCCAAATAATCTTTATCATACTTTAATTGAACTTATAAAAAATGAAAATAAACAAAAATTATGTACCTATACTTCTCCACATAATCTTAATTACTCTAATACCAAAATGATGATGTAGAGGTTATATAAAAAATCACTCTTTACCTTGTTTTACTATTCACTTCCTTAACAATGGTTCTTGGGTTTACTCTTCATGCAATGATTTTGAGATTCACCTAGTTATCTTATACATTAAAATTATTTTATATTATTTATTAGGGTATATTATCTCTCTTGAAATTTTTACAACTCCTCAAGGCTCTTTATGTTGTCTTTGATAACTTTGCCTTCTTACCCCTTAATTTCTAGTAGCCTTTTTTATAGAATTCTAACTTGTACATCTATATATAGACACAATTTAGGAAATTAGTGATTATTTAAATACCCTTTTACAATATCTATCTATCCTCAAAGTTTCAATCCTTTATTCAACCCTTAAGTCACTTTTCTAAGCTCAAATTGCTCTCTGGTTACCCTATTAGGTCTGTGTTTGGGTTTTGAACACATATGTGTGCTAATCCATACCTATATATATGGTATTAAATCCAAACCTAAATAATACTTTTACCATTATCAATCCCAACCTAAATACCAAATTTTAGGAATTTTACATGGTGGAGTCTCATGGAAATCACATTGCTTTGTTAAAACCCTAGGATAGGGTTATGCCTGACAGTCTCTAACTTGAGAAGGGTTATTTTTTATCAAAATGTGTTATATGTGGTTTAAAAACATTAAAATGCTAAAATAGGGTCTTTATACCCTAAATAAACCTTTCATAATCTTTAGTTTCTTCATGTGAATCCTCTATTCTACATTTGACTCAAATGAAGGTTTAAGTATTTGTGTAAATACAGGGTCCTTCAAGACTAAGACTAGTATTCTTCTTCTTTAGTATTGAAATAATCAAAATATAACACAAATTTTTTTGAAAAATAATAAGGGGTCCTTCTCAACATTTCAATTCATTTTAACCACTTTCCCTAACAATCTCTATCATAAATGACATTCAAAACCTTATTTTGATCAAAATTACATAGATACAAGATATGATTATTACTTATCTTATAGGGAACTATCTGATCTCTTCACCATGTAAATAAAATTCATTACATATAAATACTTATATATCTTTAACAATCTTAAATCCCATTCCTCATTCAATATCATCTTTCCTTCATCACCTCTGCACACAACTCTTTCCACACTGAGTATGTATATTCAAGGACTACAAATCAAATTCTCTTAAATAATTTAGGAGGTTGTTGATAAATTATTTATAATATATAATATCATATATAAAAATTTCTAATCTCACAATAAATTATGAACACATCCTAAAATTACACCATTCTCTATTACTGGTCACATAGTCATCTCAAACAGGACATGCAAGAAATATACATAGTTTTTTGTAAATTAATCCTAAGTTAGGGTCTATCGACAATAACAAAATACTGACCACACTTTATATTCACATATTTAATGTGATAATATCAAAATACAATACTAAAGCAAACCATTATTATTTCTTCCTTTACTATTCAGTCCTACTTAGTCCCATAAAGTATAAAGTACATAATACATTATAAATTGATTTATCAAACAAGGAATTATCTATACATTTGCCTCACATTCCTCTTTAATGAAATATCATTCATTAATATATAATTTATTCAAAGGCATATTCCTTACCTATCATGCCTACAAGCTTTCAACAACCATGGAACTCAATTAACAAGAACACAGGGTACCAAATACAATAATGTCTTTAATTCAGTTATCAAACCAAGAAACTTGTCTTTTTTATTCTTTTGGGGTTATTTTACATTACTTATTCAAATCCAACCCCCCAAAACACACACTTATATTTTTAATGACATACCTACTTCACACCACAAATCACTATTTATGCCAAAAGCTTCTATAACTACCTTATAACCTCCTAGTAACTCCTACTTATACATTGGGAGTGATAACTACCTTGAACTCCTAAAAAGTAAAAAACAACTCTAAACACCCCGTTAAGACCCCTAAGACACTAGGTCATCACACTTTGGCATTTTACAACATTAAGACACTCTCTAAGACAATATAAAATATTTAAATATTTGAATTGGCCTTTTAGGTAAGAAAAGGCCTAAAGGTACCTAATTCAAATTTGATAGCATATTAATAACTCAAAATGTTTCCTATAGACCTCTTAGGACCATGAAAACCTACAAATACTCTAAACACGATAATTAGACTAATATTTACACAAGATGTAGTAATGATCCTGCATCATTCAACCACCTCTTATTGTTATTATTCCCTTTGCTTCCATTACACCTATGCCAACACTTATTGTCATACCTACACCAAAGTAGAAGGCTTCAACTAGTCAATTTAGTAGCTCCCAAGAACACAATAACTTCCAAGAACTTAAGAACATGTTTCAATCCTTGGGAAATGAATTGGTGAATGTGAAGAGGTAGCAAGCTTAGTTCAATATACCTTATCAAGCTCCATATACACCTCAATAGTCTTATAAAGAAAATAGGCCACCCTATAAAGGAAATTTCCAAGGATAAGGCTAAGGCCAAGGACAAGGACAAGGGAAACCTAACTATGCTAGGCACAATAATTATAATCTAAATGTTATAATAAACTTTAATACTTTGGTTCCTATTCAAAACAAAATTACTCAAGAAGGTGAAGTTGTTATGCCTTAGAATCAATCATTTGGTCAATATATTATCGCAAACACTAATTTCAATCAAGCTTTTAATGATTAATGGTAGTAGGGTGCTAGCTATAGATTCAATCAAACTATTATGGATTATACCATTGAAGTACCTATGATGACAAAACCAAAAGATCCTCAACAAGGCCAATGGATAATGAAAGACCAAAAAATTTGGGTAATAAAATGGTTAATTATGAGAAAAAAGATTGATATTCATCCAATCATTAGGCTAGTTCTATCCAAGCAAACATTTCAGTGGTAGATACTACGAGGTTCAAAAGAAGAAACATGGATGGTAATTAAGAAGTAGTCAAAGATCCTCCTAATATTACTCCATTACTATCAAATCCAAAGGAACCTACTACTTATTTAAATATTATAATAACTCAAAATAATTCGAATCAAAAGAATGCCTTTGTGCCCCAAAACTCACAAGTCTAAAGTATGATTATGGTTCCTAAAGCATAAGCAAAAGTTGGTGGTTTTTTGACCAATATTGTTGAATAAATAATGAAGTCTAATGTGAATGTTTCAATATGGGACATGCTTTCTATTCCTGGTCAGGTGTATATCCTTCAAAAAGGTTTGTCAAAGATCAATGTTTCATACAAGTCATGAAGCAAGGAAAATGTAGTTCTCACTAATGCAACCAAAGGACATAATAAAGGATAATCAAATAAGGTGGTTAAACCTCCCCCCTTCTACATTTATGTAATCATTGGTGATTTCTTAGTACATAACTACATGGTAGATAGTGGATCAGGTAATTTAGTGATGCCAAAGTCAATAGTAGATCAGCTTGGTTTGAAGTATGAACCCCAATCTAAGGGAGTTTTAAAGCTTGATGGATCTTCCACCAAACTGGCTAGTATTATCAAAGGTCTAAACTTGACCCTACATGTTTATCATAGTGTTTTAGTGGCTCAAGATGTGTTGATTCTAGAGTTGCCTCCTCATTTTGGTCTATGCTTATCTAGATACTTCATAGCCAAAATTGGGGGTTATCTAGTAGTAGATTGGTCATACATGGATTTAAAAACAATGTATAGGACCAAGATGGCTATCAAAGTTGATCTTATTTCCAAATTTAAAATTGAGCCTTATGGGCCAAGTAAGCCAAATGTTAATTGTACCATTCTATATGAAAATTACCACATGGCTGGTCAAGAACTAGACACTCATCTTGAGGGGATACCTGATATGTGTTTGGATGAGTTATGAAATGAAAATTAACTACTTGACCCTTTAGAAGGTGTTGAAGAAAGAGACATGGGAGTCTATTTCTTGTATGAAGAGAATGAGTTCATGACATCCCTCACTAAGCCATAAGAAGATGATAGTGGTTTTTAGAAATTGTTCTTTGATCAAGGAGCAAGCATGGAGTAGGTGTAGGTGTGATGTTGATATCCCCCTCTAATGACAATTACTTCTCATGTTACATGTTCTAATTTAGTTTCTTTTTTAATGTAGCTAAATTTGGGGGCCTTATCCATGGCCTTAAATGGGATAATAAGAGGGGAATCAAGAAGTTATAAGTGTATGGGTATATTGAGCTGATAGTACATCAATTTAGAGGCCAAAACATCAAAAATAACCCTTTGATGAAATCCTACAAACATACAGTGTGGGACATACTTGAATATTTTGAAGATTTCAACATCCAAGTAGTTCCAAGGGAGAAAAGTTAGCATGCTAATAGGTTGGTAGCTATGGGATCTTAGTTTGACATCCCAAATGAGTTGAAAAATTCTAAATTATAGTCACATGTCAAAGTGGTAATAAGGCCTTCAGTTCTAGATAATGAAGCTCATTAGCAGGTCTTTGAGAGTGACAAGAAAATTACTTATTTCTTATAGCAAGAGGTAGAGTTTTCCTCAATAAACCAAGGTAAATTTAAACATCAGTATGAGGATAAAATTATTTATTTGAGTTTTAACAAAATTAATAAAGGGTTGGTCACCTTAAATGTCATTTTCATGAGGGAGATCATATGAGGAAAGATAAGGTAGTGATGTCAACTGATGAATAAAACTATGAAAGAGTCCTTATATTTAAATAAAAGCTTTTCAATCTTAGGAAAGTGAGTAATGAGGAATAAAGTCATGATTTCATTGATTTTTGTAAGGAATATATAGACATATTTGTTTAAGAATATAGTGACCTGAGAGGCTTTGATCTTAAGCTAGCCCAACACACTATAGAGTTAGAGGAATGCCAATCCTATTAGGGAGAAGTAGAGGACTATAAACACAAAAATTAAAGAGATAATGATGAAATATTTGACTAAATTGATTGATTCCAATATCAATTTTCCCATTATGAACTCATCATGGGTATCTAACCTGGTACTTGTGAGAAAGAAGAATGGTGAGATCTGATTGTGTGTTGAATTTATAGAATTGAAAAGGGTGTATTTGAAAGATAATTAACCCTTACCATGCATGGAGAAACTTATTCAAATGGTTTATTTTTTAGAACACTTTTCTCTTTTTTATGGGTACTCAGGATACAACTAGGTGCTAGTCAGAGAAGAACATCAATACAAGACTACCTTCACCATAAAGTGGGGCACATATGCTTATCAGAAGATGCCTTTTCGCTGATAAAATGTTGGGACTACTTTTAAAAGAGACATGGACATGGATTTACAATTTTTTCTAAATTATATGGTGTTTATCTACTTGGATGCCATAACAATTTTATTCAATAAGGCTAGTGAACATTTAGATCACCTATGATTGATCTTTGAAAGATTTAGATAATATGGGATCTCATTGAATCCTAAGAAGCATGTGTTTTATATCTATGAGGACAAACTCTTAGGACATACTATCTCAAAATAGGGATTAATTATTGATAATAAAAAAATAGGTGCCATCCTGGCATTATTCTTACCCAAGAATAAGAAGGGTCTTCAAAGTTTCCTTGGGAAGATAAAATTTGTGATAAGGTTTATACCTGGTTTTGTAAACTTGGTTAAACCCATCACTACCATGTTAAATAAGAATCAAGTGTTGACTTGGTTAAATGAAGGTAAAGTAAGATTTGAGGCCATAAAGCAAGACATTACCCAAGCACCTACACTCATGAATCTTGATTTCTCAAGGGAGTTCATATTGTATGCCTTTACCAATATTGATAATATATCAGTAGACTGATGTAAAATAATGGTGAAGGACTTGATCAACCAATTGCATTTTTTAGTCAATGACTTGAAGGGTATGAGGTAATGTATACTTTTGTATAAGAGCAATTATTTGCAGTGGTAATAATCCTTAAAAAGTTTAGACCAATGATCTCCAATATAAAATTCTATCTTATGGTGTCTCACGCCAGAGTGAGAGACTTCCTTATTAATAAATGTTTGAATGAGAAGAGGGCTGGTTGGATTACCAAGGTCATGGAATATGACATGGAGATTAAGGTCACTAAACTAGTGAGAGGCAAAGGCTTGTGTGAGAATATGGTTGATGACCTTCATGAAGATAAATAGGTTATTTTGGTGACACAAGACAACACACAAATAAATGTACCTCTACCTCACACTAGCTAGCTCCAAGATATGATAAGGTTTTTGATAATAGGTAAGTGTACACAAGGTATGGATAGAGTAAATAGAGGGTATTTTATACTTTATTCCATAAATTATGCATTGGTTAATGGGCTTCTATTCTAAAAATACCTCAATGGAGTGTTCCTAAGGTGCATAGATGATGACTAGTGACAAGGCTCTTGGAACAATTTGATGATGGGCATGCAAAAGGCCATTTTACTCCAAGGACTATATTAACAAAAGTGATAAGAGATGGTTATTATTGGCCCAATATTTTCAAGGATGCATATGCATGGATAATCAAGTGCTAAAAGTGTGCTCTCTTTATAGGTAAATAAATATTGGCAACTATTCCTCTAAATTCAATTCAAGTAGTGCAGCCCTTCATGTAGTGGGGTTTAGACTTCATAAGAATGATCAACCCACCTTCTAGTGGAGGACACAAATGGGTAATCATTGATACTAATTACTTCACTAGGTGGGTGGAAGAAATTGATTTGAAATAATCCAATGAGATGAAAATGTTGGAATTTTATGATATCATGGTACTAGGGTTTGGTGTACCAACAAAAATAATTTTAGATAATGCCTTAGAATTTATTGGCATGAGGCAAAGTGAATGAGAAATTTAGTTGGGCATCTACGTTAGTACATCCTCAAATTACTATCCCCAAGGCAATGGACTTGTAGATTCAAAAAATAAAGACTTGATAAGGATCATCAAAAGGACTATGGAAGAGAATCAGAGAGTGTGGTACACAAAGTTAAGGATATCCTTATGGGCTGATAGAGTGACTCCAAAATTTTCCATTGACAACTCACCATATGTCCTTGTATATGGGAGAGAAGACAAGTTTCCCATCTCTCTTGAGTTACCTTCCTTGGAGTTAGCCCATCAACTTGAGTTGATGGAGAGTGAACCTATGAATGTGAGGATGGCAAAGCTAATGGAGCTAGAAGAAACAAGAGACCTTGTAATGAAGACACTAGAGTCACATCAAGATCAAGTCAAGAAAGACTTTAACAAGAGAGCCATAGTAATGGATTTCAAAGAGGGGGATCTAGTCCTCAAGTGGGATTAAAATAAGGCTAAGCGAGGAAATCATACCAAATATGATAGCTTGTGGAGTGGTCCTTCTTTGATCTACACATGTAAATAACATAATGTTTTTTAGCTTACCCAACTAGATGGAGTGGTATTACCTATCCTAGTCAATGGGGTTCATTCAAGTCCTTATTATTAGAAGAGTTTATAGCCGTTTTATATATTGTACATTTTGTATAGTTTTTCATGTTTCCTTTAAGTTCTTTATGTGCATATTTTCGATTGTGTGTTCCTTCCTTAAGTACCTTGGGCACAATGTTTAATTTGTTTCTTATTGTCCTTGTTTCTTAAACATGAGGTTTTAAAAAATGGATAGCCTTGTATCAATTTCATATCAATTGAGAAGAAAGACTTGTGACGTTGTATGCCCAATGGATCAAACAAGGCAACTAATCTATTGCATAATAGGCATGTAATCCCAAGAGGTCACTAGAAATGTTAGAAAAAATTAACCTGATACAACAATTTTTCCTATATGGATTAGGCCACTCTCTTGAACCTTTTAGTAACCTTACACCCCCATGACTAGTCCCTTTCTGGTCCTAACTTGATGAAGCAGTGCAATATTGTAAGAGGTCTTGGTGTGGTGTGAGAAGCTGAGTAGAGTTTTGGTTGAGTGAGTGATCCAATGGTGGAAGGAGGATAAAAAATAATGACCCTACCACATGTCACTTTCAAGGTTTTGAAACACTTTAAGCAAGCTTTAAGGTGAATTTGGTGATTTTGAGGAAAAGGCCCAAAAATAAGTCTAGAACTAAAACTAAAGGATCTGATATGTTTCCATGGTGTTAAATAATTTAGGGGCATGGTGGAGGTTTTCATAAAGTCTCAGAGATTATAACAAGCCAAAAATAAGGCCTAGAGAAGCTATTATGCCCAAAAGACCCCCAAAAGTGCATTAAATGACTTAAGGGTCCTCAAAATAGAAATTTTAAGTGAAAAAGTAAATTTTTGAGGAATTAAAATTGGTTTATACTTACTTGCACATATTTATGTTATTTTTACCCTTTTATACATGTTTAAGGTTATTTGGAGTAGAGGAGAGGAGTTTGAGAGCAAAAGGATGCATTTTAGAGCATTTTGGAGCTTTGGTAGAATAGGTTTTTAGAGTTTTTTTTATTGATTTAGGGGTTAAATTTTCAAATTAAATATTTAATGGTGTCCCTAACATCCTCTTATAGGTACCTAAAATTATTTTCCAACATAATAACCATCAGAGGTAAGGAAAACCTATTGGATGTAAACTAGGCATGAAACATGTTTTCTACTATTAATGGAGGTCCAATAATTTTAGAAGGTTTATAGAAGGAATAAAAGGTCATTTTAATCCTAAAAAATATTACCCAAGTGTTATATTTCATAGTCAAGCTTCTGGTTCTTCATGCTAAGGAAATATTATTTTAGGCAGTCTGGGGATAGCTCTTGGAGAGCCTCAAGTTTTCACTCAGTATGGTCAAAGGAGAGAGAGTTGGGATATAATATTTTGGGTAGTGATAGGGACCATAATTAAATTCCAATTTTTTGAATTTTTGGTTTATTTAATCTCCCAATATTTATGGAAAACTACTATAGTTCAAGGGTGTCTAGATGGCCTACTCATTCAAATAGGGTCTAAGTTTTCCCTTGTTTCTTAGCTTTAGATTTTAATGAGAAAGAATGGTTTTAGAGGAGTAATTTCAATGTAAAATAGGACCTATTAATTTTTTTTTCATCATATAATTCATTTTGGGAAGGCACTTATTTCATAAAACCTATTTTCCTTGTTATCCTTATGAAATGGCCATTTGATCAATTTTAGAGCAAAACATGGGTTGGAGAGATAATGTACCTCATCCTATTTATGCCACATAAAACTACTCAAGTGATCATGACATCATAATTTTCAATAATTTATTGTCTTATAGTGTGTTTCTAAGCCAATGAGAGGGCTTGAAGACTATTTGGGCTGATGGAGGTTAATTTGTTGAGGAAGGATTATTGCTAATTTACCCAAATGTGGTTGAGAATCCATGGAGGGTGGTTGTGTCTCATTTATTGAATTATATTTTATTTCCTATTATCTCTCTCTTCCCCTTTTCTCCTATATTTTCCATTTATCCCCCATTTGTGTAAGATATTCCCATTTGACAAGGAGAAACTATATCAAAATTTGTAAGAAAGACCTTTTAAAGAAATAAAGACCATTTTTCACCTATCTCTTGCCTCTTAATCATGTTTAGCAAGTTTGTGCATGATGGCCTTATGAAGAAGTGTTATTATATGTCTATTATCTTTATTTCTTACCTTTTTAAGGTGTTTTTAAAGTTCATTGTAGGTCTAAACTTGAGCTCTTTCCACCATTAATGGATTCTTGGTGTGAATTTTATAATTCCTCTATACTTCATGTATTGTTTAGTGAGCCTAGTTTATGAAAAAAAATATCTTATATTTAGTTAGTGTTTATTTCAAGCTTATTTGAGTGTCAATAAATTTGGTGTATCACCCTTTTAGTGTTCTTAGTCATCTTATACCTTCTCTCTATTCCTTTTCCAAGCATAAATAATAGTTTAGGCAATTTAGCAAGATGATGTTGGCCTTATCTAGAGGTTCAACCTCACTAAAGTATAACCATAGCCTGAGGTTACTCCAATATTATATATGGGAATGAGAAAGCCTAAAAAAATATCCTAAAAGGGTGCAATTCTATGATATAATAGTTCCTTGATAATTGTTTAAAGATAGGGTTTGTAGTCATTGAAAGCTCTATTCACAGAGATAATCAAATAAGGTTAATCACATTTGGTAATTGTATGCATAGATATGGAAGGTTAGAGTTTGTATTAATACTATGGAGAGGGATTATGTTGGAATATATTTCTATTTTGATGGTTAGATCCATCTAGGATCCTAGTGCAAGAAACTTACCTCTATGTTAATTTACACAGTCAAACTATATTTTTAGAATGCTATCTAAATAATGATTTGAGTTTTTTGAGAGTTTATTAAGAGATATTAGTCATTTTAAGAGTTTAAGACAACCTATAAAGTCCTTATCCAATTGTTTCCATCATTAGATATTGATCAAAAGTTATTCTAGGTTCATTTAAAATCTCTTGGGCTAGTTGCAGTCTATGTTAACCTAGATTAGGGTTTAAATAAGAAAAGTTGAATATCAAGAGTTTCCATTGGTGAAATATGATGAAACTAGGCCATATTCCATAATATAATATGTACTAGTGAATTAAGAGGATTTTTTACTTTTAGGACACTATACGAAGGGTTTACCAACCCATGTCAAGGTAATTAGGCTTGAAGACCTAATTAGGCTAGTAGAGGTGATGAGTAGGTGGAGATGCATGAAGAGTTAAGGAATTAAACCTAGGGTGAAGTTATACGATGGAAAATGGTATTATTATATTTGATTATTCTATATGGAGGTTTTGTAATTAATTCAAATAAATAAGCTTTATCCTTTAGGAGGCCTAATTGGTAAGATAATTATAAAGGAAAGGGTACTAATACATAGAATGAGGTTATGAAACTTATTATAAACCAATATGGAGATAGAGGGTGACCAAATTTGGGCTTAGATATTCTTGATCACTTATATATTTTTCTAAGTAAATTTGAATTAAAAGGCTACAAGTAGGGGAGTTTGATTGAGAGATTGAGAAGTGTAAGAGGTAGTTGAGTATGAGATAGAGTTTGAGATGAGTTGAGTAAATTATTTTATGCCATAGAGAGGTCATTAATGTTTTAATAATGTATACATGAGACCTATAATAACATGTTATCAATTTTTCCCCAACAGTTCAAATTATCACCATATCATTTGAAACTTAGCATATCATGCCAGTTTATCCTATGAATCAGGTTGGTCTTAAGAGTTCCTTAAGATGATGTATTTTTTCCCCCTAATTATTCCCTACAAGTTTGGTTCCTTGGTAAAATTTCTATCAATAGATATAAGCCTTCAAATATGATCAATAAATGACTTTAACAAGCCTAGAAGAACCAAGTCATCATCAAATGTCATGCAAAAATGGACTAGTTAGCTCAATTGTGCATTTTATAAGTATGCTTAAGAAGCTTTTCAAAGCCAAAATATCATATTTACATGAATTTATTCATGTCTAAATCATGCTCTACAATTTTTTTATCTTGATGAACTTGTTATCTCAAGATATAAATCTTCAAAGTTAATATTTCATAATGAAATGTGCCTGGGGACATCAAGTTAAAGCTATGAAAATTAACCATTAGGATTTACAAATACATAAATGTGCATGTAGACATCAAATTTGAGCCTAGTAAAAAAAAAAATTCAAATGATCCAAGATCAATGGCTATCATTAAATCATACCAAAGATCTAATGATGATCGAGCGAGGATAGTGTCAATGGGTCCCAAATATCTAACAGAGCATGTTTAATCATGTACCCAAGATCAACGATGAGCATCAAGTCAAAAATTTAGTATAAGTGTCAAGATCTTAGGGGCTTGGGTATAATATCTATGTTAGGTAGGTGACTAATAATATTAGTGGGCCCAAATAGATCTACAATACACATTCAATCATACAGAGAAAGATCAATGATGAGTGATGGGTCAATGGTTAGTGAATCTCAAGAACAAATACATGGTGACAAGTGTATCAACTACATTAGGATGGAAAAATATATATTTCTTAGGTTTATTCATATAGAAAAAGATAAATGGTGCATGTGTAAGTCAAGAAAGTAGATCTAATGGTTCATAAGTAAGCAAATCAATGGTCAAGATTAAAAGTTGATGATTAAGTGAAATAAAGATCAATGGCCTGAGTAGATTAAGATCAATAGACAAGGTTAACTTTTGAAATCTAATAAATTCATAAAGAATAATTATAGTTGATTTCAAACTAGAGTAAACGTCTCAAAGGAAGGTCATAGAGGTAGACACATCAGTTTCAAATGGGTTTAAGTCATTGGCAAGGTGGTCTTGAAGCTGATTGTGACCCTCTTTACATGCCAAAATGAAATAGTAGGGAGAAATTAATGCCACTAAGATAAAAACATATTGATTAAGCTATTGTAATTGCATCAATTCTATAAGAATATTGTTAACGATTTGATCCCACCACTGTAACTGTAAGGATCATTAATACAAGGTAGAAATAGATTGAAAAGGACTGATATAGTTGTTGCATCTATTTTATAGAAGTAGTCTTAGACATGATGATCTATTATAATGGCCTAAACACTTGATGATTGTATAATATTGATCATAATGACCCCTTCTCCATTATTTCAAGAATCCCTCCCCATATCTCTCATCCATTCTACTAGAATGTTGTCAATTTTCCCCCCATAGGTCAAATTTTCACCCTATCATGCCAATTTTCCCTATGAGTCAATTTGGTCTTAAGAGTTCCTTAAGATGATGTATTTTATGCCCTAATGATTCCTTGTAAGTTTGGTTCTTTGGTGTAATTTCTATTGACAGATATAAGCCTTCAAAGATGATCAAGAAATGACTTGGGCAAGCTTAGAAGAACCAGGTCATCATCAAACATCACACAAAAATAGATTGGTTAGCTCAATTATGCATTTTATAAGTATGCTTAGGAAACCTCTCAAATCCAAAGGATCATATAGACATGAATTTCTTCATGCCTAAAGCATGCTCTATAATTTTCATATCTTGAGCTTGTTATCTCAATATATAAAGCTTCAAAGTTAATATTGTAGAATGAAACATGTGTGGGGATGTCAAGTTAAACGTATGATAATTAACCAATGGGATTTAAAAATCCTTAAAAATGCATGCAAATGTCAAATTTGATCCTCATAAAATAGACATTTAAATTTAAATGATCCAAGATCAATAGTTGATGTTAAATCATATTGAAGATCCAATGGTGAGTGGGTGAGGATAGTGTTAGTGGGTCTCAAAGATCTAATAGAGTGTATTTAATCATGCACCCAAGATCAATTATGAGCATCAAGTGAAAAGGTCAACATAAGTGTGAAGTTGACAAGTGTCAAGATCTTGGGATCTTGGATAGAATATCTATGGTGCATGGGTGATTGATAGTGTTAGTGTGCCCAAATAGATCTCAATACACATTCATTCATATAGAGAAAGATTAATGGTGAGTAATGGGTTAAATTTTTAGCTAATCTCAAGGACAAATACATAGGTGACAAGTGTCTTAACCACATTAGGTTGGAATAAGATATATGTCTCAAGTTCATTAATATAAAGAAAGATCAATGGTGCACATGTAAGCTAAGAAATAAGATCCAAAAGTGTCCAAGCAAAATGATCAATGGTTAATATTAATAGCGCCAATGATTAAGTGGAGCAAAGATTAATGGCTTGAGCAGATCAAGATAAACAGATAAGGTTAAAATTTTAAAGCCAATAAATCCATGAATAATAATTTTGGTTGAGGTCAAACTAGAGAAAATGTCTCAAAGGAAGGCCATAGAGGCAGACACATCAATTTCAAAGGGCTCAAGACATTGGCAAGGTGGTCTTAAAGCTTATTGTGACCCTCTTTACATGACAAAATGAACTAGTATGGAGCAATTGAAACTTACAAGATCAAAATATATTTTATCCCACCATTATAATCATAATGAGAATCAATACAAGATAGAAATAGATTAAAAGAGACTGATATGGTTATTGCATCCATTTTCTAGAAGTAGTCTTGGACATGATGATATCTTCTAATGGCATCAATGTCTGATGATTGTAGAATGTTGATAATAATGACCCATATCCATTCTTATAAGCATCCCTCCCCATATCTCTTAGCTCTTATACTATAAATATAGGCTTCTAAGCCTTGTAATGGATCCCTTTTTTTGGCATGACTAGACTCTGCCAAGATTTTCACTACAACACCTATTCGATGCAATAAAAACTAAATTCATTAATTTTTCAAGATAAGTAAAGTGTGTATTATGAATTGATTTCTGTTTTCAAGTGAATGTATGTTTTCCTTACCTCTATATAAGTTTTCTCAAGTTCATGCAATGTCTTGGTAGTTCTCATAGGACATTTTAAGTGTATACATAGTCTTTTAGTTAGTGTAGAAGTGGAAAACTCCCCTCCCATACTAGGTTAATATCTAGTCCATGCCTTTTTATGGAAAAATTATGTGAAGGATAATAAAATATAAATGAAGTGATCTTGTATATTATTGAATGTGTCTTATACTGTACCTTGTGTAAATATAAGGATCAAAATATTTGGTGCATCACCTCACTTTACATGCTTTTATGAATCATTGTCAATCTCTCCCCATTTTTTGATAAAGAATCTAGTTAAGATATAGTTTAGGTGATAGATAAAAAATGAATCCAACATTATCTAGAGGTCTAACCCAAGATTAGGTGACCCAAAACCTAGGGTCAGTCCCATGTTGGACTAGGTTTGAGCAAGAGGACCTAAATAATCCCCTTCTTAACTAGGGTGAAATCTAGATAACTAACATTTCTAGCATGCCTAATGGGACACATTTTCTATGAATAACTATAATTTGGAACTAAGGAGAATCATCTATAATAGCAAATGAGATCCATCATCATCAGGAGCTCAAAATCTTTAAAAGTTGTAAAGTTCATAACATCTTCTAGACATCATTATCATGCCAAAGGTCACTAAAAGGTTAGATAGTAAAGGTATTCCCCTAAATTCATTAATATACCTATTGTTTCATATAATATAGAAATATTTAATGGGATAAGACCTTATCCTCATAAGCAATATTCATCCCCCGGTCATCTTATTGCCTTAAACAATATAATCCTTCTACCCAAATGGCCATTAGAAATAAAGTATTTGTTCAATTAAATAGAGGTAGTCCATTTAAATTATCCCAATATGATGATATGCCTGTGTCTATTCTTAAAATCATCCCATTATTTTCTAGAGAATATCAAACAACTACTATTGAGCACATCCAAGATGTTGCCAACCTTTGCTCCATTCATAATGTTATTGAAGATAATGTGGCTATCAAATTACTTACTTCTTCCTTCAAATTAAAATCATTTAAGTGGTATATAAATATTCCATTTAATACCATTTATACCTAAGATGAGTTTAGAGCAGCCTTAGTCAAACAATTTGAGGACAAGTCTAACCAACTATCTTTAGTTGAACAACTAACTAACATAAAGAGATCTCCTAAAGAGTTCATGTCTGATTTCAATGTCAGATTCTAAAATACATGGACTAGAATACATACATTGATCAGACCATCCCATGAATATACCTTATTATATTATTTAAGAGCCCTTAATTCTGACATTAGTGTGATGATATAGTCCATGGGTGGTAATACCTTGCCAAATGCTTATGAGATTGCCATAAAAGTAGAAAATAGTTTGATACAAGTTGGTAAGCTTTCTCCTAGGCCTCCAATGCATATATTCCTAGAGTTACAATCTTTTCCACCCCCTCTATCCCCTCAATCTCCATCATTAGCTCCTATCCCATCTCCTAAATCCCAATTTTAAGCCCCTTCTAATTAAGCTAGTGATATTAGGGAATTGAAAAGTCTTTTAGAAATGAAATATTTCAACTCAAAAGACAAAAATACTAGGGTAGGCCTTATCAACAACAAAATCAAACCTCATATTAGTCTTTTAGAGATTAAAAGCCTCCTTATCAAAGATTTAGAGAAAATAGACTACCCTACCAATCACAAGGAGCCATAGTTCCATCTAAACTATACATAAATCTTGACCCCAATGTACTCACAAGTTAAAAAGTCTTTGTCCCTAAACCTCCTCAAAAAAAATTTATATATGAATCAAACTTGAAAGCCTCCACTCTTAATGATATACAAAAACAAGCCTTAGTATCATAGAACATTGCTATGCCACAAATGACACAAGAAGAGTTTTCTCTTCAAGGAGGTCATTTTCAATAGAAAAAAATTTGGTACCCCAAGGAGAGGCTCAAAAATTTCAATGGTAACCTAATTCCATTAATGTAAATTAGCAAATGGATGATTATGTTGCTTTCAATCATGGTGGTGAGACTAGTAGTTTAAGTGGTCAAGTTACAGTTATAAGTAGAGCTAAAATAAGATCCATTGATGAGGATCAAGATATGGGAAATGATTCTAGTTATCTTAATATTATTCTCAAGATTATTAAAGGTTAAATGGCTTTCTCTACAACATAAAATCATAATGCAAAGGCTAAGAAGGTCCTTCAATAGCTCTAGTCCATGAAGAACCAATGGTTCAAAATATGTAGCCAAAGGTTAGTTAAGATTTAATTAGTATAGTGGAATAGATAAAGAAAACCAATGTGAGAATTAACATGTGGGATTCCCTTTATATTCTAGGATAAAAAGATATGCTCATCTAAGAGCTTTTATCCCTCAAGGTGTCTCCAAGACTAGTTGAGAAACTAGGAGTTGTCCTTACTGATGCACACCAACCAATGAAGAATCAAGTATAATAGGTATGTAAAATGGAAAAATGGGACAAAGGTGAGGTAAATTAAAGTAAGACTCCTCCCTTCTACCTCTCTTTGATATTCAATGTTTGTTTAATTCATAATTGTATGGTAGATAGTAGAGCTAGTAACACTATCATGCCTAATTAAATTACAAATAAGCTTGGTCTTATCTATGAACCAAATTCTAAAGGAGTGTTGAAATTGGATGGTTCACCAAAATATAGTAGTCATCATTAAAGATCTAAACTTTACACTACACACTTGTCCCAATGTTACCATTCAGTAGGATGCAGTTGTAGTGGACTTGCCTCCCTTTTTTGACATGTGTTTATCAAGGGACTTTACCTCAAAGATTGGAGGATGTTTATTATTTGAATATACATATTTGATGTTCAATACCAGGTATGGTATCAAGGTAACCATACATTTTGAACCTATTTCACGGTTGCATTTGGAACCATATATTGCAAATGTTGTGAACACCAATTACCTCATCATAGATGAGGTGATAGAAGATGGTGTATAGGAAACTAAATCACCTCTAGATGGGATTCTATATTTGTTCCTTAATGATTGGGCCTCTATCTTGTGTGATTACTATCCTTATAGACTATAATAAGGACTTGGTATTTATTACTTGCATGAGAAAGATGCACTAATTCTAGACTTAATGAAGGATGACGAGTCTAGTAATGATATTTGGAAATTATAATTTGATGGGTCAAGGAATAAGCATGGTACTAGATATAGAATGATGTTGATTTATTAAAAAAATCAAAGTTACTTCTCATTTATTAATTTTCAATTTGGTTTTTCAAATAATGTTGTAGAATATGAGGCATTAGTTCATGGTTTACAATGGGCTAGGAAGATGAAAGTCAACACCTTACAAGTCTTTGGTGATAGTGAACTTGTAGTTCACCAAGTGAAATGTCTTAATGTGTGTAAAAACCCATTGCTTAAATATTATAATTATAGGGTATCAGACTTACTTGAAGATTTTTAGGCCTTCAACATTTAGGCAATACCAAGGGATGAGAATAAACATGTAGATAGGTTGCCTACCATTAGGGCACAATTTATCATCCCAATTAATGTAAGAAATGAAAAGGTCTAGTCACACATTAAGGTGATTGTAAGGCCTTCTATCCCATATAATAATGATAATTATCGATTGTTTGAATATTATAATTAGATTATCAGATTCTTATAAGAAGTTGAGTTTTCCTCAAAAAATCAATCAAAATACTTGTAGTAGTATGGTGATCAGATTTTGTAACTAAAAATAAATAAGTTACCTAAGGGATTGGTCACACTTGAGAACATATTTAGTAGTGATGATGAGCTAAGGAAAGAGAAGTCAAATTTTTTAATAAAATAAGAACACTATGCCAATGTCAAAGTTACACCTAGTAAGAACCTAAAGTTGGGTATGGTATGCACATTTTCAAAGAAGGAAGCTTTCATTAAGTTATGTACAAATTTTGCTAATGTATTTGCATGGAAATATAGTGATCTCAAGGGATTTGACCCAAATATGGCTCAACACACCATTGAGCTAGAAGATTTAACAAAGCCATTAAGACAAAGACAAAGGCCTATTAATCCTAAGCTTGAAAGGTGTAGGCAATTTGGGGCATCCTTAAACCCCACAAATTATGTCTTATCAGTTCATGAAGGTAATATCCTTGTATATATAGTTTCAAACCATGGTTTAAGTATATATATTTAAATAATAGCTTCAATTTTTGCACTTTCCCTACCCAAGCACAAAAGAGCTTTGCAAAGTTTCTTAGGGGAGATCAATATTATTCGAAGATACATCTCAGATTTTGCCACTTTAGCTAAGCCACTTACAATCATGATAAATATGAATTAGAGATTCAACTAGTCCAAGGAAAGAGTGATGAGTTTTGAGGAAATTAAGAAAGCCATGGCTAGTGCTCCTATGCTCATGAGCCTAGACTTCTCAAAAGACTTCATTCTATACACCTATGCTAACATTGACACCATCTCAAGCATTCTTATGCAGTAGAATCATGAGGCCTTAGAGAAACCAATAGCCTTATTTAGTCAAGGCTTGAAAAAATATGAAATAAGGTATGATTTTGTTAAAAATCATGTACTTTATATCATAATGTCTCTCAAGAAGCTCATATACTTATTTTATAACAATAAGATACACCTAATGGTTACACATCCAAGTGTCAAGGAGTTTCTCTTGAATAAGGACCTAAATGAGAGAAGAGGTATTTGTATAGCAAAGGGAATGGAGTATGATGTGAAGATCAACATCAAAAAGCTAATTAGAGGTGAGGGACTTTGTGAGTACCTAGCCCAAGACTTATAAGAAGCCAATGAGGTGGTTATAGTGTCAAATGATGAAGAAGTTATAACTAATCATGCCTCACCTTCTAGATAGTATCATGATTTAGTAAGATATCTATATGATGGATTTTATCCCTCTCACTTAACTCCTTAAAAAATAAGATATTTTAGATCAAAATCCATTACATTTCTTCTTGTTGATGGTGTTTTGTTCAAAAAAGATATCAATATCATGTTGCTAAGATGCATTGAACAACATCAAAATAAAAGGTTATTTGAATATTTTCATGATAGACATGGTAGAAGGAATTACTCAGCAAGAAATATATCCCACAAGATCATGAGAGGTGGGTATTATTGGTTAAGATTATTTGGTGGTTGTCATGCATGGGTTAAGAAATGTAGATAATGTGCTATGTTTATAGGGAAGGTGAAGCTTGCAACTTTACCTATCTAACCAATTACAGTGGATCAACCCTTTGTCAAATGGGGATTGGAAATTATTGGTCTCATTAACCTTCCTTCAAGCTCAGGTTATAAATAGATACTAACTTCTATAGACTACTTAACTAGATGGACAAAAGTAGTGGCTCTAAAGGAAGCAAAAAATACCAATATTCTAAATTTCTATGAAGGTCTACTTACTAGGTTTGAAATCCCTTCAAACATCATTTCTAACAATGCTATGGTCTTTATGGGGTTTATGATCAACCAATGGGTTGTTCAACATAGTGTCTTTCTTAGCACTTCATCAAACTACTATCCCCATCACAATGTCATTATTGAGTCCATTATTAAGAAGCTATTGAAGATCATAAGAAGAACTATTGAATATAATCAAAGGTCATGGCATCTCAAATTGAAGTCAAATTTGTGGGTAATAGGATCACCTACAAGAAGTCAATAACCAACTCCCCCTACAAGCTAGTATATGGTAAGGATGCAAGAATGCCTATTTATCTTGAATTTCCTACCCTAGAACTAATGCATCAACTTGAGTTATTGGAAAATGAACCTATGGAGATTAGATATGCTAAGCTTATGGAGTTGGAAGAGATAAGACATTAGTCCATGCTAGCTATGGAAATCCATAAAGTAAAAGTGAAAAAGGCCTTCAATAAAGGAGCTTATTTATAAAGTTTTAAAGAAGGAGATTTGGTCCTCAAGTGGGATGAGGATAGAGCTAATATAAGAAAGCATATAAATTTTGACTCTCTTTGGAGTGGTCCATACACAATCTCCAACTGCAAATTCCACAATGCCTTTCAAATTACAAAGATGGATGGTGAGGAGATTCCTATCCCAGTTAATGGGATACACTTGAAACATTACTACTGAAGGTTTAAGTTACTTGTACATAGTTTGTTTTATCTTTCCTCAAAGTGCTATCCTAACACATTAGTTTGTTTGATTTTGATTTGTTTAGTTAGCTTCCTTATTTTGTTTTTTTATTTCTTTATTTTGATAGAATTCATAATCATTTACATTCAAAGGGGTTATTTATAGCCATGAATCAAACCCATCATTATTTATGAGTCCAAAAGTCATGCAGATGGTTTGGTTCTCAAGCATACTATGCATGCTTCCCAGCTGAATAGCTAGAATGTTATCAATTTTGCCCCCATAGGTCAAATTATCACCCTATCATTTAAAACTTAGCATATCATGATAGTTTTCCGTATGAGTTAGGTTGGTCTTAAGAGTTCCTTAAGATGACATATTTTATTCCCTAATAATTCCCTATAAGTTTTGTGCCTTGGTCTAATTTCTATCGATAGATATAAACCTTTAAAGATGATCAAGAAATGACTTGGACAAGCCTAGAAGAAATAATCCATCATTCAACATCATGCATAAATAGATAATTTAGATCTATTGTGAATTTTATAAGTATGCTCAAGAATCCTCTCAAAGCCAAAGGATCACATAGACATGAAGTTCTTCATGCTTAAATCATGTTTTATAATTTTTATATATTGATGAACTTGCTATCTCAAGATATAAAGCTTCAAAGTTAATATTACAGAATGAAACATGCATGGGGACATTAATTAAAACTATGAAAATTAATTATTGGGATTTAAAAATCCTTAAATATGCATGTAAACATCAAATTTGAGCCTCATAAATTAGCTATTTGAATTAAAATGATCCAAGATCAATGGCCGGTGTTCCATTATACCCAAGATCTAATGGTGAATGGGTGAGGACAATGTCAGTGTGTCCCAAATATCTAATAGAGTGCATTTAATCATGTACCCAAGATCAATGGCAAGCATCAAGTCAAAAGGTTAGCATAAGTGCAAAGCAGATAAGTGGTAAGATCTTGGGAGCTCAGATAGAAGATATATAATGCATAGGTGACTGGCAGTGTCAGTAGGCCCAAATAGATCTATGGTGTGAATTCATTCATATAGAACAATATCAATGGTGAGTGATGGGTCAAATGGTCAAAAATTTTGAAGGATAAATGCATGGGTGACAAGTGTCTCAATCATGTTAGGTTGATAAAAGATCTATGGCTCACATTCATTCATACAGATAAAGATCAATGATATATGTGTAATTCGAGAAAGTAGATACAACAGTGCACAAGCAAGCTAATAAATGGTCAAGATTAAAATTAAATGATTAAATGGAGTAAAGATCAATGGTTTGAGTAGATCAAGATCAATCGATAATTTTAAAAGTCAAAATCTAAGAAATTCATAAAGAATAATTGTGATTGAGGTCAAACTAGATAAAGTATCTCAAAAGAAGGCCACAAAGTTAGACACATTAGTTTCAAAAGGGTTCAAGCCATTGGTAAGGTGGTGTTGAAACTAATTGTGACCCTCTTTACATGCCACAATGAATTGATAGGGAGAAATTAACATTGCCAAGATCAAAATAGATTGATTAAGTTGTTGTTACTACATCAACACTGAAAGAAGATTGCTAAAAAATTGATCTCACCATTGTAATTATAAGGAACATTAATACCAGCCATAAATATATTTAAAAGGATTTATACTATTGTTAAATCTATTTTGGAAAATTAATCTTAGACATGATGATCTCTTTAAATGTCATTAATGCCCTATGATTACAGAATCTTGATCATAATGACCCCTTTTCCATTCTTCTAGGTATCCCTCCATATCTCTGTCACCCCTTCTACTATAAATACAAGTTTCTAAGCCTTGTAATGGATCCTTATTTTTGTCATGACTAGACTCTATGAAGATTTGTACTATAACACTTGTTTGAAGCAATAATGTCTAAATTCCTTCATTTTTCAAGCTAAGTAAAGTGTGTCTTATGAATTCATTGATGTGGTCAAGTGAATATATGTTTTCCTTGCCTCTATTTAAGTTTTTCACCTTTATACAGTATATTGGTAGTTCTCATAGGTCATTCTAAGTGTATACATATTATTTTGGTCAATGTGGAAGTGGAAAACTACCCTCCCATGTTAGGTCAATAGCTAGTCCATGCCTTATTGTGAAACACTTATGTGAGGGCTGATCAAAGATTAAATGAAGTGATATTCTATAGTATTGAATTCATGTTATAGTGTGACTTGTTTAAGTACAAGAATCAAAATATTTGGTGCATCACCTCACTTTACTTTCTTTTATGAATCATTATCAATCTCTCTCCCTTTTTGGAGAAAGATGCTAGTTTAGATCTAGTTTAGGTGATAGATCCAAAAGGAATGTGACCTTCTCTAGAGGTATGACCCAATTTTAGGTGACCCAAAACATAGGGCCAATACCATGTTGGACTTGGTTTGAGCAGGAGGACTTGAATAATCCCATTCTTAGCTAGGGTGAAATCTATATAACCAACACAACATTTGAGGATTTTGAGCCTTGAGGAGATGTGAAGCTAGTGAGTAAGTAAAAATGTGAAGAGAGGAATTGATGGATAGAATGAGATGAATGTATGAGTGAGAAGTTTATTGAGGGTATAATTATAGTGAAAAATTATTCAAAGGTGTTCAATAAACATGATCATGGATAAGGAGGCTAGTAAGCCTCGTGAAAAGTGAAAGAGCCACAAAACAAAGAGATTTAAGATAGTGGAGTGTCATAAGAATGAAGCTATGAAAGTTATGGATAATAAGTTGAAGGATTGGGATATACATCATTTTGGTATTAGAGAAAGATAAAGATTCTATAATTAATGAGAACAAATAAATCTCAATCAAAACAAATGTATATGGCATGTTGGTTACTTCTCATTATTAATGTTGAATGAAATGGACAAGATTTCAAGAAGATCATAGAAATAGATGTGTGACAAAGATTGTGATAGATATTGAGATTGATAAGTGATAAAGATTGAGACAAAATATAGTTATAGGTGGAAGGAAAATAAACCCCAAACTAGGAGAGTCAATCATTGTATGGAGTGGAGATAGTAGCATTGCAGGCATAAATTTTATTAAATAAATGAGAAATCAAAATAGAGAAAAAGGTATGAAATATTGTGATAGTAATAAGGTATTCAAGGGAAAAAATTAGAATTACAACTAGTAATGAATAATATAGGAGACATTGAAGCCCAAGAAGGAAGTAAAAAGTACTATGAGGACTCAAGTCAAGGTATGTTATGTTTATTGATTTTAGTAAAGTGTAAAGTTGTTGAAATTGAAGTAAATTAGACCTTGTGAAATTAAAATCAATAATCTATCATCAAAAAGGTAAGATGAAGCCTAAGGTCATTAAGGCTTATGTGAAGATGGCTCAAGAATAATCTCAAAAGAAGAAGCAATTGTTAAGTGTGGGCAAAAGAGAAGGAAGGTTCTAAATGAAGATAAGAGATGAGAAGGTCTAAAGTGTAGACCAATAAGGTACTCAAGTAAAGTACCAAATAGATGAAGGCAAGGTAGAAGAAATTTATAGAGAGGAAAAAAAGAATGCAAAGTTGAATATGAAGGACATGGCCAAGTACGATTGCCAAGAGAAGAATATGAAATAAGATAGAAGAGAGAGAATGTTAAAGGAGGAAACAAGAGACTTGAGGCAATGTCTAAAGAGTTTAGACCAATTGATACTCATGATAGAGTTGATGAAAAAGCAAGAAGAAAACTTGTGGATTGGATGGGCTATGAAGAAAAAAGAATAAGGTGGTCAATATAGATACTCATGAGATAGAAAAGGGATAACGTGAATGCCTTGAGGAATGAAAAGAGAAAGAGAAGTACCCATGGAGGCTTCAGGAAATGTAAGTTTCCAAATGAGAAATATAAATAAGAAGAGGTGATGAGAGTTATCAATGTGGATAACATGAAGAAATATGAGAGAGAAGTGCCAAAGGAAAAACTTGACAAAGAAAGTCAAAATAAGAGGAGAGAGTCCATGAAGGAAGCACTCAAAGGGATATTGTGGTATCTTATTTTGTTATCTAATATTATATTTGAGTTTATTTATGCAGGTATGAAGACATTCATGAGCTAGGTGTTGGAAAAAAATAAGACAAGAAAAGTACCCATGCATAATGATGAGTGTGCAAACAAGAGATGACAAGTTATTGCTATCAATGAGAAAGGAAATCATTGTAAAAAGACCAAAGATGATTGATATGATAATGTTGGAAATTTTAAACTATCCCATGAAGAGATAGAATCTGAATTAGATTTTTTTGATGCCTTGGAGAGCATAGAGGAAAAATAAGTGAAATTTGGAAAAATGAGAGAGATTGACAAGAAAAAGAACATGGAGGAAAATCAAATCAAGATGCAACCTATTGAGAAGGTATATGAAAATTAATATTTCATTATTAATAATTAAAATACCAATGAAAAAGTACATATGCAAGTTAATAGGAATAAGGACAAGAGTAGACCTAAAAATTTAGAAAAAGATCATGGATTTAGGATGCCATTATGTCTAAAACAACTAGTTGTAGAGGTAAGAATAGAAGGACTTAATCAAAGGGAAACATATGGTATAAATGCAAACAAATGACCAAAAAAGAAGGTAAGAAAATTTTATTCTAAGAAAATAGGTCAATGGAGTCTAAGGCAAGTTGAACATATGAAAAGTAAAGTGTGGGTTCCCAAAGGCAAAAGGGAAGAAAAAAAGGATGTTATAAGTAGTCATGATGAAGAAGACATGCCTATAGGGAGTCCAATAGAAAATAAATATAATGAGGCCATTGGTGATGATATGCATAATGAAACATTGAATGAGCTATTTGTTAGAGAGGGTGAGAAATGGTAGAATATGTTTGCAAGTATTAACATGAAGTTGGAAGATGTTTAGTTGATATATAAAGATGATAAAATTGATAGGAAGATGTCAAGGCAAAAGGAGGAATTTGAGGGCCATAAGTTTGGTGAGGAGCATCTTGGATTTGAAGAAGGAAAAGAAAGAGAAATACGGAAAACAAGACAAAAATTTGATGAGGCAAGTGTAGAACTAAGAAATATACCTTAGAGAGAGGAAATAGAGTTGATAGATGAGCTATTAAGTCCATAAAATTAGATATCTTTAGTAGGTACTTGGTTAGAATTGAAGGCAAACAAGGATAAACAAGAAACTCACAAAAATGGCCCTAAAGAATAGGTATTTGTGCACTAAGAAATACAAGATGGAACAAGTAATGATGATGAATGTAAGGAAATTGAGATGATAAAATATATGAAGAGACTTCAACCTATAGAAATAATAAGTTCAGGTATAGAAGAGAAGCATGAACAAGGTATGGAGGCACATTGGAAAAAATTAACTTCAAAGAATAAACAAGTGGAAAAAGAAGAGTCAAGTCAAAAGAAAGTATATGTAGAAGAGATGAAAATAGTAGATAAAAAGTCATATAAATTGAAGTCAACAAAGGTAGAGGCCATGGCGAATGAAGTAGAATAAGACATAGACAAACTAATACAATACAAGATTATGGAAGAAGACTTCATAAGGAAAGACATAATGAAGAGTAAAAGGTAAAGATTAAGAATACAGTTGAATAAAGTAAAATAAGGAGAGAATAACAATGGAAATAAAGGTCAAGTGAAAGAGAAGATAAAAAATTGGAAAATAAGGAAGAAAGATAACCAAACTATTTGAGCTAGAGCTCAAATCTTTCCTTTAATGGGAGTATGATGTAGGGGACTCAAGGAAAATAATGAAAATTTGGTCATGAGTATATATATATATATATATATATATATATATATATATATATATATATATATATATAGTTGTTATTAATTTTTTTGGGGTCTCATAATATCCTTTATAAGATATTTGAGTGGTCAAAAGTGTCTTTAGGTGTCTTTTAGTAGCCTTTTGGCATTTTCATACCAAAAGGGCCAATTTAAATTTTTGAAAATTATGTGAGAGTATAAGAGTCTGTTTAAGGTTGTCATGAAATGTAATGTTGGTAAGATGTTAGTTTAAGGTCATATATGGTCCTAGGAGAGTGTAATATAAGGTGTTATACATGCACATTATGAGGATAATGGAATGGGCCAAGATTCTTGAATGTAATTACCACATCATGGTGGATGTCTTGAAATCAGGATAGTTTCCCTTGTATGTAGTAAAGAATGTAAATTATTTTTGAGGGAAGAAAGGAAGTAGAATCATGGAGGGGTCAAAGAGAGGTTGGCATAAGGAGAGGCATGAAGGAAAGTGGAGATAATGGAAGAGAATGAATAAGATATGCATTGTCCATGAAGGAAAAAGGGAATGATAGTGAAGATAATGAATATATGTATGAAATTAATAATATTGAAGTGTTATAGTGTGATGAATCCCTTGTATTTAGTGTTTAATAATGTGGTATATATTTTTGATGAATAGATAAATTCTTGGATTCTTTGCAAATACTCTATTTTGAGATTTAAAATGATGTATGCAAGATTGTATCACATTTTTATGTGTTTCCATTTGTATGTATATGAAAAATAGAAAGAGAATATTTAAGGGGGTTGTGATGAATGTTATTGTATCATAATTTTTTTTTCTAAGTAAAGATTCCTTGAGTTCTATGTAAGGTGTTCCGATGATGGTTACAAGTGTATATGAGAATCTGGACTCAAAATTTTGTGTCTCTATTTGAAACCAAGAAATCAAATAAAGTGTTATTAGTGAGGAAGGTTGCACGATAAAATAAAAATAGTGTGTTTTAATACTTTCATAATATTCCTATATAAAAAGGCATTTGAGAGGTTCCTTGATAAGTGTTGAATGATAGGGTTTGCAATCATTGAAGGCTCTATTCATAGAGACAATAAAATAAGGATAATCATATTTAGTAATTGTATACATGGATATGAAAGGTCATATTTGTATTGAGACTATGGAAAGGGAGTATGTTGGATTATATTTATAGTTTCATGGTCATATCCATTTGGGATCCTAGTGCAAGAAACTTCCCTCTGTGTTAATTTACATAGTCAAACTATATTTTCAGAATGTTATCTAAATGATGATTTGAGTTTGTTAAGAGTTTATAAAAATATATTAGTCTTTAGAAGTGTTTAAGAAAATCCAAAAATTTCTTATCCTAGTATATAAATTGTTATATATTGCTTAGAAGTTATTCTAAGTTCATTTGAAACCTCTTTGGCTTGTTGTAGTCTATGTTAGCCTATATTAGGTTTTAGATAAGAAAAGTTGATAATCAAGAGTTTTCACCAGTGAAATATCATGAAACTTGGTCATATGCTGTAATATAATGTGGAATAGTTAATTATGGGGATTTTGGACCTATATGACATTGTACAAAGGGTCCACCAGCCTGTGTCAAGGTAATTAGGCTTATAGACCTAATTAGGCTAGTAAAGGTGATGAGTAGGTGGAGATGCATGAAGATTTGAGGAATGAAAATTGGGGTGAAGTTTTATGGTGGAAAAGGGTACCAGGATATGAGAATATTATGTATGGAAGATTTGTAGTTAAGTCAATTAAAGAAGCTTTGTCCTTTAAGAGGCCTAATTGGTAAGACAATTACAAAAGAAAGGGTACTAATGCATATAATGAGGTTATGAAACTTATTGAAAACCAATATGGAGATAGAGGGTGCAAAAATATGGGATTATATATTTTTTATCACTTATATATTGTTCTAAGTAAGGAAATTTTCATTAAAAAAGGCTACAAGGAGGGGATTTTGATTGAGAGCCTAAGAAGTTTAGGAGGTAGTTAAGTATGAGATAAAGTTTGAGATGAGTTGAGTCAAGTATGTTATGCCCTAGATAGGTCATCCATGTTGGAATAATGTATACATGATATCTAGAATGAGATTTGAGGTTTTTGAGCCTTGAGGATATGTGAAGCTAGTGAGTGAGTAAACAGGAGAAGAGTTGAATTGATGGATGGAATGAGATGAGTGTATGAGTGAGAGGTTTATGAAGGGTCTAAGGATAATGATAAATTATTTATAGGTGTTTATTGAATAATATCATGCATAAGGAGGTTATTAATCATAGTGAAGAATGAAAGAGCCACAAAAGGAAGAGAGTCAAGATAGTGAGGTGGCATAAGAATGAAGCTATGAAAGTTATGGATAAGAAGTTACATACCTATGTTCTACATCTTGTTACCAAATAGGGCATTGCAGAAAAATCACCTTTTATATCTATATTTTATAATTTCATTTAATGCAATTTTGAATTGGGCTACTTAATTTATTCGGTAGCTATAACTTGGGGTACATCCATATTTTCTACTTCTATGTATCTAAAAATGGGCTCAAATAGAGTGTTAATGCCTTGATTTTTTTTCCAGAGTATCATTACTCAAATGATTGTGAAACTTTTCATTAGTGAAACCCTTATTTTATTGTGCATCAGATCTATCTATTAATCATGGTGTTTAAGTGGTGTATTTAATTACATTTATTGCTTATGTCTATTTCACCTACTTTGTCTACTTTGGTGGTTAATTACTTTTATTTTCAATTTTTTTCTATTTATTTTGATCTTATCCTTATGACATCATAATTTTTAAAAATCTTTTTCACTATGTTGTGATCTCTTGACATCCACCCATCTGTATTTAGTTTGTATTTTTGAGTTTTAAACTAACCTACATAATATATAATTCTACAAAAACAAACTCAAATACTTTATTATATTTCAATCCTTATTTATTTAACACTATTAAAATTTATTCCATAATTAATTTTATTGTTTTCAAAGTTCATTTTTTATTCCTATCTATTTACTTCTTTCTTTGGGGTTCTAAATTTTCCCTATTATTTTTCTGAATTTGTTTTTCAAAATTATTTTTGTCTAAATATCTTATTTTTTTCCAAAACTTATTTTATGTTTTCCCATTTATTACAAAATAGTTTATATTTTTATATTTTTTCCAAAATTATTGTTATCCATTTATTCTTCTTATCACTCCTTATTCTATTTCCTATTTTTCATAATAGTCCACTAGGTATCTGACATGATCAACAACCATGTACTTAAACATCTGGCATAGGATACCATAGTGTCCTCATTCAAATTGTCTAAATGGAAGAAAAATTATAACATAGCAAAGGTAAAATTATCAACAACTAGGTAATTATACATTTGACACAGGATACTATAGTAACATCACTCGAACTCTTGGTTGGAAAGACAATGTCACGCCTTAATTTCCTTTATTATTTTTCACAATAATTCACTGTAATTGCCTATGATGTATAGTTTCAATTAGGATCCATTCAAAAAATATTTTTTGAGTGTGCCTATAAGTGTTCTCATTTTTTATTTATCTCTATTCTAATATATCCTCAACTATGTAGGGCTAAAGCAATATTATTTCAACTTTATCATATTTTTATATTCACTATCATATAGTAGGACTTTATCTTAAACCTAAAACTCCTTAACCTTAATATGTATATCATGCCAAGATTTTTGGTGTATTTTTTCTTGAATTTCATTAAAATATGCCATAAATTCTTTTTTTTATAATTTTTTTCTAGTTATATCAATATCTCATGAGGGGAATCTTTCTCATTCATTCTAAATGTTGCTACAATTCTCAAACTTGGTAGTATGTACTCTATTAGTAATACTAATTTTAACTCATATACTAACTTAAATGAGTCTTAGTTAATATTATATAGGTAGTGTGGTAAGACCATAGTACTATTGGTATATTAGTATCTAAGTTTCCAATATATGTAGAAAAAAGTTTGTCAATACCTTATCTGATACCTTGTTAAATGTCTCAACAATGCCATTTGATTGAGGTTACTAATGAATACTCCTATTATACTAGATCAAAAAGTGTTTAAGAAATTATTGAAATAATTACCATGATGATTCATTATTCTTAATGGACATAAAAATCATGTGATTATATTATCATGTAAACATTTATGGCAGTCTTAGTTGTATAATCCTTTGTGGGCATTTATTATTCCCATCTTGTTAAGTATTCTATTCCAATAAAAATGAATATAGCATTATTATTACTTATTTTAGGTTTAATTAAACTAATAAAAATAATTGTCCATTTATTAAAATGGGGTAGTGCTAACACTAATAGTGGTATCTCATCTCTAGCATTTGGTTTTCCCACTTTTGACATATGTCACAATTCCTTGCATATTGATATGGATATTTGAAGAGGGTTGACCACCATAGGCCTACAAACATTATTTTATTATCCATACTCTTTTCAAAGTTATGCCCTCTTATAAATCCATCATAGGATTATCTTAATATATTATTTTTCTCTTGTGGTAAGGTTACTCTCTTCAACACTTCATCTCTTCCTTTATTATACAATGCTCCCTCAATCAATGTAAAGGGGAAAGATTAGATTATTAATTTTTTTTAATTATAATGTGGTATACTCTTTAAGAAACTCTTTTTTATAAAGAAATTGTACAACACTTTCAAGTATTTGGGAATGTATTCCGCATAGAAGAGGTTAGATATGGAAAATTCATCCTCAATTGGTCTTATGTATTCACCTGTAGTGACTCTGGATAGATAATCAGGCCCATTTCTTACTTTTATGGGTTTGACTATAATCTTGAAATCAAATTCTTGGAATAACATTAACCAAAAAAAAATTATACCTTGTATAATTGGTCTATTAATCCAATATTTGAGTGAATCATGATCTGTAGAGAATAAAAATAGGGTTGTTAATAAATAATGCCTAAATTTTTGCATTATATACACCATGGTGATGCCTCTTGTTTCGTGGTATAATAATTTATTTCTAGATTTTCTAATTTCCTACTCACAAATGGAATGGGATGACTTATGTTTTTGTGGGGTTGTGTGAGCACCCCTAATATTACTATTCCATATGCATTTACATGAACATGAAAATGGGTCTTACAATCAGAAAACAAAAGTATTGGGGTATTTATAATATTATTTTTTAATTTTTCAAAGGATTTATAACACTATTTTGACTAATCTAGAGGTTGTTTATGCCACTCCTTCAGTAAGTTTTCTATTTGTGCACTTATGGTTAAGTAGTTTCTTATAAACCGGTGGTGATATCTAATATAGCCTAGTATTATCCTAACCTCCTTTTGTATCTTGGGTGGTGGTAGGTTTATAATACTTTTAGTTTTGAATGTATCTACCATCAAGCCATATTTACTTATTATATGTTCTAGTAAAGTACCAAATGGTGTGGTAAAAATGCAATTCTTTATATTAACAATTTTTTTAAGTTGTTGACATATTTAGAACATTAGATAAAATATGTGGACATGGTATTTAATTAATACATACACCATCTAATGACAAATAAAAAATTATATGAATTCATGTATAAAATATTTGAATGCAATCACCATTATTTGAATAAACATAACTGACACATTTTCAATCCAAATGGCATAACTATATACATGAATGATCCCCATTCTATGGAAAATGAAGTATTCAACCAATATTTAGTAGTTATTTATCCCTTATGATATATAGAGAATCTATAGTGAAGGAATAGATTTATCTTCTTGTAACACTTTCTAATATCTCTTTGGTAAATGGTGTTGGTAAATCATGAAAACAAGCCTTGTTTAACTCTTTATAGTCAAACATATGTGTATTCTCTAGTTTTTAAAATTTTGAATTGTAATATGACTTAACCATTATGTGTTATGTATAGGGGTTATTATGCAACCAACTAAAATTTTATCTAATTTAGAGTTAACCTTAGGCTTTACATTTGGATTGAGTCTGTATGGCCATTTACAAAAAGATTTTATATCCTCTTTTAGTTGTATTTTCATAGTCACAACTTCATTTTCTATTCTTTTTAGTTTTATTAAAGTTAATGGAAATAAGTCTTCATATTCCCTTGATAGATCTACTATATTTTATATATCTTATTCTACCCAATATTTTCCTACTTTTACCATTTTGGGATTATCCTATGTAGAAATATTCTCCTCTTTTAGTTTGAGAAATTGGTAAAAATATTTATTTTTCTCTTCTAATGTATCTAGGAGTTGTCTCTCTTCTCCCTTAATTTTTAATTTTATGTTTTCTAGTTTTTCCTCCTCCACCTCTTCTTGTTTTGTGATTTTTTTACAATGTATCATAGTATCAAGTTATTTTATTTTATTGTTTCTTTCTACACTCTTTGGTAACTCTATTTTGATTGTAGAATTTTTTTACTAGTCATCCATATAGACTAACATTATTTCTTTTGATTTTATTTTAATAATTTTTTATTTTACAATGGACTATTGCATGAATATGAATGTTTTATATGTGTAATGCCTGACAAATTCTAGTATCTGGGTCCCATAAGTTAAAGGTTAAAAAAATTCATTTTTATGTCCCCCCATCTATAAGTTACTTTTCATGTCTCCTAATGCATGTCAAATGTCCTTGGATAAGCATTTAGGGTCCAAAAAAAATTGAGTCCATAAATGCCTATCAGTTTCTCTTTTTGTAGTCCAGATCTTCTCACACTTATCAATGTGTATCCTTGGATTTATTATTCTCATATAATTCATTATTTCTATAAAATAGCTATCTAATTAAATAAACCTTATCTTAAGAAATATTCCAAAGGTTTTAAAACATTTAATGGTGGCTTTATGGGTGTTCCACCACCTTGTAGTTGTGATAGCACCACTTTATAGTAGTGTGTCATTGATTGCCTGCATCCTTATTTATTATTTAATGAATAATATTATCATCCATTATGAGTAATATTAAATAATCCTACTTCTATTGAATTTTGGTATGGGAATATAATTCTTTATGGTAAGTCCTTCTCTTATGCGGTATTAGATTATGTAATGTGGTAGTCTTATTTTCTCTAGATAGTATTTTCTGCAAGTAACAATTGGCCAATTTCGGCCCACATACCTAGCTTATACCCATATGGATCAAGTTGATAATGGATGAGTAGATGGATAGGTTATAGAGACCCTTTATAATGTCAAGAGTGTCTAGAATAAATATATAAGTACATAACATTCATCTGGTTCTTTATTACGTTCATCTAGATATCTTGAGTCTAGTGGCAAAAATTTTAAGTAGGCACTTTATTGACATCACAATTGCCACATGTGGATTTAGGGAGAATTAGTAATATGGGTTTATTAAAATTAGTCCTAAGAACATATGTGCCAATTTTTTGGTCACCTACCAAAGTGCATCAAAAGATATGAAGACCCAAAGTTAGCCTCTCAAGCAAAATCTGCTAAGTTTCCATACTTAGCAATTTGAAAGAAGCTCAAATAGAGCCAAGTGAGCATATTGATGAGCCTATATCTTTCATGTGTGGCATTCTCAATAAAAAGTGATCATATGGGTTTTCTCAGCTTAGTCCCTAGTTTCTACGTGCTAAGTTTCTAGTCATTCACTGAAGTGTGATAGAAGTTATACATGCTCAAAGTTGGCTCCTCAAGTAGAATCCACTAAGTTTCCATATCCATTTTTGAGCTAGGACATCATGCAGATCAAGTGGAATATCCAACTTGTGCATTTAATATCTTTACTTATAAGGCTCTTGAGACTTGTGAATCAAATAGGTTCATCCTTCTTAGCATCAAGAACATCTCCTAAAAGTTTGGTGCCTACATGAAATTCATGCTTCAAGATCGAATCCTTCAAAGTTGATCAAAAAGCATAAGATGTTCACATGAAAGTAAAGTTAAAACTACTAAAAAAATACATATGAGCCTAAATATGATAGTCTCTATAATGTCAATTATGGTTACATGAATATCATTTGATGGGAGCAAAGGACATCTATTTTAAGATCATGAACTAGTTGTTAGTTTTCAAATAGTGCGTCCTAGTAGATCAATTTTTTGTGCTTGATTGAGAATTAAAATATAATGATGAGTAGAGATCAAAGGGTTTAGCAAATCTCAAAAGAAAATACATACATGACAAGTGTCAACATGTTTGACTGATAGAATATCAATGATCAATAAGCATTCATACCAAGTAGGATCAACAATACAAGATTAGTAAATGGGTCAATGAGTTGAGTTAGATTTCAACAACCAATTAGAACAAAGACAAGCCAAGGTTTTTGATGGAGGTTGAGAAGACATTTTGACCAAAGGTAATAAGGGTTTTTAGGGTTGTCCAAATAGCTTCAAAGATTGTTCAAATGCCATGAAGCAGTTAATATGATGTAGTCAGGTATAAGGAATATAAAGGATTGCTATTGGAGCTTAATATGGACCTTTGGTTTGAAATTTTTATGGCTTTTATGGTTCATTCTTGTGACTATGTTTTCCATTTCTAAATAATTACTTATTTATGACAAACTCTTGACTCCTACAAAGACTAACTATTTTTTTTGGACCTAATGGGAGTCCAAAATAGGCTATGGTCTATACGTCTACGTTAATATGAAACACTATAGGAAAACCAATGGTCTTAGATTGGTTTTCCATATATAGATAAACCTATGATAAATATATGAAAAATAAAGTATATATCTATTTAAGGAAAAGGGTCACATCTATCAATGTGGTTCCATCATTGACAAAGTAGACACAAATTACCATTAATGGCATAGCCCTATCAATTTCAATATTTGAGGTTTTGATCCTCATAATCATGTCAAGTAGTGTGAGACACAATTAAAGGCATTGATTATTATCAAATAGACTTAGTCATCATGGAACAAACCCTTGTCTCTAGTAGGATACTCTCAACTAAGGAGAGGAGCTTAGGGACTAGTGGGATAATAAGAGATTTATTTATTGATCAAGGCATGTAAACATAAGTAATCAAGTGATGCCACCTCACTTATTGATTTATAAGATTTTCCTCCACTCTCCAAGGCATTTTACCCATCTCTCTTTCTCTCTTCTACTATATATAGAGGCTTTTGAGGCAAAAAATGCATCCTCTCTATATTTTCTCTATACCCATCTTAGACACAACCAAACTTTACCAAGATGGAGTTGGTAACCTCTTGAAATGAATAAAAGACTTTATTTTAGATTTCATTATTATGGTATAGTGTGTACATGTTGGATTTGCATATGTGGTAGAAGTTTATCCCTTGTCAAATTATGATCTCACCTAGTTACTAGTTCATCTAGTTATGGAGGTCATGTTTAGTGTTTTTCATCTCTTGATTGAAGCCTGCATGTGGATAATGTGACTAGTTAGTGTCTTAATTTAGACCTCTCCTTAATTTCCCTTAGCTTAGATCATTTGGTGAACCTCTTCATGAAACACTGATGTATGATATATATATTTGAGATCTTAGATCTAGTCTTTTACTTGTTTCATTAGTGTTCTAAGGGTTAAGTAGGGTGAATCAGCTCATAATTTAGGTGTATCATCACTATTAGCTTAGGTTTGCCTTTCATGTTTCTCTATCACTCTCTATATCTATCTCCCCTTTTCCTTCATCATTATTAGGTTTTAGTAGTGGGAATGGGCTAAAATGATGCATCTAAGGATCTAGCCTCATTATAAATCCTAGAGATCTGACCCCATTATAAGATACCCATAACTTGAGGTGAGTCCCATGTTGAGCTGGGTTTAAAAGTAGGATCTGAACACTCCTACATCCATCTAGGGTGGAATATAGATCTCTAAAAATTCTATCACACCTGATGGGATAAGGTAAAAAAGAGTGGAAAGATCTTGGTGTGTCTTTCATTTGTTTAAATTTTGGAATAAAGCACATTAGCACCAATGGAAACTCCAAATCAAGATTTTGGTTATGAGAAGACAAGGTATGTCTCAATGAAGTTTTAATTAGTTTTTGCATCTTATTTGATATATGTGGTCAATATGAATAGATATGGTGAATATCCCTATTATCCACCTCCTTATTAGTAGCCCAAATATGATCATCATGATCCATATGAATCTAATCATCCTTACCAAGATTTTTATCAAAGCTATGAGGAACTTTTAAAAGTTTCTTATGATCCTTTTTATCAAGGGAATAATTATTACCTTCCTCATGATCATCACCAGTAACATGAGGACTAATTTTAGTCATATATTTAAGAATATTTCCTTGATCCTCTATATGAACACGCCTATCATAATACTTCCCCTCAACAACCTTATCATGAGCTATCCATAATAACACTTAAACAAATTTTAATAAGTATTGAAAATCATGCACTAGAGTTGTGCTCACAAAATTATTATGGATAAGATGTCTCTGCTCACCAGGTCCATCATGTGAGAGAGTCATTGTAGTGAATAAAATAAGAATGGTCACCTATTAAGAGGGTAAAACTGAACAAACTCATAGGTGAGATGATGGATGTAGGTGGTTACATTAAAAAAATTGAGTACAAGTTAAAAGGCCTTGAGGAATAACATATCCATCCTCACCACCCTTATCTGCCTTCACATACACCACCTCAGCCTTCTTATGTACCACCCATCTCTCCCTAAGAGACCATTCCAAGTAGCCCTTTGAATTTCCCAAGTTCTTTATGTGTTCCTTAGACTTTCCTTTCTTGGATATCTATCCAAGAGAGATATCAAAGAAAGAAGGATATTATTTTGGAACATCCTACTATTGTGATCCAAGACATCATCCTTCCTCAAGAATCCCTTATGAAGTCCTTCAAGATTCCAAGTTGGAACTAAGTGGTGAAATCATGGGGTAGGCAAAGTGAGGAAAATATGGATTTGAGGACCAAAACTAAAGGACCTGAACCTATGTAAACCTCTCTCATCCCTCCTCAGGAATATTTTGTGTTTCCTTATCTTCATAAACCCATTAACCACCTTAAAGAGGAGATATTCTAAGAGAATATTGATAATCAGATCAAAGAGTTAGATATAAAAACAAGGAAAGATGAGGATAACTAGAATCAAAAGGTCAAAGGAGAACCTTAATCTTTCCCATCTTATAACCAAGTTGTGTAGTCAAGTAAATCCAAGGTCATTCAATGCCCATCCCTCCCTCCTCAAGAATCTATGTTTTCCATATTAGAAATCCATCTAGAGTGGTATGCCAAAGAAATAAGAATAAATGACTATCAAAGATGAAAAATTGGACCAAAGAGGTATTCCATATGTTTCATCTCTCTTGGAGTCATCCCAAAAATATCCTATGCCACTCCTTCAAGAGGTATGTGGTGAACTCCATGTTGAACTCACAAATGATAATGATGGATCATCAAAGTATTAGGACACCACTTGGTGAGAGAAAGAAAGTCTTATTATTTCATAATGTCAAAGAGTATGAGATAAAATATCAAGTTCAAGTTGGAGATGAGATCCAATAGGAAGAAGTTTCAAATGTGCATTGAAAAGTCGTTTCTCAAGAACCTATTAATAACATATCAGTTGTCCAAGATCAAGAGTTTTCTCAAAACCTTATGGTAGTTGATATAGATTAAGTAAAAACTAATATTTATTTGGAATTTATTAATGAGGATAACTCACACATCACCATTGTTGAGTCAGAGAACATTCCTAAAGGAGAAGACCATTGGTAATAGTTGTACCATGATTTCATGAGTGAGATTGGTGAGTTTAAGATGGTAGATTTGGATGATGAGATAGTGTAGCAGGTGGGATATTATAAAGATTCCATTAATGATTTAGAGAATTAAGAACACAAACTTGATGAAATCATGCATCAAGAAGAGAATGTTGAATAAGTGGTGGTTCTAAATTAAAAGGAGGAAAAATATGTTTGTCAATTGTAAATGAATCTCTTTCAAGAGCTTAAAGATCTTGGTCAAGTTGAGGATCAAGTAATTGAGAAGGTGGACAGAGAATTTCCCATTGAGGATAATGACCAAGGTTAGACAAAATATGTAGATATCCTTGATGATCTTGAATAACTTGAATCAAAATATAATCCCAATCTTATTAAAGACACCATGGAAACCAAGGAGGTATGCCTTGTTAAACCATCATTGGAAGTTGTAGTTGAGGAACCATATGAGAAAGTTGGGACTATATGGATACACATAGTTGAACTACTTAGAGCTTATTATTTCTCATTAATCATCATGCCAAAAAATCTAATAGTTGTAACAAATAAGTAGACATCAAGACTAAGAGTCAAATGTTGCATGATTTTTTCAAACCCTCATCTTATGATGCAAGAAAGTTGTCAAAATTTTATTTTGATCTGAGAGGAAAGGTACACATAGTTTTAGGATGTATATATTAGATTATTTTTGTTTAAATTCCTCTAAATGTAGTTTCTATCACTTTTGTTTATTTTTGTTTTGTTCAATAGGTTAGTTTCCTTTCAATAAGTGCCTTGGACACTCTATCTTATTTTGTTATCTTTTTGGTCTTTGTTTTGTTTCAAGAGATATTAGATCAAGATTGGCACTAGGTCAATGTTTTACACCCAAATATAGACTCCATGCCTAATGGAATGGACTAGGTACATGGTCTGGGTTCTTTTGCATAGGCAGGCATGCAACCCCTGTGAGTCACCAAAGATGTTGGCCAATTTTGGCCCACATACCAAGCTTACACCCATATGGATTAGGTTGTTAATAAATAGGTTATAGAGACCCTTCATAATGTCAAGAGTGTCTAGAATAAGTATGGAAGTGCATATCATTCATCTAAATCTTCATTGTGTTCATCTAGACATATTAAGTTTAGTGGTAGAAATTATGAGTAGGTACTTTTCTAACATCACAATTGCCACATGTGGATGAGTTAGAGAGAATTGATCACATGGGTTTGTTAAAATTAGTCCCAAGAACATATGTGACAAGTTTTTGGTCACCTATCAAAGTGCATCAAAAGATATGAAGACCAAAAGTTGGCCTCTCAGGTAAAATTTGCTAAGTTTCCATAGCTATTTTTGAAGAAGCTCAAATAAATATAAGTGAGCATATTGATAAGGTCATATATAAAACATGTGGTAGTATTAAGAAAAATTTATCATATGGGTTTACTTAGCTTAGTACCTAATTTTTATTCATTAAGTTTTTGGTCATCCGTCGAGGCATGACATAAGTTATGCATATTCAAAGTTGGCTCCTTAGGTAGAATCTGGTAAGTTTTCATACTTATCCATTTTTGATCTAGGACGTCATGTAAGATCAAGTGGAATAGCCAAATTGTGAATTAATATCTTCACTTAGCAAGCTCTTGGGACTAGTGGATCAAATAGGTTCATCCCTTTTAACATCAAGAACATCTCCTAAAATTTTGGTGCCTTCATGACATTCGCACTTCAAGATCTAAGCCTTCAAAGTTGGTCAAAAACCATAAGAAATTTACACTAACATCAAGTTAAAGCTACTAAAAAAATCCATATGAGCCTAAATTAAATGTTTTATGTAAAATTAATGATGGTCACATGAATTTCATTTGATGGGAGTGAGGACATCAATTTTAAGATCATGAACTAGTCGTTGGGTTTCAAATAGTGGGTCCCAACAAATCAATGGTTGGCATTTGATTAAGCATTTAGATATAATAGAAAGCAAAGGTAAAAGGGGTTAGTGAATCTCAAGAGTAAATTAATTCATGACAAGTGTCAATATCACATTTGACTGGTATGAGATCAATGATCAGTAGGCATTCATATTGAGTAGGATCAATGTTGTGAGATTAATTAATGGGTTAATGAGCCAAGTCAAATTTTGACAACCAAATAGAATAAAGATGAGCCCAAGGTTTTTGATAGAGGTTAAGAATCCATTTTTAACCAAGGGAAATAAGGTTTTATATGGTCATCTTGACACCTTTTAATCTCATTCAAATTTTATGAAGTGGTCAATATGATGCAGTCATGTATAAGGAATATAAAGGACCGCTATTGGAGCTTAATATGAACCTCTGGTTCAAAATTTTTATGGACTAAAAGGTTCATTCTTGTGCCTATGTTCACCATTTCTAAATAAAGACATGGGTATGGTAAAATCTTAGCTCTTGGAAAGATTGATGGGTCTTTTTAGACCTAATGGGAGTCTAAAAGAGGCTATGGTCTATAGGTCTACATTAATATGGACAAGTAGAGGAAAAATAATGGTCTTAGATTGGTTTTCCATCTATAGATAAACTTATGATATAGATATGAAAAATAGAGTAGATATATATTTAAATCAAAAGGTCCCATCTATTGATGTGGCTCCATCATCAAAAAAGTAGGTACAAACCATTATTCATGGCATGGCCCTATCAGCTTCAAGATTTGAGGTTTTAATCCTCATAAGTATGTCAAGTAGTAGGAAAAGAAGTTAAAGGAATTGATTTTGATTAAACTAAGCTTATTCATCATGTAAAAAACCCTTGTCTCTGGTAAGACACTCTCAGCGAATGAGAAGATCTTGGGGACTAGTGCGATAATAGGATATCTGTTTGTTGATCAAGAAATGTAAATAAAAATCAATCACATGATTCCACCTCACTTCTTGATCTTGATGAATTTAATCCACTCTCCAAGGCATTATACCCATCTCTCTTTCTCTCTTCTATTATATGTAGAGGATTTTGAGCCAAAAAATATATCCTCTCTATATTTTCTCTACTCCTCTTGACATGACCAAACTCTACCAAGATGGAGCTTGTAACCTCTTGAAATGAATAAAAGACTATGTTTTATATTTAGTTATTATATTATAGTGTGTACATGTCAAATATGCATATGTGGTAGAAGTTTCTCCCTTGTCAAATTATGATCTCACCTAGTTACTAGTTTATCTAGTTATGCATGTCATGTTTAGTGTTCTACATCTCTTGATTGAAGCCCACATGTGGATACTATAACTAGTTAGTGTCTTACTATAGACCTCTCCTTCATTTCCCTCATCTTAGATAATTTGGTGAACCTCTTCATGAAACATTGATGTATGATAGATATTTGAGATCTTGGATCTAGTGTTTTACTTATTTCAATAGTGTTCTAAGGGTCAAGCAGGGTAGATCAACACATAATTTAGGTGCATCACAACTATTAGCTTAGGTTTCCATTTTATTTTTCTCTCTCTCACTCCCTTTTACTTAGTCATTAATAGGTTTTATTAGTGGTAATGGGATAAAATGATGCATCAGAGGATCTAGCCTCATTAAAATTCTTAGAGGTCTGAACCCATTATAGGATACCCATAGCCTGGGGTTATTCCCATGTTGAGCTAGGTTTGGAAGTAGGACCTAAACACTCTTACCTCCATCTAGGGTGAAATTTATATCTCTCAGAGTAACATATCATTTTGACCATTATTTTTGACTCCTCATAAATCCATGCTTAATTCTCTTCATCTGAGGCTATTTTATCTCTTAGTGTTCTAGTACTATTTTTCCCTCATCTTTTAGTTAATGGTCATATGTTGGTTTTTTAATTATTTTTAGTGTGTATACATCAGTAATGTCATTAAAGTCATTTTACTCCTCATCTGACCATAATTATTTTGACCATGCTACTCCATTCCTCTTTCTAAGGGAAAATGGACTACCAAGATGTTTCTTTCGAATGTAATTTCTTCCTCCTCAGAGTTCAATGTAACATTAGAAACAATGAACCATTCTAAGTTTAACAAGGCCATGTATCCTATAACATACATATAAATCACTTCAAAATCTACATTTATTTTCATCCCCATTAAGTTAACTTGAACATATCTTAAGGTTCCAATTGGAAATCATGGTGTGCCATCAACCATTTCAATATCATATATTTAGACATGTAGCTATGGTTTATTGAGAAACTCCCATATTTTATGGGGTAATATTTTTTTATCTATGCCAAGATCCAATACTATATTTCTTATCTCATGACCATTTATTTTGATATTATGTAAAATTTTAGTTTTCTTCCACTTTTTTTCATTCTAAATATATTATTTTTACTTCTATTTTGGTGTTTATCAATCTTTTGTACTCTATGTTATCTTTTTTTATTATTCATGTATTTATAGAACCATGTTAATTTAGTCACCATATCTTGATTTTTAATTAGTTTCATCATTAATTTTAAATCCACAATCTCATCCTCATCAAAATAGGTCAGTTTTAATTGATATTTGTCTTACTTTTATTTTCTGATTTGTATGATTTTATGTACTATACATTTATGTTAATGTATATTTAGGTTTACCTATTAGTATTTGTTCTTGATTCATCTTTTGAATCAATATCTCAAACTTTTCCTTTTCTTCTTTTCATTCCACTACAAGTGGTTACCACCACTCTCTATTTTGAATTATCACTGATAATATTGAAGGCCTTCTTTTGTAGTCTCTCTTTATTTTATTTCATTGTGTCTTAGCATTATTTGATTTTTTTAGAAATAAGTGTGAATTTTTATGTTCCTCATTCTTCAACTAAAATTTTATCATCTTTTACCTCATGGTGAACTTCACGACACTACCCTTTTGTATCCTATCCCCTTGGTAAATTTATCAAATGTTTTACCCATTTTCTTAGGGGAGATTTTGATAATTCATCAATCTTCATTCCATCATTATTATATAATTATGATACTTTAGTGAAGGACAATGAATCATGAATTATTTTTTCATGATATAATCCACACTCCATTTTGTATTTCTTCAATGTAGTTTCTAGAAATATACTCAGCTTTCCCACATTTGTAACATGTTGGTGGGGGTGTCTCTTAGCTATATCCTTGGTTTATAGATTTGATTATTATTTTGATTATATTTTATCCCTGCTTGGTAGTTTCCCCATAATTCACAATATATTACTCTATATCTTCCCTGGCCACCTCCCTTATACCCCTCTTGTTTGTTGTTGTAATATTGTGATTGGGTATTTTTGGATTTAAAATATTGTATTGAGGGAGGTGATTGTTAATATTTAATATGAGGTATATTAGGGTTATCCATAAGTAATCATGGTGGCAAAATTTATTAAATCGTATTCTCTCTTATCTTATTAATATCTTATACACTTGATAATGCATCTAAGTAAGACATGTATGATTATATTGATTAAAAGACCCAAAATTAGTGAAATTTATTCATGGATGGACCTAATTCCATCGTAGGGAATAAGTGTTGAGGGTGTTGTTCATATATTTGATAGATTCCACTATACATTTTGTATCCATATATCACTAGTTAAATGTAAGAGGCATTTATCCCCAAAGGTATCTACATTGATCTTATGGTTGTTGCTTTATTTTCCATATCACTATGGGGATATTTTGTCCAAGATTTCCATTCCACATAACAAGTAGTGCACCATGTTCTTGCTTTTAGTGGGTTATTATTAATTTATAATGAACCAAAATCATCACTTTTCATATATATTTATTATTTTAACCTTATAGATTCTAATTCCAACAATGTTATTTATACATTATATTTTAATGATGTGTCTATGTTATGTCTCCATGAATGAGCTTATAAACATGATGCCATATCTAACATTTATGAAATTATATTAAATTTTTCCCATCCATGTGATCAATCCAAAAATAAACCATTCAATTATTTATTTTTTGTTTAATGGTTCCTCTAATTTTTACACTATCGATTTGAACCTTTGATCAAAATATTTATTTCTTTCCTTATCCTTTTGTATCAAATCTCTCATTTTACTGACACTTTTACTCGTAATGTCTAGATAGTGAACATATCCTTTAAAGTATTTCTATACATCACCCTCACTTTAATAATGCTATGAATCCTATAATATGAGTCTAGAACATACAATTTTTCTTATATATCCTTTGTATCTTTAATTTTAATAGTGTCAACTCCATCACATTTTGTGCCATTTTAGTTTTATTAGGTGGTGTATGAGTACTAGTGGTAGTATGTTACCACTATTAATCATATTGTTTGATGTACTTAATCTTATAATAATATTAATTTTTTATGTTTTTTGTTTTAATCTTTTTTTTATTTAACCAAATTATTATTACATCCCTTATCTCTATTTAATTCATCTTGGAAGTATATTATTCCTAAAAAGTTTGCTTGATTTCTTAGAAAATATCTTCTATTTTCAATATCTTCACTAAAACTTTTATAGTTATCTGCTACTTATTCCCCAATATATATTTTTATCTATAAGATATGGATATTCACATCTATTATGAAGAGAAATTGGGTATGGTTATTGATCCAAATGGCTCATTTCATCTCAGGGCCTATTGGGGTTGGGTTTAGGGGGTTGTGTCAATTCAAGTTTCTTATTCATTATTTTATATCTCTAAATGATTTTATTCTTTGATGTTTTCATTAACTAATATATCTTATTTTAATTTATATTAATCATTATCTATATTATATACATCCCTAGTTTTAATAATAACACTTATTTCTAAATCACTTTCTATTGAAGGTCAATAACTCTTTCAACATCTATTCACTTCTCTATGTTATCTATATAATTTTCCTCCTTATTATTTCTTGTTGGACTTCCTTTGATTCTAATAATTTATTTCCTTGGCTATAATATATAAATAAAATATCATATTTTAATAATATTCTCCTAATATATTATCATAATACTCTCTAGGATGTACCCAATATAGCCAAACTACTCTCCACCAGTTGGTCTTTTACACCTAAAGTTTTGAATAGTTCGGGTACCCTAAATAGTGTGAATAAATTTGATAATCCATTCTAAATGTCACTATTAACTTTTAAAAGTGTATGATATAATATTTATTCTATTCTAATTATCTCATTGGTCTCATTTATGCCTTTCATATGTGTGAATAGTAAATCATCTACTTGTGGTAGAGGGATAATATATAGGTTTTCAATGTGAGGACTTCCACTAGTAGAGGCTAGATTAGTTCCATCCATTATCTTATTTATTATTAACATTATTTATTCTCTTTATTTCTTCTAAATCTCTTTTTATATTATCTAATCATACATGTATTACATATAAATATGGAATAATCGAGCAGTGGTGCTCTATCTTTGGTGACCATCTATCTCATGCATGTACTCATATATCGAGTGTACCAATATATCAAGTGTTAGAAGAAAGTGTACCCATATATCAAGTAAGTATACCCAGAATTAATCCCATATCCCATATATTTAGAGGGGTAGGCCACCATATATATTTTAATGGGCTATATATTTGGGGGGTGGATATAAATAAGGGGGCTAGTGTCCCCATCTATCTCATGTTATCATGATGGTTAGTGTCCCCATCTATCTCATGTATCTAGAAGTTTCCCCATCATTAATCCCATATTCCATATGGTTAGAGGGGGAGGCCACCTTATAACCCCTTATTTTTCTCATCTTATATCTATTTCCTCATCTACTCATTCACCATTTTTTCTTAATTATGTTAATTTTTCATTTTACTAATATTTTATTCTTCTTTAATTATATTAATATTAGCTTGATACTTAATTTCATATCCCCATACATTTTATTTAATATTCTACAAATATTTAAACTAGATATTTTGAGTTTTCACATATTTTGAGGATCCTCCTTATTTATGCCTATCATTTGTTAGGTGCTTTTCCCATAAAGGATTTGTTTACCTTATCGCACCAACCCATGACACACAAATAACTTATGAATGAGGATTAATACTTTATTTAGCAAATGTTGTCTAGAACCTTAAATAAAATCAAAATTATTTGTGTTATATCTTATCCAACATTGTATATCCAAAAATAATAAAAATGACTTGAGTGTCATCTCAAACCATTAATCAATAACCTGAGTTAAAGGTGTTTCTAGGTGTTGGAGTACCTTTATATTTTACACAATACAATTTTTAGGTATCTTAATGTGGAATATAAAACATTATATATTTTATGCTTGTGAAAGTATCTGAGGCCATAGACTCTATGTGAATGCAACCTATAATTCTTATTCCTATAATTAGAAGAAATATGACTTTATAATAGGTAAATATTCACTCATTATTTTAGTATGAAAGTGATTTTTTTAGTATTTATTCCTACCACTCTTCTATTTTTATTAACATAAGCTATTAGAACTTGAATGGATACTTTCCCTTGGAGATTAGTTAATTAAAGTCTATGCGGTAACACCAAATGTTGACATAACATATGCATTAGTTAGATATATATGGTTTATGTTATTTAATTTAAATTTAATTAAGACTAATGAAACATAAAGTTTAGTATTTGTTATAAAAAATATCTTATGCATTCATCATAAAAAGAGGTAGGTGTGCTCATTCATAATAATTGATACACAATACATAATAATTCCTAATATAATTCCTCTTTATTTATATTAATACAATAATTATCAAATACAAAGTTATTATATCTTTTTATACTATACTGCTATATTCTATTACAAAGGTTACTATGCTCTATAACATATTACTATTCTTCACTATTATAATCTAATATTATTTATGCTATATTTACTCTATTGCAATGATGTGGTATAAATACAAACTATATAACTTAAAATTCAATGGTGATTTCTATGTGAGACATGATTTTTATCCAATCAAGTCATCTTGTGTTGCCACAAATATCAATCTCTTATCGCATTGCCTAGTCGATAGAAGCCTATGTTTTATTAGCCTAGAGAAGTATTTTGTTGTTGTGGTAAAGGTAAAGAATCTACAGTAACTATGGTTTTTTCATTATCTAATTGATAATACTACTAAAACATGGTTTTAAATCCTATTTCATAATCTAAATAATTATAGACTAGACTAAATGAGTATAGTTTGTAACATTGTAATAAAATAAGACAAGTACATACATTTCATAGTGCTTTTCAAATTTAAAATATTCCAATTGTAATATCAATCTCCTAATTCTTATTCAAACTTATACTATTATTTTTTTATTTTGCATAATATGAATATTTTTAGTTTTACACTATTTTAGGACACATTAATCATAAAATAAGTAAAATAAATTGTGAACTTGAGCATTAAATTGAGCATGAGAAAACTATAGGTGATTTATACTTTAGGGTTTCATACTTTCTTAGGGATTCATATTTATCCTCTATTATGGTTCAAATTTCAATTTTTATATTTGATTTCCACTTGGTTATATAAGGAAAACTCTAACATAATTGTAGTGGATGTTGATTGTTTATATTTTATAATTCAACATATGGTTTTCATAGTTCCATGCTTATTTCATAGATTATACAATATATTCTTATCTCTTAGAATGAAATGAATTAAATTTATTCAGATTAAAACTATGGATGATATTAATAATTTTTAATTTTTAATTCTCCTTTGTAACACATATTATATGAATATTGAATTTGAGATGCTTCAGGTTACTACTTGATGGGAAATGGAATGTATAAATCATTTAGTTCCTTCTCCCATAAGATCTCGTGGTAGTGATAGCCACCATCCCTCCAATATTATTCATCCTATGCTTATATTGGATGCAAAGGTACATGATAACACCACATGAAGAAGTAGGTACATCATATTATATGAAAATGTGAAGGCAATAAATATGTCCCCATCATATTCCTTGACCTCTTAAAGTATCAACCAATGTAACTCTATATTATGTTATCATTAATCAATTTAAGAATACTCTAGATAAAAAATTTATTTTATAATACTAAATATATCCACTATCCATAAATAAATTATTTAAATAAGATTAAATAATGAAAATTTACAAAATAAATACAAAACCAACTTATTTTTCATTCCTTATTGATACATTGAAGGATTTATGAATAGAAATTTTGTTTTGACAATCAAGATTTTCCTACTCAACATACTATAAATTATAATCTCCCACTTTTTATACAAGTAAAAATCTTAAATAAGGAGGTCAATCATGTGTTTATAGATAATGGACCATATTTAACATTTGAAATATCATAGGTTAAAAAAAATTGGTATCAATATATAATGTATTCATAATATAGATAAGAACATGAGGTTTTTCATAATTCACCTTGCCAAATGATAGAAATGTTTACATTAGATATAATAATGGGACACAAAACAATAACCACTATATTTCAAGTCATGGTAAGTCATTTACATTATAACCTACTCTTAGGTAGAACTTGAATTAATGGTATGTAAGTTGTATCATGCAAGCTACATGAATTCTAAATTTTTTTACATGAGGAATTTTTACATACATGTCCTACAGATTACAAACCCTTTATAAACACCCCAATTTAATCAAGCAACCACAAGTAATATGTATTTTGTTGCTCTTTGACATGAAGGTCTTAATGATGATTATAGTCCTTCTTTGCGTGGACATTTTGAGTCTTTTGATCTTGTTTATGTCTTATTTTATTTATTTGTGGACTCCCAACAATCACAAGTCACCTTTTACCAATCATAAGCCCCCTTAGTATGTCTTACTTTATTTTAGATTTTTTTTTTTGACACTAACTCTAATTTAAATATAGTAACACCACATGAACTAGTGTCTACTTATGTCTCTAGTGTCCTACGAGCCCTTTCTCCCATGTTTGAGTCTTAACCCCTCTGTGAGCCTTATCTTATGTTTTTATCCCTCTTTTATGACTTTTAATCTAGTAAACAAGGTATTATATTCAAAACAAAGTCTATTCTATATAAAGAGACTCACAAGGCATTTTATATCTAGCACTTACTATTTTGGAACATATTTACATAAAATTAATCAATATTATAACTTAATAATATACATACTACTCAGTCATCACACATAGATATTTTCATGCTTGAGAAAATAGGGGCCTATGAAAAATTCATTATATCATACCATGAAAGTTGATGGTGTACATTCCCTAAGGGAGAAAAACATACAATCTAAGACCCCTAATAATGGGGTTAATGTAGGTAGCAAATATGACAATAAGGGTTCTTTTCTACATGATTATAAAATTCCATAACCCAATTTTCCTTCCATTTTTACATTTGATCCATTTATTGTTTCATGTGTTTAGGTATTTATTAGGGTTTCATAATATATTTAGCCAAAATAGTGAAATAGGCAATCCATAGAATGACACAGATCTACCTACAGGACCTTTAGATTCTCTCACAACTTCCTTGAAAGTTTTATAAAGTCTCTATAGGAAAGACATTAGCATCATAATTGGACACTAGTGCCACATGGTGCTACTATCCTGATAGGGGCATTAATTTTATAAGATATATTTCAACAAATAGTCAAAAGATGAAAGTTTATTGTATATCTATTCAATCATTTATAATACCCTGATCTATGTAAAAATTTATTTATCTCTAGATAAGTTTCTTTTCTCCTCTCATGTACTATTTTGTGAAATTTTGATTAAATCAATAATTTACAATTTTTATCCCATATTAGTAACATAATAAACCCTTTAACTAAATAAGGTTTACATTAGTAAAACCCTAAAATTTTAAAACATTTGGTGAACCTGACATACTTCAAATATTGTTTAAAGCCCTCATTTTCTTAAGGTTTTACCTTATCCCAATTTTATGCATTAAATTAGGGTTATAAATTTTTTATTTTTTGGCATAACCTAGATAATTTAATCAATCCTACATTAGGTTTTAATTTATTTAATGTAATTTAAATTTATTAAACACAAGCTTAAATCAAATCCCTAGATCCACATACTAGGTACCTATACATATAAATACTAGCAAGTAGGGTTTTCATTACAAATCTGATTTTTTATTACAAAATTTGTTCCAAATTTATCAAATTACAAATATAATTATGTTAAATTATATTATACACCTTATGCATTTGTGATTCCTTACTTACATTATCTTCTTTGGTAAGTTTAAAATGACATCTAAAAAGTCTCCTACCCCTCATCCAATTGATGCACTTTTGAATTTCTTTGATGATTACAATAATGAATGGACAAATTTTCAAGATTTCACATTAGAACATAATACTAAATTTATTTATAATGATGATGATGAATATTATTATAATGATGGATATAAGTATTACTATGAACATGATAATGAAAATGAACATGAGTATATATTAGATACACCAGCTTCTCTCTCCTCTCACTCTTTTCTTACTCAAAATCAAATTAACAAAGTAATAAAAAAATAACCTCTTATTGGTAGTGATTTATTCAAATGTGATCATAAATTTTCAAGTAGTTTTGCTACATCATTATTCAAATTAAATTAATATAAGTACAAAACATGAAAGCCAATTTTGTATGATTTAAGTAAAGTAGATATGAACAATGCATATTTGTTGCCCTTCTCAGTTAAATTAAAAAAATAAATTACCAATGATATTATACCTTTTAAAAATACCAAAACTCATGTAGATGAAATTATTTTATCACCTTAATTTAAATTCCAAGCTCAATGCAATGATTATTTATAACATATTGATAATGCAAATATCTCTAACTCTTCTTCTATTTGTCATAATATGCAAAAATAAAACATGGTTGCTAATTTTTCTACGATTTTTTCCAAAATTAAAAAGGATAATCATGCTTGGATTCCACATATATCTATTGAACAAATGCATTTAATTATGCCTACATATGAGCACGTGGATGATACTTCTTCTAATCTTACTTCTATAAATGAATTAAACTCTAATTTTAATGAGCTATGGGATAATGATGATTATTGTGATTATAATTAAGACATGGAATCTACACCTTCTAGTTATTCTCCTACATCACCTATCTCTCTTATTCAACCAAACACTAGGTCACACATATAAAGACACACACACATACTTATTAGTATGTTCATAATTCAAATTTACTTGAGAATAAAGTACATAAGGATTTTGGAAGAAGATGATTGGGTTTTAGATCCATATCTTCAATCTAGGTACTAGATAATGGAGATGAGGAATCAAGATACATCACATAGAAGACATGAACACATAAGTGATCTTATCCACAAGAAGAGGCCATTAAATGGAAACATTCATGTTTCAAGGTTTTGTAGTAGTTTCAATAAATTTCCATTTGATCTTGGAGGTAAGTTCTTTATGGAGTTAGTTTATGTAGTTTTTAGATTAGTTTTTTTTCCTATCCCTTATTTGTAATTAATGATTGTAAATATTTATTTACTTGTTGTTTGTTTTGCTTTATATTTGATGTGTTTACTTTCTTTACTTTGTTCTTGTTCTAAATAAGTCTTTTTGGATAGACCTCAACTCAAATTTCACCTAATTACTAAATAACTTCATAGTTCAAAAATGCAGGTATGACTTCTCAACATTGGTTAATCATGGATTGTTGAAATGTTAGCTTGATGTTATAGTTTAAAGCAACTAACAAAGACTAATGGATAGGTTAATTATTAATTGATATTTTAAGCCTTGTTATGATCTAAGATTTATTCTAAGAAGGATTTCACATGTGAGATGAAATATTTGATTATTGAAACATAATCATGTTTGAACTCAATAAACATTATTGCCTGGGACAAAGTTTACAACCAAGCATGATTTTCTGAAGATCAAAAAACTTGACCAAATAAAAAAACCTAGCTAACCTAGTTCAAAAAATTTGATATAGAGTCAAAAATGATTTGCGAAATACAAAAATAAAATCCTTATTGCAAAATTAAAGAGATTTATAATCAAAGGTGATTATGGTAATCTCCATCAGGGCTATGGATGCTTGGCTAGTAGTGGAGGAAGGCCTTGAGTGGATCCAAAACCATATCTATTAAGGATATGCATACCTAGCTAGTAGTAGAGCAATGCCTAAGCCTTTCCTACAAAATTCATGGTTCTTAATGAACATACCCACATTTCTAAAAATGTGGACCCTTATTTCAAATTATGTAAATTTGTGCTTTAAATTCAAAGTATATTTGATTAGAGTACCATTAGAGTGTTTTTAACATTATATTTATTTAAATATCATACACACCATAGTTGGATTGACATATTTACACATGATTCTTTTGATCTTGTCTAAATTTGCTAACATTTGATCTCTATGTTTTAGGTTACAAGATCAATGGATTCCATATAGAATGGATAATTTATGATCTTTATGGTTTAATGTTAATTTGAATCTTTACTTTGAGTAACCCTTGGTCTTTAATTTTCTAGTTAAATCCATGGTTAAACAATGCTTGAAAAACCTTAGTGTAAATGTGTTAACCTAGGTCTTTTTGAAATAAGATTTAAATTAACACGAAAACCTTTTACATGGGAAACATTTTATATTTTAAGCTTAGTTTAAAGTTTTGCCTAGGTCCTTGTCATATTTTTTAAATAACACTAAGACCTTAGTCTAAAACTTTATGTTAAGTCTTTTATACCTTATGGTTCATTGGGGCTCTTTTATTATATTCTAAGCTTAGATTTAAAAAAATTTACTATGTTTTAGATTAACATAAATTTTTAGATTAAGATCTTAGTGTTTACTAAGTTTTAAATTGTATTTATAAATACAACAAAACTTTAGGTTAAGGATTTATGTATTTCTATAGTCCCAACTCAACTTTCATTATCTGTAGGCTCTAATTAAACCTAAGGGTGACAAGTGTCAAGTTTGTAGGGCGTTAATAAATCAAGCATCAAGATGTATGATGCACATTAACTTGGGCACAAATGATTCTATGGAGCATGATCAAAGATAAAAATTCAAAGGATTCAAAACAAGCACATAGATGACAAGTGTTGAGCATGCAACCCATGGTTAAAACCTAAGCATCTTCCCTAAGATCAATGGTACATAATTGAGCATACACATCTCGATAAACATTGCATGTAAAGTTGAAATTTCAATGAAACCCAAGACAAGTGAGAGGGTGAAAAATTGAAGTATCATGGGAACTTTATCATAAAATCAATGGTATGTGGAGCAAAGGACTAAACCTAGTATATAGAGATTGACTGAGTGCATTTGATCCATATAATCAAGATCAATGGTGTGAGATAAAGTTGACATTTCAATGAAGTTTAGAATAAATGTGGTAGTGATAAGTGTCATAACCATGGGGAATATGATAGAGAAACCAATAGAGTTTAACTTCTTGGCTTGAGATAAATTAACCACATTGATCTTTCCAAGTAAATCTAATGGTACAAGCCATGATAGAATTTTTAAAGGGCTCAAAATAAATAAGGAACTAACACATGTCTAAAAGTAATAGAGGTCACATTTTGAGATTAAATGAATAACTTAGCATGGGAATTAATACATAGACATGACACATTGTATTGAAAGGTCCTATGGACCCAAAATCACTTGAATTATACTTTTTCTAGACCAACAAAGATCAAAAAATTGAAACAAAGTTATGAAGATACAAGACAAAAGAAAAATGCTGAAATTGTAGAGAGTGTCAAACTCAATTAAGTTAACATAGTATATTCTTTTGAAAAAGACCCTATAAATCATTCAAAAGGAATATTCTATTCTATTAAAGTGGGATTAATATGGAATGTATATATATTTTAGGTTAGTCATAGTTAAACAATGTCATTCATCCTAAAGAATTTTTAAATGGAAACTTATCTATGACACTTATCCAGTTGCATGCTGAGAAGGAATGACCATCATATCTCATGAATTTTTTACATAAAGGAGGCATTGTCATTTTTAAGAGGGGGATTTTTTATATCCAAAATTACTTTGTAAACTTGGATTAATTAATGCAAGAAAGGAATTTTACAAACCTTGTCCAATATTTGTCTATGTGGTTGCTATCATGGTAGCTTCCTTAGTTATCTAGTTTGATATTTAGAGTTGAATTATTTTTATGGATCCTAGATGTGAAAATGTTAATGTAGAGTTGCCCATTTATGCTTATGATATGTCTATTGAAAGATCTTAGGTTCATTTTATTCTCTTTTGATTTTATTAAAGATATGCAAAAGCTATTTCCCTGTGGAAATAAACCTTTAAAGTGAGCTTGATTTATTATTTGCATTACATTTCCTTAGATATTTACCTTGTGTACAGTAGGATATGTAGCTATGAAATATAATGTTATATATTGGTTTATTTCATGTGTTTATGAAATTTTGAACTTTGTCATAATGTCTAGATTGAAGATTAAAAACACCTTCTTTCTACCCTACCCTTCCTTTTGCTCCTTTTTTATCAGATCACTGTAGTTTAGATTTAAATTATAAATATTCATGCTAGATTACAGTTAAAATTTAGGGTTTAGAAATCATTCATTATAATTAGTTTATATTACTTTCATCTTCAAAACTATTTTGGACCACAACTACTCCCAACAACCATTTACATGTTCATTTTATGAAATAGTCATTTAGCTTGGTTACTACTCCACCATAGATCTTAGGAAGATCACAATGAATAATTCATGCAATGGAGTATTTGAATATAGAAATGAAAAGTGTTTCTTAAACACTATATGAACCTATTGATATATTTAGGTGCATCAAAAGGGGAAACTAGTTCTAAAAGGAGGGATTAAGATAAAGATTTATAAATTTGAAAAATCTTTGCTAGTTTTAGTAAATTTTGTTCAAAGATCAGTTTATTTTTTACATATTTGTGTTATTATTAGCTCAATTATGTAAATATCACTGATATTCACGGTCTTAAATCAATCTTTGGGCTTCCTTTAGCCAAAGATCGATATTATTTAAAGATTCATGGGTAAGTGTTGCAAAGGTAGCTTAAACTTTGTAAATATGCCATGTTTTAGATTAGTGATAGCATTTTTGTTCAAAGATTGATTGATTATTTACATGTTTAGGTTTATTTGAACTTATATGTGTAAAGATACCTCTCATTCATCAGTTTAGATGTATCTATGAGCTTATTTAGTTAAATATACTTGTGATTTACATGGATTTGTGCAAAATTAGATTAATATACCAATCTATTCATTGATATTTACAAAGATAAGGTTGATACATCATATTTTAAATAGGATTAATATTTTACAAGTTGGAACTATTAAAAGTAAGATCCTCATCAAGGTATGGTATGATTATGTGGATCTTATATCAATGTGCCTAGTAAGGTGCATGACTTACCAAGAAATATTAAAAGGTATTTGCCTTTTTTTAGTCCTAATAATGTTGTTACAATTGAAGAACATGTTAAAATATTTAAGATTACTTTGAGACTTTTGAATGTAGTCCATTAAGATTTAGTAAGATTATTTCCATTTACTTTCAAGGATGTTGCATATGAATGGTTCTTTAACGTACCTGAGAATTACTTTGTCAGTTGGAATAAATTTAATGATTACTTCATTGATCAATTTGGTAAAATAATTAGTCCTTATGTCTTCTACTAATACTTCACCACTATTAAGACATATTCTATTGAGAACATTAGAGTGTTTAATGTTACATTCTATAAGATGTTCATTATAACCATAGCTCCTTACAGACCCAATGAGGCTTTAGCTTTAGATATTTATAAGGATGCTTTGGATCCCATGAATTTTGTGTTTCTTAAAATGTCTATTGGAGTCATAAAAACCTTACCCTTGGCCTATGTTGAAGTAGTAATTATCAATTATCAAATACAACCTCGAGGTCAGCTTGCATATACCATCCAAAATATTAATCACAATTTCCTTACACTAAATGTCATTCATAATGATAATTAGAATGTGTCTTCTTTAAATTAGACACTAGTGTTGAACTAATTTCCCTTAAACCATGCCCATCCTAGCCAAAATTTGGGGTTCTTGAATAATGCTACAAATGGATTTCATCCACAAGGATAAAGATATTTAGTGCCCACTAGTAATAATAATCAAGTTAATAACTCAAAAGTATAAAATAATGAGAATTAATCCATACTTAATATGGTTCAAAAGATGGACACTAATTTCCTTCAATTGTATAAACAAGTGGGAAATTTTGGGGAAAACTCTAGTATAAACTATGCTTCTTAAAGGATCAATAGACCTATAGATATGTTTAATGATAACATTAATAATAGGTCATATAAAGATGTAAATGAAATGAATATGTATGGTATAGGTCTAGATGATCATTTTAATGTCTTTGAAGCATATCAAAATTAAAAGGATACATTTTAACCTATGTTTAATCAAGACAATGTTTCAAGGATATCTAGCTTTGCAAGGACATCTAAATCCTTCATGGTACAAGATTTTAACTTTACACTAAAAGAATAAAATGAACTTGAAGATGATATAGAAGAAAGAATAGTTGTTCAAGATGAGAAGCCCGATGAATAAGGTTAGGTAAAGGTTGATCTCTCTTTAAAAGATAACTGTGATGATAATTCATATGAGGTCATTGCTAAAATAGAGAGTACTCCTGAAGAAGATGATCATTGGAAACAATTATAGCAAGATTTTTTGAAATAAATTGAGGTATTCTAAGATAGCAATTTTATTTTGGAGATCCTAAATTAAGATGAGTTTGGATTTAATTGGGTAAAAGAGATGCCATTCTTCACAGAGGATGAAGATTAAGCAAGTGTAGTAGATCAAGGATTTCCATATAACCCCATAAAAAGGTTGAAAGTATGTAATCAACCTGATTCAAATGGTAAGGTTGTAAGTGAATTTCATTCCCTTTCATTTGATCATGATGAAGTAGCCTTTTAGTATGACTTAGAAAGTTTTGGTATAAAGATTGGTAGTTTATCACCTCAAATAGAACATAATGAAGAAATCAATCTAAGAATGATATTTGAGCTCCCATAAATGAATGAAGATGATATAAGTCACTATAAATCTATGAATGAAGGATAATTATCACTCTTAATGCCATACAAAAAGATTTGGGAAGAAGATGATTGGGTTTTAGATCTATATCTTCAATCTAAGTACTAGAGAATGGAGATAAGGAATTAAGATACATCACATCAAAGACATGAACACACAAGTGATCATATCCACAAGAAGAGTCTATTGAATGTAAGAAATAATGTTTTAAGGTTTTTTAGTAGTTTGAATAATTTTCCATTTGATCTTAGAGGTAATTTATTTATGGAGTTACTTTAGGTAGTTTTTAGATTAGTTTCTTTTCCTAACCCTTGTTTGTAAGTAATACTTATAAATGTTTGTTTACTTTCTATTTGTTTTTCTTTATGTTTGGTGTGTTTTATTTTTTTGCTTTGTTCCTTGCTTCTAAATAAGTCCTTTTATAAGTCCTCAGCTCAATGTTCACCTACTTTCTCAAGAACTTCACATCTCAAAAATGTAGGTATGATTTCTCAACATCGGTTGATCATGGAGTATTGAAATGTGAGCTTGATGTTATAGTTTGGAGAAACTAGAAAAGACTAATGGCTAGGTTAATTTTTCCTTGAGATTTTAAGCCTTTTTCTAATCTAAGCTTTATTTTAATAATGATTACACATGTGAGATGAAATAATGGATTATTAAAACATAGTCATGTTTGCACTTAATAAATATTATTTCCTCAAACAAAGTTTGCAACCAAGGATGATTGTATAAAGATCAAAACACTTGACCAAATATAAAAATTTGGCTAACCTAGTTCTCAACCTATACTAGAGAATCATAAATGATTAAGAAAATACAAAAATAAGAGCCTTATTATAAAATTCAAGAGATTTCTAGGAAAAGGTGTTTCTGGTAATCTCCATCAGGGGTATGGATGCTTCAATAATAGTGAAGCAAGGCCTTGAGTAGATCCAAAGGCATCACTATCAGTGATATGGATGCCTAGCTAGTAGGAGAGTAATGCCCAGGCCTTTTACATACAAAACATGGTTCTTAATGAACATATAAATATGTTATAAGTCAGTGTTAATGGTCAAGATCATGAATCTAGAAGTAATTCCCTAAATACCATGGCAAACAGTAAGTGAAATCAAAACACACACCAAATGTGACTAAGTTTTTATGTTTGAGCATAATTCTACTTTTGTAAGACTTATTTTAATCATGAACTGATCTTAATATTGGTATCTGATCATGTGGAATAGGTAGCCTACCTATTAGTCTAAACCAAGAGTATCTGAATTATAACATATTGATTTGTTCCTTTAGAAGTCACCATTTTTTGAGGTTAACATACGCCCATTTTAAAATATGGGGACCCTTGTTTCAAATTGTGAAAATTTATGATTTAAATTGAAAATAAATTTGATCAAATAACCATTAGAGTGTTTTTCACATTATCTTTATTTGAAGATCATCCACACCATGGTTGGATTGGCATATTTACACATGATTCTGGTTTGATCTTATCTAAATTTTCTAACATTTTATCTCTATGTTTCAAGATATAGGATCAATGGAGTCTATTTGGAATGGACAATGTCTGATCTTCATGATTTAATGTTAATTTGACTCTTTACTTTGAGTAACCCTTGGTCTTTAATCATCTAATTAAATCCATGGTGAAACAATGTTTAAAAAACCTTAGTCTAAATGTGTTAGCCTAGGTCTTTTTGAAATAAGATTCAAACTAATGTGGGAACCTTTTACGTGGGAAGCACTTTATATTTTAATCTTAGTTTAAAGTTTTGCCTAGGTCTTAGTCATATTTTTAAAATACAACTAAGACCTTAATATAGAACTTTATGTTAAGTCCTTTATGCCTTATGGTTAGTGGGAGATATTTTATTATATCCTAAGCTTAGCTTTAAATTTTTTACTATAATTTAAATAATACAATAAAACTTTAGGCTAAGGATTTATGTATTTCCATAGTCCCAACTTAGCTTTCATTATCTATAGGCTCTAATTAAACTTGAGGGTGACAAGTGTCAAGCTCTCAGGGAGTCAATAAGTCAAGTATCATATCTATGGTGCATGTTAACTTAGGCATAAATGATTTGATAGTGTATGATCAAAGTTGAAAATTCAAAGGAGTCATAAAAAGTGTAGATATGATAAGTGTCAATCATGCAACCCATGGATTAAACCCAAGAATCTTCCCTAAGATCAATAGTATATCACTGAGTGTACACATCTCGATCAATGGTGTATATAAATTTGACATTTCAACAAATCCCCAAGATGAGTAAGAGGATGAAAAATGGAACCATCATAGGAACTCTATTATAAAATCAATGGTACATAGAGTAAAGGACTGAACATAATATATAGAGATTAATGAAGTGCATTTGATCCATATAATCAAGATCAATAGTGTGAGATAAAGTTGACACTTTAATGAAGCTCAGAATGAATTCAATAGTGACAAGTGTCACAACTATGGGGAATAGGATAGAGCAACCAATGATGTTTAACTTCCCAGATCAATATCAATAAATTGTATTGATCTATGAAAGTAAATCCAATGATGCAAGCCAAGATAGACTTTTAAAAGGGATCAAAACCAATAAGAAGTGATAGGTGTCTAGAGGAAACATAATTCATATTTTAAGATCAAATGAATAGCTTGACATGGGCATTGTCACATAGACAAGACACATTAGATTGTAAGGTCCTATGGACCTAAAAAACTTGAATTATAGTGGTTCCAAACTAGTGAATATAATAAAATTAAAATAAACCCATGAAGATCAAGGAAAAAATAAAAAGGCTAAAATTACAAAGAGTTTCAAAGTCAATTAAGTTAACATAGTATATTATTTTTAAAAAGACCCTGTAAATCATTCAAAAGGAATATTCTATTTTGTAAAATTGGGATCAATATGAAACACATATAGCTTTTAGGTTAGTCATAATTAAACAGTGTCATTGGTCTTGAAGTATTTGTAAATGGAAACTTGGTTATGACATTTGTCTAGTTGTATGTTGAGAAGGAATGACTAGCATATCTTGTGAATTGTCGATATAAGGAGGTATTGTCATTTGTAAAAGGGGGGAGTTTTTAGAGCCAAAATTACTTTGTAAAGTTGGAACAATTAATGCAAATAAGGAATTTTTCAAAGTTTGTCCAATATTTGTTTGTGTGTTTTTTATCATGGTTATTTCTTCAATTATCTAGTTTGATATTTAGATTTTAATTATTTTTATAAATCCTATATGTTCACATGTTAATGTAGAGTTGTCAATTTGTGATTATTCTAGGTTGATTGAAAGATCCTAGGTTCATTTCATTCTCTTTTGATTTTATTGAAGATATGTAAAAGCTATTTTCCTATGGAAGTAAACCTAATTTCTTATTTGCATTACCTTTTCTTAGACATTTTCTTGATATATAGTAGGATCTGTGCCTATGCAATTTCATGTTATATATTGGTCTAGTGCATGTCTTGATCAAATTTAAACTTTGTCATAATGTCTAGATTGAAGATTAGAAACACCTTATTTTTATGCTACCCTTCTTTTTGCTCCTTTTTTTATTAGATCACTATAGTTTAGATTTTCATTGTAAATATTCATGCTACATTAGGTTTAGACTTTGGGGTTTGGGCATCATTCACTAGACTTATTTTAGATTACTTTCATAATCATAAATATTTATGACCATAATTTCTCTTAATAACCATTAACATGTCCATTTTGTAAAACAATCAATTAACTTGGCCGTTACTCCACCACAGATCTTAAGAAGATCAAAACTAGCAACTCATTTAATGGATTATTTGAATCTAGAAATGTCAAGTGTTTCTTAAACACTATATGAACCTGTTGATACATTTAGGTGTATCAACAGGGGGAAATCTAGTGTTAGAAGGAGGGCTTAAGCAAAATCTTTGTAATTTTGAAATATCTTCACTAATTTTAGTAAATTTTGTTCAAAGATTAGTTGATTCTTTGCATATTTATGTAATTCTTAGCTAAATTGTGTTAAGATCCCTAATATTCAGGGTTTCAGACAAATCTTTGGGATTCCTTTAGCTAAAGATTGATATTATTTGAAGATTCATGGGTAAGTGTTGCAAATTTAGCTTAAACTTTATAAATATTCCATGTTTAATATTAGTGATAGAAGGTTTTATAAAATATTGATTGATTCTTTACATGTTTAGGTTTATTTGAACTTAGAAGTGTAAAGATCCCTCTCATTCATCAATTTAGACATACCTTTGAACTTATTTAATCAAATATAATTGTGATTTACATGCATTTGTTTGAAATTGGCTTAGTGTACCAATCTAATCATTAATATTTACAAAGATAAGGTTGATATGTCATATTTTAAATAGGTTAAAGATTTTACAAGCTCAAAATTCCACAAGTAAGATCTTCATCATGTTATGGCATGGTTAGGTGGATCTTCTATCAATGTGCCTAGCCAGGTACATGATTTACCAAGAAATCTTGAAAGGTATTTGACTTCTTTCAGTCCTAATAATGTTGTCAAAATTGAAGAATATGTTAAAAGATTTAAGGCTACTTTGAGACTTCTAAATGTAGTCTATGAAGATCTAGTAAGATTGTTTCCATTTAATTTCAAGGATGTTACATATGAATGGTTCCTTAACCTAGCTGAGAATTACATTGTCAGTTAGAATAAATTTAATGATTACTTCATTGACCAATTTTCTAAAATCATTAGTCCTTGTGTCTTGTACCAATACTTCACCATTATCAAGAGAGATTCTAATTAGAACATTAGAGTGTTTAACACTAGATTCTAGAAGATGTTCATTAGAACCATAGCTCCTTACAGACCTGATGAGGCTTTAGCCTTAGATATTTATAATAATGCTTTGGATCCCATGAATTTTGTGTTTCTTAAAATGTATTTTGGAGTCATAAAAACCTTACCCTTGGCCTATGTTGAAGCAGTAATAATCAATGATCAAATTCAACCTTGAGTTCAGCTTGGATTATGTTATCCCAAATATCAATCCCAATTTCCCTACACTGAATGTCATTCCTAATGCCAATAAAAATGTGTCTACCTTAAATAAGACACTAGTATTTAACCAATTTCCCTTAAGCCATGACCATCCTAGCAAAAATTTGGGGTTCTTGAATAATGCTACAAATGGATTTCATCTATAAGGGCAAAGATATTTAGTGCCCACTAGTAATAACAATTAGCTTCATAACTCAAAAGCACCAAATAATGAGAATGAATCCATACTTAAGATGGTTCAAAAGATGGACACTGATTTCCTTCAATTACATAAGTGGGAAAATTTGGGGAAAACTTTAGTAAAAACTATGCTTCTCAAAGGATCAATAGACATATAGATAGTTTTAATGATAACATCAATAATAGGTCATCTAAAAATGTACATGAAATGAATCTTTGTGTTATAGGTCTATCTAATCATTGTAATGTCTTTGAAGCATATCAAAATGAAAAGGATGCATTTGAACCTGTGTTTAATCAAGATGATGTTTTAGGGATATCTGGCTTTACGAGGACATATAAATCCTTCATGGTATAGGATTTTGATTTTATATTCAAAGAAGAAAATGAACTTGAAGATGATATAGAAGAAGGAATATTTGTTCAAGATGAGAAACCCCATGAATAAGGTCAGATAGAGGTTAACATCTCTTCAAAAGATAGATATGAGGATAATTCATATGAGGTCATTACTGAAATAGTCTTGAAGATGATGATCATTAGAAATAATTATATGAAGATTTATTGAAATAAATTGAGGTATTCCAAGATAACAATGTTATTTTGGATATCATAAAGAAATATTAGTTGGGATTTGATTTGGTAGAAGAGATTCCATTCTTCACAAAGGATGAAGATGAAGCAAGGGTAGTAAGTCAGGGATTTCCATATAACCCCTTCAAATAGTTAGAAGTATGTGATCAACCTGATTCAAATGGTAAGGTTGTAAATTAATTTCATTCCCTTTTAGTTGATCATGATGAAGTAGCTTTTCAATATGAATTGTAAAGTTTTGGTACAAATATTGGTAGTCCATCTCCACCTTAAACAAAACTTAATGAAGACATCAATCTAGTAATGATAGCTAAGCTAACATAATTGAATGAGGAAGATATATGTCACTATCAATCTATGAATGAAAGATAATTATCACTCTTTATGCCTTATAGAAGGATTTTGGAAAAATATGGTTGGGTTTTAGATTCATATCTTCAATCTAGGTAATAGAGAATAGAGATGATGAATCAAGATACATCACATAAAAGAGATGAACACACAAGTAATCTTATCCATAAGAAGAGTCCATTAAATGAAAAAAAACATGTTTCAAGGTTTTTTATTAGTTTGAATAACTTTCCATTTGATCCTTTAGGTAAGTTCTTTATGGAGTTAGTTTAGGTAGTTTTTAGAGTAGCTTCTTTTCCTATCCCTTGTTTGTAGGTAATACTTGTAAATAGTTGTTTGCTTACTATTTATTTTAATTTATGTTTAGTGTATTTACTTTTTTACTTTGTACCTTGATTATAAATAAGTCCTTTTGGATATACCTTAGCTTTAAGTTCACCTAATTTCTAAAGAACTTCCCAGTTCAAAAATGCAGGTATGACTTCTCAACATCGGTTGATCATAGATTATTGAAATGTGAGCTTGATGTTATAGTTTGGAGAAAGTAGAAAAGACTAATGGATAGGTTAATTTTTCATTGAGATTTTAAGCCTTGTTCATAGCTAAGCTTGATTCTAATCAAGATTACACGTGTGAGATGAAAACTTGGATTATTGAAACATAGTCATGTTTGTACTTAATAAATCTTGTTGCCTAGGATAAAGTTTACAACCAAAGATGATTGTCTAAAGATCAAAACACTTGACCAAATCCAAAAATATAGCTAACATAGTTCCAAACCTTTTTTAGAGAGTCATAGATGATTTGAAAAATAAAAAAATAAGATCCTTATTGAAAAATTCAAGAACTTTCTAAGAAAAGGTGATTATGGTAATCTCCACTAGGGGTATAGATGCTTCACTGATAGTGGAGCAAGGCCTTAAGTTGAGCCAAAGGAATCTCTATCAGTGATATGGATGCCTAGTTGGTAGTTTAGCAATGCCTAATCTTTTTGTATACAAATCATGGTTCTTAATGAACATCTAAATATGTTATAAGTTAGTGTTAATGGTCAAGATCATGAATCTAGAAGTAATTCCCTAAATCCTATGGCAAACAATAAGTAGAATCAAAGAACACACAAAACATGACTAAGTTTTGATGTTTGAGCATAATTCTACATTTTAAAGACTTGTTTTAATCATGAATTGATCTTAATATTAGTATTTGATCATGTGGAATAGGTAGCCTAGTTATTAGTCTAAACCAAGAGTATCTAAATTCTAATATATTTCTATGTTCCCCTAGAAGTCACCATTTTTTGAGGTTAACATACCCCCATTTATAAAAATGGGGACCCTTATTTCAAATTATGCAAATTTATGCTTTAATTTGAAAGTACATCTAATCAGAGTACCATTAGAGTGTTTTACACATTATATTTATTTGAAGATCATCCACACCATGGTTGGATTGGCATATTTACACATGATTCTAGTTTTATCTTGTCTACATTTGCTAACATTTGATCTCTATGTTTCTAGTTATAGGATCAATGAATTCCATCTGGCATGGACAATGTCTGATCTTCATGATTTAATGTTAATTTGACTTTTTACTTTGAGTAACACTTAGTATTTAATCATCTAATTGAATCCATGGTGAAGCAATGTTTAAAAAACCTTAGTCTAAATGTGTTAGCCTAGGTCTAAATATGATTCAAATTAATATGGGAAACTTTTTATGTGGGAAGCACTTTATATTTTAAGCTTGGTTTAAAGTTTTGCCTAGGTCTAGTATAAATGTGTTAGCCTAGGTCTAAATAAGATTCAAATTAATATGGGAAACTTTTTATGTGGGAAGCACTTTATATTTTAAGCTTGGTTTAAAGTTTTGCCTAGGTCTTAGTCATATTTGTTAAATACCACTAAGACCTAAATCTAAAACTTTATTTTAAGTCCTTTATGCCTTATGGTTAATGGGAGCTCTTTTATTATATTCTAAGCTTATATTTAAATTTTTTTTACTAGGTTTTAAATTTTATTTATTAATACAATAAAACTTTAGGCTAAGGATTTATGCATTTCCATAGTCCCAACTTAGCTTTCATTATCTATAGGCTCTAATTAAACTCAAGGGTGACAAGTGTCAAGCTCTCAAGGAGTCAATAAATCAAGCGTGAAGTTCTATGGTGCACATTAACTTAAGCACAAATGATCTGATGGTGCATGATCAAAGTTGAAAATTCAAAGGACATATAAAAAATGTAGAGATGATAAGTGCCAAGCATGCAACCCATAGTTAAAACTCGAACATCTTACCTAATATCAATGGTATGCAGTTGAGCGTACACATCCTGATCAATGGTGCATATAAATTTGACATTTTAATAAAGCTCTAAGATGATTGAGAGGATGAAAAGTGGTACCATCATAGGAAATCTATTAGAAAATCAATGGTATGTAGAGTAAATGATTGAACCTAGTATACATAGATTAACGAAGTGCATTTGATCCATACAATCAAGATCAACAATGTAAGATAAAGTTGAAATTTTAATGAAGCATATAATGAATGAAGTAGTGATAAGTGTCACAACCATGGGGAATATGATAGATCAACTAATGATGTTTTATATCCTAGGTCAAGATCAATAAACCACATTGATATGTACAAGCAGATCTAATAGTGCAAGCTAAGATAGACTTTTAAAAGGGATCAAAACCAATAGGAAGTGATACATGTCTAAAAGAAACATAGGTCATTTTTTGAGATATAATGAATAGCTCAGCATGGGCATTGCCATATATACATGACACATTGGATTTCAAGGTCTTATGGACTTGAAAGAACTTGAATTATACTTGTTCTAGACCAGTGAAGACCATAAGATTGAAACAAAGCCATGAAGATCAAGGACAACATAAAAAGGCTAAAATTATAGAGTCTAAAATTCAATTAAGTTAACATAGTATATTATTTTTAAAAAGACCTTCTAAATCATTCAAAGTAAATATTATATTATTTAAAATTAGGATCAATATGGATTGTATATAGCTTTTAGGTTAGTCACAATTAAATAGTGTCATTGATCCTTAAACATTTGTAAAGGGAAACTTATCTATGACACTTGTCCAGTTGCATGTTGAGAAGGAATGACCAACATATCTCATGAATTGTCTATATAAAGGAGGTATTATCATTTGTAGAAGGGGTGAGTTTCTAGAGCCAAAATTACTTTGTAAACTTAGATCAATTAATGCAAATAAGGAATTTTTCAAAGTTTGTCCAATATTTGTTTGTGTTTGCTATCATGGTTGTTTCCTTAATTATCTAGTTTGATATTCAGATTTGAATTATTTTTATAGATCATGTATGTGTACATGTTAATGTAGAGTTGTCAATTTGTGCTTATGCTAGGTTGATTTCAAGATATTAGGTTCATTTTTATCTCTTTTGATTTTATTGAATATGTGTAGAAGCTATTTTCCTATGGAAGTAAACCTTTAAAGTGAACCTGATTTCTTATTTGCATTACCTTTCCTTCGACATTTACCTAGTATATAATAGGATTTGTGCCTATGAAATTTCATGCTATATATTGGTTTAGTGCATGTATTGATGAAATTTAAACTTTATCATAATATTTATATTTGATATTAGAAACACCTTCTTTATATGCTACCCTTCCTTTTACTCTTTTTTTATTAGATCACTATAGTTTATATTTTTATTATAAATATTTATGCTAGATTAGGGTTAGAATTTAGGGTTTGGACGTCATTCATTGGAATTATTTTATATTACCTTCATATTAATAAATATTTAGGACCACAATTGCTCCCAACAACCATTTACAAGTTCATTTTATGAAACAATCATTTAGCTTGGTTGTTAATCCACCACAGATCTTAGGAAGATCGTAACTGGAAACTCATGCAATGGATTATTTGAATCTAGAAATGAGAAGTGTTATTTAAACACTATATGAAATTGCTAATAAATTAGGTACATCAACAGGGGGAATCTGGCACTAAATGAAAGGCTTAAGCTAAATCTTTGTAAATTTGAAATATCTTTGCTAATTTTATTAAATTTTATTCAAAGATCAGTTGATTCTTTGCATATTTGTGTTATTCTTAGCTAAATTATGTAAATATCACTAATATTCATGGTTTTCAACCAATATTTGGGCTTACTTTAGCCAAATATTGATATTCTTTGAAGATTCATGGGTAAGTGTTGTAAATATATCTTAAACTTTGTAAATCTACCATGTTTAATATTAGTGATAGTGGTTTTTCTAAAAGATTGATTGATTCTTTACATGTGTAGGTTTATTTTAAATTAGAAGTGTAAATATCCCTCTCATTCATCAATTTAGATGTATCTTTGATCTTATTTAGTTAAATATGATTGTGATTTACATGTATTTATGTGAACTTATCTTAATCTACCAATCTAGTCATTGATATTTACAAAGATTAGGTTGATACATCATATTTTAAATAGGTTGAAGATTTTACAAGCTCAAACAACCACAAGTAAGATCCTCATCAAGGTATGGCATGGTTAGGTGGATCTTCTATCAATGTGCTTTTCTAGGTACATAACTTACCAAGAAATCCTGAAAGGTATTTGACTTCTTTTAGTCCTAGTAATATTGTCATAACTAAAGAACATGTTAAAAGATTTAAGGTTGCTTTGAGATTTCTGAATGTAGTCTATGAAGATATAGTAATATTATTTCCATTTACTTTCAAGGAAGTTGCATATGAATGGTTCCTTAACCTACCTGAGAATTACATTATCAGTTGGAATAACTTTAATAATTACTTCATTGATCAATTTGGCAAAATAATCAATCCTTATGTCTTGTACCAATACTTCACCACTATTAAGAGAGATTCTAGTGAGAACATTAGATTGTTTAATGCTATATTTTAGAACATGTTCATTAGAACCATATCTCCTTATAGACCTAATGAGGATTTAGCCTTAGAGATTTATAAATATGCTTTTGATCCCATGAATTTTGGTTTTCTTAAAATGTCTATTTTAGTCATAGAAACCTTGTCCTTGGCCTATGCTAAAGCAATAATAATCAATGATCAAATTCAACATCAAGGTTAGTTTCCATATGCTATCCCAAATATTAATCATAATTTCCATGCACTAAATTTCATTCCTAATTCTAGTCATAATGTGTTTGACTTAAATCAAACACTAGTGTTGAACCAAATTCCCTTAAACTAATCTCATCTTGAGCAAAATTTGGGGTTCTTGAATAATTCTATAAATGGATTTCATCCATAAGGATAAATATCTTTAGTGCCCACTAGTAATAAGAATCAGGTTCATAACTTAGAAGTACCAAATAATTAGAATGAATCCATTCTTAAGATGGTTCAAAATATGGACACTGATTTCCTTAAATTACATAAGCAAGTGGGAAATTCTGGGGAAAACTCTAGTAGAAACTATGGTTCTCAAAGGATCAATAGATGTATAAATAGGTTTAATGATACCATCAATAATAGGTCATCTAAAGATGTACATGAAATGAATATTTGTGATATAGGTCTATCTGATCATTGTGATGTCTTTGAATCATATCAAAATGAAAAGGATACATTTTAGCCTATGTTTAATCAAGACAATGTTTTAGGGAGATCTACCTTTGCAAGGACATATATATCCTTCATGGTACATGATTTTGATTTTCCATTCAAAGAATAAAATGAACTTGAAGATGATATAGAAGAAGGAATATTTGTTCAAGATGAGAATCCCCATGAATAAGGTTAGATAGAGGTTGATCTCTCTTCAAAAGATAGCTATGAGGATAATTCATATGAGGTCATTCCTAAAATAGAGAGTTCTTCTAAATAAGATGATCATTGGAAATAATTATACCAAGATTTATTGAAATAAATTAAGGTATTCCAAGACAACAATGTTATTTTGGAGATCCTAAAGCAAGATGTGTTGGGATTCGATTGGTTAGAATAGATGCCATTCTTCATAAAGGATGAAGATGAGTCAAGTTTTTTAGATAAGGGATTACCATATAACCCCCAAAAATGGTGGGTAGTATGTGATCAACGTAATTTAGATGGTAAGGTTGTAAATGAATTTCATTCCCTTTTAGTTGATCATGATGAATTAGCCTTTCAGGATGAATTGGAAATTTTTGGTACAAATATTAGTAGTCCATCTCCACCTCAAATTGATCTTAATGAACACATCAATCTAAGAATGATAGCTGAGCTACCATAATTAAATGAGGATGATATAAGTCACTCTCAATATATGAATGAAGGATAATTAGCACTCTTAATTCCATACAAAAGGATTTGGGAAGAAGATTATTGGCTTTTAGATCCATATCTTCAATCTAGGTATTAGAGAATGGAGATGAGGAATCAAGATACATGATATAGAAGACATGAACACACAAGTGCTCCTATCCACAAGAAGAGTCCACTAAATGGAAGAAATCATGTTTCAAGTTTTTGTAGTAGTTTGAATAAATTTCCATTTAATCTTGGAGGTAAGTTCTTTTTGGAGTTAGTTTAGGTAGTTTTTAGATTAGTTTCTTTTCTTATCCCTTTTTTGTAAGTAATTCTTGTAAATATTTGTTTGATTTTTTTTTTTTTTAATTTATGTTTGGCGTGTTTGATTTTTTTGCTTTGTTCCTTGCTTATAAATAAGTCCTTTTAGAAGCCCTTAGTTCAAAGTTCACCTACTTGCTCAAGAACTTCACATTTTAGAAATGCAGGCATGATTTCTCAACATCAGTTGATCATGGATTGTTGAAATGTGAACTTGAGGTTATAGTTTGGAGAAAGTAGAAAATATTAATGGATAGGTTGATTGTTCTTTGAGATTTTAAGCCTTGTTATAATATAAGATTGATTTTAATAAGGATTACACATGTGAGATGAAAGCTTGGATTATTTAAACATAGTCATGTTTGCCCTTAATAAATATTATTGCCTAGGACAAAGTTTGTAACCAAGGATGATTGTCTAAAGATAAAAACACTTGACCAAATCCAAAAACCTAGATAACCTAGTTCTCAACTTATGCTAGAGAGTCATAAATGATTTTAAAAATACAAAAATAAGAGGCTTATTGAAAAATTCAAGAGATTTCTAAGCAAAGGTGATTATGGTAATCTCCACTGGGGATATGGACACTTTTTGAAAATGGAGTTAGGCCTTGAGTGAAGCCAAAGGCATCTCTATCAGTGATATGGATGCCTAGATGGTAGGAGAGAAATAACCAAGCCTTTTGTATACAAAACATGGTTCTTAATGAACATGCAAATATGTTATAAGTCAACATTAATGGAATCTGGAAGTAATTCCCTAAATCTCATGTAAAAAAGTGAGTGGCATCAAAGCACACACAAGATTTGACTAAGTTTTGATGTTTGAGCATAATTATAAATTTTCAAGACTTGTTTTAATCATAAATTAATCTTAATATTGGTATCGAATCATGTGGAATATGTAGCCTAGTTAATAATTGAATCTAAAAGTATCTAATTTCTAACATATTGTTATGTCCTCCTAAAAGTTGCCATTTTTTGAGGTTGACATACCCCCATTTTTGAAAATGGGAACCCTTATTTCAAATTATGAATATTTATACTTTAAATTAAAAGTACATCTAATCAAAGTACCATTAGAGTGTTTTGCAGATTATCTTTATTTGAAGATCATCCACACCATGGTTGGATTAACATATTTACACATGATTCTGGTTTGATCTTGTCTAAATTTTCTAACATTTGATCTTTGTGTTTTAGGTTATAGGATCAATGGAGTCTATCTAGAATGGACAATGTCTGATCTTCATTATTTAATGTTAATTTGACTCTTTACTTTGAGTAACCCTTCATCTTTAATCATCTAATTGAATCCATGGTGAAATAATGTTTAAAAAACCTTAGTCTAAATGTGTTAGTCTAGGTATTTTTGAAATAAGATTCAAATTAACGCAAGAACCTTTTACATGGGAAGCACTTTATATTTTAAGCTTGATTTAAAGTTTTGCCTAGGTCTTAGTCATATTTGTTAAATACCACTAAGACCTTAATCTAAAACTTTATGTTAAGTCCTTTATGCCTTATGGTTAATGGGAACTCCTTTATTATATTATAATATTAGTTTTAAAAACTTTTACTAAGTTTTAAATTTTATTTATTAATACAATAAAACTTTAGGCTAAGGATTTATCTATTTATATAGTCCCAACTTAGCTTTCATTATATGTAGGATCTAATTAAACTTGAGGGTGATAAGTGTCAAGATCTCAAGGAGTCAATAAGTCAAGCATCAAGATATATGGTGTGCATTAACACAAGCACAAATGATTTGATATTTCATGATTAAAGTTGAAAAGTCAAAGGAATAAAAAAAGTATAGAGATGACAAGTGTCAAGCATGTAACCCATGGTTAAAACCTAAGCATCTTCCCTAAGATCGATGGTAGGTAGATGAGTGTACACATCTTGATTAATGGTGTGTATAAATTTGACATTTAAAAAAGGCCCCAAGATGAGTGAGAGGATGGAAAGTGGCACCATCATAGGAAATCTATCAAAAACTCAGTGGTATGTAGAGTAAAGGACTGAACCTAGTATACAGAGATTGACGAAGTGCATTTGATCCATATAATCAAGATCAATAGTAAGAGATAAAGTTGACATTTTAATAAATCTTATAATGAATGCAATAGTGATAAGTGTCACAACCATGGGGAATAGATAGAGAAACTAATGATGTTTAACTTCCTAGCTCAAGACTAATAAATTGCATTGATCCATGTAAGCAGATCCAATGGTGTGAGCTGAGATAGACTTTTCAAAGGGATTAAAACTAATAAGTGACACATGCCCAAAGGCAATAAAGGTCATGTTTTGAGATCAAATGAACAAATATGCATGGGCATTACCACATAGACATGACACGTTGGATTTCAAGGTCCTATGGAATCAAAAGCACTTGAATTATACTTGTTCTAGACCAATAAAGATCAAAAAATTGAAATAAAGCCATGAAGATCAAGAAAAAAAGAAAAAGGCTAAAATTATAGAGAATCTCAAAGTTAATTAAGTTAACATGGTATATTATTTTTAAAAAAATCACTATAAATCATTCAAAGGGAATATTCTATTTTGTAAAAGTGAAATCAATATGGAACATATATAGATTTTAGGTTAGTCATAGTTAAATAGTGTCATTAGCCTTAAAGCATTTGTAAAGGGAAACTTGTCTATGACACTTATCCAGTTGGATGTTGAGACTTATCCAATTGCATTTGACACTTTTATAATTTCATGTTGAGAAGGAATGAATAACATATCTCATGAATTATCTATATAAAGGAAGTATTGTAATTTGTAAAAAGGGGGAGTTTTTAGAGTGGAAATTACTTTGTAAACTTGGGGAAATTAATGAAATCAAGAAATTATAAAAATTTAGTCCAATATTTGTCTATGTGTTTGCTATCATGGCTACTTACTCAGTTATCTAGTTTGATATTCGGAATTGAATTATTTTTATGGATCCTTGATGTGCACATGTTAATTTAGAGTTGTCAATTTATGCTTATGCTAGGTTGATTGAAACATATTAGGTTCATTTATTCTCTTTTGATTTTCTTAAATATGTTTACAAGCTATTTTCTTATGGAAGTAAACCTTTATAGTGAACCTAATTTCTTATTTGCATTACCTTTCCTTAGAATTTACCAAATATATAGTATGATCTATGCATATGAAACTTCATGCTATATATTAGTTTAGTGCATGTCTTGATGAAATTTAAACTTTGACATAGTGTCTGGATTGAAGATGTGAAATACCTTCTTTTTTACCTACCCTTCCTTTTATTATTTTTTTGATCAAATCACTATAGTTTATATTTTCATTGTAAATATTCATGATAGATTAAGGTTAGACTTTAGGGTTTGGAAATCATTCATTGGACTTAGTTTAGATTAATTTTGTATTCACAAAGATTTAGGACCATGGTTGCTCTTAACAACCATTTACATGTTCATTTTTTGAAATAGACATTTAGCTTGGCCACCACTCCAGCATAGATCTCAGGAAGATAAAAACCAATAACTCATGCAATGGATTCTTTGAATCTAGAAATGAGAGGTGTTTCTTAAACATTATATAAACCTAATGATACATTTAGGTTCATCAACAAGTTACTGAGAGCAAACCTAACCTATCTAAAAAATATTTCCAATACAATATACCAATGGCTAAATAATAAAATTTAATCATTAAATTAACCCCTTGATGATCATAATTTACATTCAAAAGTGTTAATTTATTTGATACATGTTGTAGGTTCTTTGCTACAACAAGTACACTAGCTCACTTTCAAGAAAAAAACATATCAATCTTGGTTTGATGCTAATGTAATACATGGTAACCCTATTCCATGCAAAATAACAACTACAAGGTTGCCACATAATTTTTAGATACTAATATTACCTATATTTGATGGGCATGGAGACCCATACTTGCACCTTCCAGATTATGAGAAATCTAATGCCCATATTATAAATAAGTTAACTCTACTACAATTGTTTCCAGATTCCTTAGATGGGGAAACACTAAATTGGTTCTAGCATATAATCCCTAGTGTGTCTGTGCACACATATGAGGAGCTAGAGATAGTCTTTCTTAGAAATTACATATAGACTAAGGTTCCTCTAGTCACACATGAGAGGTTACCTTTATTAAATCAGGTTGAGAGAGAGCAAACATATAAATACATTCTAAAGTTCAAATCTTGTTTTCATCAAATGATTTATCAATTGATAGATTTAGAAGTATAGTACATCTTTTCCAGAAGTTTAATGTATCCTTTCAAGGAGAGATTACTATATCAAACATCAAAATCATTTGATAATCTATGTAACATAACTATAACATTAGAGGAAAAATTGAGATTAGTAGTTATACAGTCAGAGGTAGATCTGGTAATAGACCCCTCATAGCCTTAGTCATCTAATATGGTACAAGATCCTACTTAATTTCCAATTAAGAACTTATCAGAATAAATACCACCCATAAAGATAATCAATAAGGGAAAAGAACCACTCTATAAAACATAAGATATACACAAAGGTGTTATATAGTTTTTAGATGAGGTTGGGTCTCATGACATTTTTCTTACACTATTAGATAGGAAGATGATCACACTTCCTTACCCTCATCATTACCCACCACACCATTTGCATCAGGTACCACATAAACCATATTATCATTTTCACAAGATAAATATACACTCAAATGATCATTGTTATGCACTTTAATTTTGCATTGACCAATATATCACCTAAGGCTTCACAGAATTTACATAGTGGGCCTCAAGATATTATTTTCCATGATCTCCTAGATCATACTCCTCTAGGATGGAGTTATCCCAGATGTTCCTTTTAAGGAACCACTCATTACTCACTGTATGAACCCTATGATTTCTAAGACAATTATTTATGAGTGGTCCCATACACCATAGTTTGAGTAGCGATGGAAACTAGTTCATAGAGATTAGAATACATATCTAGTGCATACACCAATCAAAATACATGTAAATAATTACATAAATAAAAGCATAACTCTAGTGCATACACCAATAAGGATATGTGGGAAAAACTACAAAACCAAGGGCATAGTTTCAATTCAAAAATCAATAAAGATATATGGGAATAATTATAGATATCTAAACATAAATCTATTTTATACACCTATCAAGATATTTGGTAGAAATCATATAACTTAGAGTGAAGTTTTATCATGTCAACCAATCAAGTTTTTTGCACAAAAGTTTACACATCTACACACAAGAATTGCATCACATGTAGATCCAGTTTTAGAGTCTCTTTATAAATTAACAAAGCATGATCAATATCTCTATAGTTCTCCATGCCATCTAGGTTCAGATAGGTCATACCATAGTCACATGACATACATGTAAAAATATTATAGAATACAAGAAAAACTTATACCAATAAATACAAAACCCTAATCCATTACACACATATATAAACATTCATAAATAGATACAAATCCATTAATTATACTTCAATAAAAACACTATAAAAATATCATCATTTAAAATAATCAAACCAATTAAACACATACCATATAACAAGATCCATTTACCAATACACATAGTGCCAACTTAAAAAACAAACATCCATATATATAAATTAAAGTATAGATTTAATACAAATATAGTCCATCACTTAGTGATGTAGACATGACTACTGGGACCACCTCCCTCACTCTAACTCTCAAATATATCAAAACTACAACTAGAGGCCCTGATATATCTATGTGAACTAGATTGATGACTCCATCTAATCTATTTCATGATACATGCCTAGTTTATACATATAATCTACATGATCTCACTGAAGATGTATGTATCAATTTACTATCTAACTACTAGCCTCACCTAGAACATCAGGTGTGGGCATATCATACCTATATAACTTAGCATATTCCTCATCTCTATCTACCACCATTTACTTATATGATACAATAGTTATCATATCTTTGTCAAATAGATGGGAGTGAACCCAACCACATTGGTGTCCCTCTCCACAAATCCATCTTCCATGGCATCATAAAAAATGTCATATCAAGTTGTGAAGCACCTACTCAATGGTAGTCTCCCAGTACTTGTTGTCCCTTGACACTACACATATCCACATAGTTCATAAGATTATTCATCACATAAAAACATAATAACATTTACATATATATATATATATATTATATTAACTTACCATCAACAAACCCAAGGGGATCTACCTTCAATACATCCTCTGCAATCATCCCACCTCTCAGAAATAGAGGTGCCCATTTATGATCATCCCACTAGGATGTGTAGGCTTTAGTTAATCCCACATCATCTATATCTAGTATATTAATATTAGGGTCCTGATCTATCAACATAATCAAAGGTAACTCAATAATAGATAACCTCAACACACTACATGGCCTTATAAGAGCTTGATAACATCTCAACCATATTTGGGTGCTAAGGAAACATCTTACACCACACCAAACTATCATGTGACCCACTCATACTAAAATTACTCATATATGTTGACCTAATAGTCATGTAGAAAACAACTCAATCAAATCTATCTCAATTTAGTACCATTTATAGGCCACCCCTCATATCCCCTATAGGGTCTCTAGATAATATCCCCTATTATCAAACTATCTAAAAATTATTAGCATTGCATAGTGATAATCTTAGGTATATGACCCACACCCATCAATATCTCTACAAAGAACTATGGATGATCCCAAAAATCCAATGCATGTGCCACCATCTTGCTCACAATTATATGCTCATATGCCTAATAATGTAATAATGGCAATCCTTTGATCCCTCCATCATACATCTCTTATGTGAATCAATATAGTTCCCTTTATATGTGAGCTAGTATCATTTGACCCCAATAATACACATTACCATGTTCCTTGATATCTTGCACTATATTATGCTTATTATAAGAAATCAAAACCCCACTCCCATCTATAGCCACAAATTATGATAACAAAATGTCTAGGAACTTTCATAATCATGGAACCTCAATAGTCATCATCAAGGTCAATAATATGTCACTGAGGCTCCCTATACGATGGGTCCCAACCATCATGATAGAAAAATACTTAGAAGCTTGATATATATATATATATATTGAGCACATGTATCCTCATGTAGTATAGGTTGTTACCTAGAGATTGGTAATCATAGAATCTAGTACATGTCCTTTAGTTTAATAATCATATCCCTATTGGATGACTAGGATATGCATGCATATTCATCCCATCTCTCATATAATCCAATCATCATATGCTTATTCTAGGGCATAGGCTCTAGGAATAAAAAATATCTCAAACCTACTCTCTTAAGCATATCCATATTGGGATCTACTAGGGGTAGACCCTTCAAGATCTCTATCATTTATCCTATGCTAAACTCTCTCATGCACACATTAACCTATAAGAGTACAACCAAATCAGACATCAATAAATTAAAATTAAAATCAAAATACAACACAAATTAGGAACTAGTTAACTATAATCAATGTCACATCTCAAGACTAATGGACACTAGCACTAAATACTTGACAATAGTGCTAGACAATAGTGCCACCTCTTGGACATTATTTAAAGGTCCTAAATAGTAATACCTAAAATTGAACACTAGTGCCATTTTTTAAAAAACATGCCTTAAACTAGTTCATTTTCAATAAAAATAGTAAAAAAAAAAATAGCATACATAACAAAAAAAGGAAATAGTTTGGGTTCTTTACCAGGTGAACATCCTCCTCAACCTGAATCCATGCCTCAACCTACTTGTATCACACCAATATAGATCCTCATCTTCTCAACATATTTATATCACTTAGATACAAAATACATTTCAACTAAAATGTTCCAAATGAATTGCCAAATTAATCAAAAGACCTATTTAATTTATACTTACCCAATGCTACATTAGTAAGGTTAACCTTGTGCACTAATTCCATCAACTAATACAAATCCATTACCACCACCATATCTTAAGAACTATAGCTTAGATTTACAAATGATTTCTAGAAAATGGGACTTGACATCAATGTGTACCATCCCATATTACTTAAAAGAATCTTCTAATCCTTTCTAAATATACAAAATGATAAAAACAATATCACTATAGTTAAAATTTCAATATACAAAACATATATACGATTAGACATTCAATTATCAATTCTGTCACAATAAATACACTATTCAAACTTAAAATAATGTCACAGCTACTAATTAACACTAATACAATTGATCATTACAAGTTTTGGTTACACAACCTCACCAAAGTCTCAATTCTCTCACCAAAATGGGGGGGGGGATATACACAGATTAATTTAAACATATAGATATAGACACACATGTCTACACATGTTTTTAGATATACAGACACACATGTCTACACATGTTTTTAGATATAGACACATATGTATACATAGGTTTTTAGATATATAGACACATAGGTCTACACAAACATGCAAATACATAGGTTTACACACATATTCAAATTCACATGTTCTTAGACATACAAATACACATGTTTACACATATATTTAGATTCATAGGTTCTCAGAAATACAAATACATAAGTTTACATAGATATTCAGATTCATAGGTTTTTAGACATATAAATACATAGGTTTACACATATATTTAGATTCATAGGTTCTTAGATATATAAACACATAAGTTCATATATGTATCCATATATACAATCTACACAGATATGGATATGCAGATATGTAGTTTTGACTTAGGTATACTAGTTTATGTAGATATTCAGATACACAAATACATTTCTCAGATATTAGGATTAGGGGGTACAATGTAGAGAACACATATTTGGTCATTTTTAGATTATTAGGTTACACTCAGTATTATCACCAGTATCATCACTAGGTTTTCACCAGTTTGGGTCACAAGATCATTTGCAATGATTGATCCATAACATTCAACTAGACCCAATTCACATACTCAAATTTAGTCCAAACATCAGAGTGGGGGAAAGTGAGCCTTATTTCTCCACAAATTACATTTACATACTTAGATTTTGTCTAGATATCAGAGTGGGGGAAAGTGAGCCTTGTTTCTCCATAATTTTAGTCTTCATATTCAGATTTAGTCTAGATATTAGAGTGGGGGAAAGTGAGACTTGTTTCTCCACACATTTAGTTTACATGCTCAGATTTAGTATAGAGGGAATCCACACCATGTGTTTGATATTCACTTATTGCACTCTAGTTCTTATCCACTTCTATGGCCAAGAATTGGGCCAAATCTAGATTATATTTACACAAGTATGGGTACATGTTCATCTTTTTCTTTTACTCTAGTACTTTCATTTAATTTCACTAATAGAATAAAATGGGGGCAAATGTAAACAACCTAATTTGGTCAAGCAACTATGAGTACTATGTCTTTTATTGCTCTTTCACATGAAAGTCTTAGTGGTGATTATAATCCTTTTTTACATGGTCATTTTGAGTCTTTTGATCTTTCTTATGTCTTATTTTCCTTATCTATGATACTCTTAGTAGTCACAAGTTAGCTTTTTCTAGTCATAGGGGTACCCAGTATATCTTACCTAATTTTATCTCTATTTTAAGAATTATGACATTAACACCACTTTTAGGATAATATTGCCACATGGTGCTAGTTTTCACCTATGGATCTAGTGTTTGATGGGCCCTTTCTACCATGTTTGAGTCTTAACCCATTTGTGAGACTTATCTTATGTTTTTATCCCTCTTTTATGGCTTATCATCTAGTAAACAAGGTCTTATATTCAAAATAAAGTTAATTCTATATAAAGAGCCTCAAAAGGCATTTTACATCTATCACTTACTATTTTGGCACATATTTTACATAAAATCAATCAATAGTATAACTTGATACTCTATATACTACTCAATCATCACACCTAGACATTTTCATGCTTGATCAAAGAGGGGATTAAGGAAAACTCATTCTAACATACCATGCAAGGTAAAGGTGTATGTTACCAAAGGCATAACTACATGTGATCTAAGAACCCTAACATTAGGGTTAATGTAGGTAGTGGCTAGGATAATAGGGATTTTGCTCCACGTGGTCATAACATCCCATAACCTAGTTTTTCCTTAAATTTTTGCATTTGATCTATTTATCATTTCATGTGTGTAGGTATTTATTAGGGTTTCAAAGGAGATTAAGCTAAAATAGTGATATAGGCAAGCCCTTGAATGATATAAAACTACCTACATGACCTCCAAAACCTCCCATAACTTTTATGAATTTTTTAGACAATATCTATAAGAAGGACATTAGTGTTAGATTTGGACACTATCACCATATGGTGTTATTGTCCCAATAGGGGTGTTACTATCCTAAGCTATGTTTCAATAAATAGTCAGAAGATGAAAGGTTCCTACATGTCTATTCAATCATTTTCAATACCTTGATCTACATAAAAAAAAATTATCTCCAGATAAGTTCTTTTTTTCCTTTCACTTACTCTTTTGGGAAAGATTAATTAAATCAATAATTTATAGTTTTTATCCTAGATTAGCAACATCGTTTCCCATTTAACTATATAGGATTTACACTAGTAAAACCCTAAATGGTTAAAACACCTTTCAATTATTACAAACTATCTAAACCTAATGACAGAGGTATATTGTAATCTAATGCTCCTCATTCCTCCAAAGTATCTCCATTGTAGGTTATACTAGTATAATGAATTAATACATATGAGGTTGGAGAGTTATGCACAACTATTGAAAATGAATCATATTTGAATATATCACTTAATCAAGATATGGAAAAAGAGTCACCACATATGTATAAATCATAAAGATAGAAGATATAAATTATTACTTTGTTGGTCAATACAAAAGATTTTGATCAAATGATTATTGAGGATGATAGTGATTATGATGAAAATTAAATTCTCATGATCATATATGATTATATGTCCCATCTAAAATTTACACCTACAGGTCTTGGAGAGTATCATGATGATTCAAACATGGTGAGCATAGAAAAAATAAGAGTTCTCCTTCATGCGTAACTAAATGGAAGGCATATTTTCAAAGAAACCATGAGGACATATATGTAATTTTTTAAACAATGTAAATTCACATCTTGTATATCTCAAAATAAGTGCTCCACTGAAAAAATATTTTGTAAAGTCTAATATGAATCAATCACAAGAATCACTATACATCACATGTATAAATTATAAATATCTAGTGTCTATGAAAAATTAAATAAATAACATATAATTCATGGAAACATAACTTTTCACATACCATGATACAATATTTCAATTAATTAATTTACATAACAAATAAGATACTATATTATAAATGTTATTTGATAAGAATTTGATCACCCTACCTTCCTATGGACATTAAAAAATGGATCATTTATCACATCAAGAATGGAAGTCATATTGTAACTATAATAGAATAAATATAATTGGAATAAATAACTATGAGGCATTAATGTTTTTTCTAAGTTTGAGGATCAAGGTATTACTAAAGTCATACAAGTAAATTTAAAGATACCGTAAATGGATATATTAGTTGTGACTCCAAAAAATACCAAATAAAGGAAAATATTAAGTATCATGTACAAAATTCCACGAATGGATCCATTGACTATTCAAGTATTCATCAAGGGTGACTATCAATAATAAATTCAAGTTTATGAAGTAGATAGGGATAATACATGGAACATTCATTATTTACAATAGTTTGGAAACATAATATATGAATTAAAACACATTATACATTTATAATAATAAATAGGCTATATTATACTACCAATTGGTTGTGGACATAGGTTGTGGATGCATAAATATTTTTGATTGGTAACAATTAAAAAATGTATGCTACACTTGTATAACAATGGTTAGAAAAAATTTAAGTTGATGATGCTCCAAATAAGTGTATTACATTAAAGTTAAAATATAATATAACTAAAATTAATTATGATGGAAAGAATGAAGACCAAAAGATCAAAGAATTAGGACAAAGTGAAGTGGCATCACTTAGTAAGATGACAATAAACCCTTCACACATAGTCTTGAGATAAATGCAATGCTTACACATGGACACCTTTAGAAGTAAAATTGAACTATTATATAAATACCTAAGTATGACAAATCTAATGACAATGACTTTAGTGAATTTGATACTATTCTAAATCCAAGAATAAGCACTTTATTATCAGATTCTAGGCCTATATTTAGGCATACCTTAGATGTGATATTAGGACTGTAGGAAGAAAAAAATAAAAATTATATAAAAATATAAAAATAAAACAAAAATTCAAAAAATAAAAAATCAAGACCTATCAATGACATGTTGTACTACTATACATGATTGAATGATGTTATTTATCATATAAATGATAAATTACATATCCATTTAATACATATATGTTTTTCATGGTATACATGATTGGTATGAAATAATTAGGTTACATATGATACATGGAAATGCATATGCATGACATTATTTACATGCATTTACTAGATCTCTACACTGGAGGCATGTTTGTATTGGGGGTATATTTGCACTCTTATCAGGTTATGTCAAGAAAAGAATAATAGAATGAAAAAATAATGAATTTGGTGTAAACAAAAATTATATTAATGTTAATAAAATGAATAAAGATTAAAAATATTTATATCTACAATATGAATATTAATTTCACCTTCTATGAAGATTATTCATATCGATATAGTTTATTCATATGCCACTACAATAAAAAATATCTCCTACAAATTACACCTAAGATAAATAATATTATATATAATAATATTACATTCCCCATTAATCCATATGGATTATTAGGAGACCAAACATGCCTCTAAAATATAAAAATTTTCCTATTCCAAGCACTTTTGTCAAGATGTTTGTTGGTTACTCTGTAGTAAGACAATGTAGAAATTTTACATTTACATCTCACACAATGCCAAATCAAATGAAATTTGGTGTTAATGTGTTTATTTCAATAAAAATGACAAAATTATTCACTATTTTTATTTTATATGTGTTTCAAACCATGATTGGTATTGACTAAACCTATTGCTCTTGTAAATCTAAAATAACCCTTTTGAGCCATGAAATTTATCTAGTTACCTCTAAAGCTGCCATGTATTCTACATCTACTGAATAAATTGTTATCATTGATTATTTATTTGATCTCCAAATGAATACTACTATTTAAAAATTCATCAGTAAACCTTAAGTATATTTTCCATCTTCAAAGTCACCAACATAGTCAGAATCAAAATATCCAAGCATTTTGAAGTCTCCTAGTCTAAAGTATTTGAACCCAAAATGATATGTTCATTTTAGATATATAAGGAATATTTTTGTTACTACTTAGTGACTTTATATGGGTTTTTGCATGAATCTAAAAATAAAACCAATAGCATAAAAAATATCTGGTTTAGTTTTGCTCACATAGATAAGATTTCCATTGGGCTATATGTTTATAATGGAATATACCAAATCTATGGTAAATTCTAATGTCAATTTTAGATTTTATTTTATGGGTGTACTAAGAGACTTAAAATCTCTCATTTCAAAATTTATCAAAATTTAAACAACATATTTTTGTTGAGTGAGAAAGACATACTTTGATTTCTAAATTATTTAAATACCTAAAGAATAATGAAGATAACCCATATCTATGATTGGAAATCCTTTCACTAACTCTACTTTGATTTTTGAAATTTACTTATCATTATTTCATACGATGAGTATATCATTCATATATATCAATATAAATACAAATTTTTTGTCAACAATATTGAAAAAAATAGTTGAGTCTTCAAACTCAAAATATTTGAAATCCATGTTCAAGATGTGATTAGTGAGTTTTTTGTACCATGATATTGGGTTTTTTTTTTTAAACATACAATGATTTTTCCAACTTACACACTTTGTGCTCTTTTTGTTCCAATACAAAATCTTATGGATTAGTCATGTACTTATTTATTTGAGATCACCATTTAGAAATGAATATTTTTCATTCATTTAATGAACTTTTGATCCATTTTTTAGCAAACAAAGCCAAAAAAGTTTGAATGGTAGTCCATTTTTTAGTTGGTGCAAAGGTTTCATTGTAGTTTATTCCTTTTTTAAAAAATATCTTTATGAAAAGCCTTACTTTTTGTTTTTCAACTAAGATATCTACTTTGTATATATGTCAAAATACCCAATTGAAACCAATATGTTTACATCTAGTTAGAGGATAAACCAAATCCCAAGTTCTATTATTGACCAATGAATCACACTCACTCATCAATGCTTTTATCCATGCATCAAACTTATTGGTTTGTTTGAATGAAGTAGGTTTAGAGTCAAAAATAACCTTGAATTCTTATTTTGGATTGTCTTTAAAGGTCACATTTTATATCTTATCTTGAATTTCATCTTGGAACTTGTCTAAGTGTTGTGCAACTATATGTGCACTTTGAGTGCTTATTTTTACAACCTCATTAGGCTTGACATATTTTAATGTTTGTTCAATCCATTTTGGTGTCTTTTTAAAGTATCTTGAAAATAAATAGTGGCTCATTTTAATGACTTGAAGATCCTTCATTTTTGACATTGGACCACCTTATAATGAGGTTTCACTTTATTCCATAGGGGAAATGCCATTTTCAATTATAGGAGTTAATAAATATTCAATTATTTCAAAATCAAAGGCTCCCCCTCCACTATTTGGAGCCTCCATATCAATCTTGTTGAAAACATTAAATTTAACATATTTCTCAAGTAGATTCAAATTTTTATTAATTATTACTATGTCCTTTGTAGTTTCACACACAACAACATATCTTGTGACATGAAATTTATTATTTTTCTCATCATATAGTCTGCATACATTTGAGGATTATGAATGCTTCAAAATAATGTATTTTTGAATCTTATAGTCTAATTTATTCCTTTTCTCCTTTGGAATCAATGCATACCAAGTGGAACTCAACATAAATATGTTGCACTGAAGGGAGATGAACACACAAATTAATATGAGGAATTAATTTAAAAGGCTACTGATGGTGACTTGTTGTAGAGATAAACTAATATTTGAGTTACATCTACTTATAAATGCAAATTTACCATTTTGAAATACAACATTTATTAAACCATGTTCATCATAGTTTTTTTCATCTAATCAACTACTTCATTTTGTTGAGGAGTGTAAGTGACTATGACAAGATGCTTGATCCCATTTTTATTGAGATAGGATTACAAAAATTTTATTGTTAATTAACCACAATTGTTAGTCCTGAGCATCCTAATATGACATTGTGCTTCATTTTCAACCATTTTTCAATTTTTTTGAAAGTTTCAAAGGATTTTGATTTTTATTCAGAAAGTAGATACAAGTCATTTTGATATAGTGATAAATGAATAAAATGAATTAATTATGACACTAGTGGAAATAATTGTCAAATAACATAAGTTAGAGAGAACCAACTACAAATCTATGTAGGATTTCCATTCTGGAATTTGAAATGGTTCCCTTTAATATTTAGCCAATATGAAAACTTCACACTTTTAAATATTTATGGGAAAATTTTAAAAGCCTAAAACACCATTATTTTGTATTGTAAAAATGGTGTCATAATGAGAATGCCTAAATATAACATGATAGATAAAACTTTCTGGTATTACTTATTCAACTATATGAGAAAACATTCTTGGAACTAAATGCTCACCTCTAAGTTTTAACAAATTTCCTTCTTCATATCTAGTCAAAACAATTGAATTATCAAAATTTATCATGACTTTCACTTCTCCATCATCTAGTATAATGGACTGACCTTATTTTCAAATGATCACTATAAAACATAAGTTTATTTTCAAATTAGAAGGTATATGACATTACAGGCAATGAAATGTGGAAGCCCTGGTGACTTGAGTTGAATTAAAACTTTACCTTAAGGTTGTAGACTTGTTTTATGTTCCAAATATTCTATAATACAAGTTTATTTATGAAAATAATTAAATAATTCCCTCCATATAGTCATATTTGACATGTAAAAAATGTATAGAACCCAAATATTATCCCAAGTTACACTCACCAAGGCATTATTTAATTTTTTAGAGATTAATTCACACATTCACTTGAAAATTGAGTTGAGTCTGATTCTAACCTTTTCTTCCTTTCATTTTTTTTATAGGCTTTAATATTATCCCAAGATGTTTTTCATTCATGGGTCTCATGTCTCCATTTGATTTCACAACATTTGAAAAATAAGTGTTTTTTGTCCTTTTGCTTCTCCTCGTGTTAACCATTATTTTTTTATAAAATTTTCACCTCACCCTTTATTTTTACCTTTCCATTTATAATTTACAACATTATTGTAAAAAATTCTCTTTTGATTAGCATATAAAATGGTTTTTCTTATGGACTCTGCCTTTCTTCCAAAGGTTTTTCCTTCTCTTAGCCATCTTCTCATCTAGTTGATCAAAATTAAGAGTATTCAACATATTTATTTATTAATCAAACCTCACGTAGGTTATGTATGGATAATATATTTTATGAAAATTTTCATGTATATGTCAATATTTACACAAAAATTTCAACATCATGTTTGATAATAATTTTTTTTGAATCAAAACTCATGACATCACCATTATTTTACTCAAGATTGAATATTTTCAATTGTAATTGTATGAAATCAAATTTGGGTGAGAATCATACAAATCCTTAAATTTTCATCACGATCCCCAAGGAGTATTTCACCCATTTATTTGATGAAAAAACTCACCATAAATTGAGTCCCACATCAAGGCCAATGATTTTGAATTATTATAATTCCAAAGATGTATTTATTTCCATTCCTTTTATTTTATATGGTTGTGCATCCCCATCATATATTTTGAACCATAAGCCATTGAATATAAGAGTGTTATCCACCTATCCTGACCATTATAACTAGATGTCCTTGGTTATTATTGTGCCCATTTTTTTGATTGGGTCCATGTTTACAATATAGGGAGATAGATTGGGTCTTTATCTCTATAAAAGTTTACATTTTACATCAAACCCATAAATGATCACCCTTACTATATTCATATAAGTAAATGGAAGAATCTCATCCTTGACATATACCCGATGATACTTGAAAGAGATATTAAATCACATAAGAGAAAAATGATATGTGGTACCTAGGTAGTATGTGAAAAGGATTTGATATATCTATGAATCTTGATTAGTGAGAAGTTTTTGTACGTGGGCATAAAACCCCTATATACTCAATATATTCTTGATTTTGATATTTAAGTTTAGTGATAGCCATAAATGGGTAATGACGAGAATGATAAAATTAAAATTTTCCTTATTTCTCCACTAATAATTTATAGGGATGATGCCATAGATGCTTTTATTATAATTATTTTAGGCTATAAATGTAATAGTTTAAATTTGATGACCTTACTCTTAAGTGTGAACTAGAGGAACCATTTATATCCAACACTACATTTTTTTTAATGTTTGCAATTGATTTATATTTAAAATTTTGATTGATTTTTAAAAGGGAATTTACCTTTTTAATTGAATTTCACAAAATAAATGAATTAATTATAATTTTAAGTACATCAAAAAATTATAAATTTCCTTAATTGGAAAGATAAAATCCTCAAATGAAAATATAGGATTTATATAAAAAGGTTAAAATAATGAAAATTTGTAAAGTGTAAAAATAAAAATTAATTTGTGCATTTTTTAATATAATCCTCCTTCTATCTCCACATGGATTTTGTGTATGAAAAGTTAATTAAAATTAATTTAAATGATGAAATGTCACATGAAACACCCTCTTTCAATAGGAATCACCTTTGAACATCTCACCAATACTCCAATTATGTTTTCCACATTTTAATGCATTTGGATGAAATAAATATAAGGTCTCTAATGAATTTTTTATAGTTATATCACCAAAGTTAATGGAAATTCCCAAATAAAACATAGGTATAGTAAATATAGTTGAAAAGTGTATAGGCCCAATTTTATGTAAGATATTCCTTTATATGTAGGGATACAACCTTATCAAATAAAAAACCATTCAATAGGTGACAAAATAGCCAATATGTAAGCAACAATATAAAGCATCAACAATTAAATAAAGTTCCATACAAGAAACTTAAAATTCCATATAGTAAACAAAAACATGTTGCAGTTGATAAAAAAATTCCTTCTAGCCTGATCAAATGAATGCATGAGACAATATTTTCATGGAATATCTAGTTGAATGTCATAAAATTTAAATAAAGGAAAAATAATTAAAAATAACCTTATAGTAATATTATTATCTAAGAATGAAAAATGGAGGATAAATAATTTAATCAAGAATTCTAAGCTTTGATATCAATGTTAGACCAAGAATAATGAAATTAAAAAAATAGGAATTTGATGCAAACCAAAATTATATTCATGTTAATCAAGAGAATACAAACAAAAAATAGTTATAGTTGAAATATGGATTTTCATTTCACCTTCTATGAAGACTATTCATATTCCTACATAGTCTATCCATCTACCACTATGAGACAAAGTCTCTCCTAAAAATTATACCTAGGATAAATAATGTTATATACTAAAATATTATATGTTATATCTTTCCATAATTATCCACTAATCGTATTAGCTATTACATATGATTTGATCTTGTTTATACTTTATAAAGTGTTATTTTTTATGGATATTATGAATTTTTATACTAGATGATGCCATCGATTGATTACATGTACTAACATTGCTTGTTTGATGTTGATGATTATTACATTGTGTTATCATTGATGTGTTCTATATTGCATGTTCTATGAATGCATTGAGTATGTTTTGTGTTAGTTAAAAGACTTTTCTAATCTGAGCCATGGTCATATTATATCCATATTAGGTTAGATTTGAGTATATTCCTATTTTTGATCTTTTTGACATGATTTCTATCACACATACTTCTATAGTGTGCAATTCCATGATTTATATCATGCATCTACTACATTGTTTATTATTAGATACCTATTGATATATCTACTTGACATGACACTTGTATGCCCATTTCCTTGGATTATATGTCCAATACATGGTTGAATGATTAATTATTTTTAATGATGACATATATTATAATGTTTGTATACATACTTTACACAAATACATTTTTTTAATATAACACATGGTGTGCATTTTTTTTTGAGATGTGTGACTCACACGCTTCACCCTAGTATTAAAAGGGGAGAATGCAATTAGATTGTCTAATATATTTAGGATTTAAAAAATAGATATTTGATACTTTGAGTCAGATTATGTGATCTAGATGGGATAGATTGGATAAATGAATCCACATATGTGGGACATTATGCATAATTATGAGGAACAATTGTGATATTATATGGCATACTAACACTAATTATATAGGTCATATTGAGTAGATTTATTATATTTTCCAAATTAAGTAGTTTAAATACATTATATGACATTTTGATAGATAGATGATGGAATTATATAACATTTTAAGGTTCAAATGGATCATATTTGGGGTACGGATGTTTTTCATGCAAATAAATTTTTATTTATATATTATGTATCAATGGGGAAGGCTGGTAATAAATAAATACTTTGTATATATATATATATATATATATATATATATATATATATATATATTCTATACTTAGTAGTTGATAATATACTATGACCCTAATTCAGGGTTACATTTTGACATATGAGCCTATTTTAGGGTTGTATTTTAACATACAAACTTTTTTTAGGGTTTTAAATTTACATAAGAACCTAGTTTTGTGATTCCAAAAAATAATTAAGATGATAGTCAAAGTATTGTAGTTAAGGATTTTGTGTTGCTCAAATTATATAACTTTTCCTTCTCTAATGGGGCTTGAATAATGTATACTCCTCAAATCATGGTTTCAAAACTTGCATCTCACTAGGGTATAATCACCCCATGGAATTATCCAACAAGTTAAAAATTAGAAACTTGGTTCACATACCCTTAAGGGTATTCATTCTTTGACTTTTAAATTTCAAATAATTAAATGTTCTATATTATTTTAGATTTTATATTATGAGATGACATTGATCTATGAATGTTTCATTGTATGTTTTAAATGGAAAAAGTGGGCCATTTAGGGCATACATGTAAACAACAAGTGTGTCTAATCGCATGTACCATATATACTATTTTATCATTTTAATCTAATATTTTTAATGCTAGAATAAAATGGCATAATTTATAGACACAAATTTTGAATTATTTTTTTGAAAACATTAGCTTTGGAATATTTTGATCTAATTGGTAATTTCCCATACATTTGACTCTTGTGAAAACATTTCCTGATAATTATACCCATTTTTTTCCTGACCAACACAATTTACTAGATACACATATTTAGGATCACTATAGTCTATGCAAGAACCTTTTAGAATTCTAAAAAAGCTTTTTCCATATCTTATATACTAGTTTTCACTACCATAACAATACTATACTATTAGTGTCAGGAACATTCAATATCTATTTTTTAAATTGGGGAATCTCCACTAGGTTGTCTTAGACATGTTTCATGGGTCATTCATAACAGGTTATATAAAAGAGTCAATTCAAAATTAAAATAAGTCCTAAGTTTATACTCAATTTATCAATACTTGGGAAATCACATTGATAAATAAAGTAACACTCTATTGAGACACTATAAAAAGGCACACATATATAAATATACCTCAAAATAGAAACCCCTAGAGGTAAGTCTAAATACACACACATATCAAAGTTGCATGGTGTCAAGCATCAAAAGAAAAACATTTAATTATATTCTACATTGATTATGATGTTTAAAATAAAACATAAGTGGGATATTTACATTTGGTTTGAGCTTTATTTAGAGTATTGGAGTACAAGTAATGATCAATCACTCAGTGATTAGTAGTTGGGGTTACATAACCCAACATACTAATCCATTTTTCATGGCATATTTTGGTTGAAAGTGATATTAAGGTTTCAAAGGAAGGATAAAGAAAACATATAAGTGCATAGGATCTGAGGCATGTGCACACACATGAGACATCTATAGGTGTAGGTACAATGGTTTAAAGCCTCATATATCGTTATAGTTAATATGGGCACTACCAGTAGAGAATGGATATTATCAGTTATTGTAGGGGTTTTAGTTTTTCCAAAATTATTCACGTAAGGTTTGAGATCATGTTTCCTAATATAAGTTGTTTTCGAGCAAGCTAAGATTTAAAAAAAAAATAGTGATGAACATAGAGAGCAACATAATATGTAAATAAGCTAAAAATACCTCTTCTATATTTATTTGTCAATTTCCATTATTTTAAGTGAAATATCAATCTCCTCTTTAAATTCATATTTGTTTGATTATTAACCTATTTTACACAATCTGAATATTAATTCATTTAGATCACATTAATGAAAAGATAAGTAAATTAATAAAAATATAGGGAGGTATCAAAGTGATAAGAAGTTGTACATAAAAGAGGGGAATTTTAAAAAAATTAAAGGATAGATTCCTTTTTTTCTTATAAGTATTCCCTTAAAAGAGATAAAATGTGTTAGATTAATAACCAAGTGATGTAATTTGGCAATTAAAACCATTTAGATTTTAGAATAGATTTTAACCATGCACCTTAGTGGTTATAAAATCTCTTATCATTTCATTCAATTTTTATATTTTTCTTATGAAACATGTTTTGAATGTGTTTGTATACCTAGTTAGATATTTAGTATGGTTAGAGATAACTTATTTATAAGGGTAGGTATACAAAATTGTATTAGGGTGATCTAACCATCATACTAAATAAATAAAATGGATGTGTAACATACTTCAAGGGATGGTGTGGTGACATGTAATATTGGGAAGGTAAGAAGGTTTCCCTAAAAAATGTTCTTAATTACTTAAGCATAAGTAAGGTTAGGTCATTTATAAAGTGGGGAAGTATCTCATAGCTCCAAAATTATACATATTTACAATTTCAACAATGGATATAATGTCTAAGTAATCAAAGCTTGATAGGCACGATGTATGATTGAATATTATTTTAATGCTATTGTTAATTAGATCATTATTTTTGATTGTATTGATTATGTGTTAAAAAGTTATTATGTTTTAAGGTATGGTGATTTTAAGAATGAATATAGATATAAAATTATATGTGTTTTGATATTATTACAAAATTATTTAGTCATTTATGTTTATATCCATTGATGCATTGATTTCTATGATTATGGAATTAATACCATTTACACGATATTTTAATTGATTGGGGATGCTAATAATGAATCATTGTTATCTATTTTGTGAGGATATACATTATTTTCATAGTAATAAGGGAATAAAGAGGGATAATTAATGATGGTTTATTATAACAATGTTTTAGTATGGTAAACATGCAAGTAACATACATTGCATTACACTAGTCACATTCATATTAATGCTCATAATATTTGTATGCTTGATTGATTTTTATTATTATCTAAATAATCACTGTCACTAAATATATGCTTTAAGTTGTGTCAAATTTGTTGTGGCCAACACACCCACTTCTTCTAAGAAGTTAGGGACCCCTCTTTAAATTTTCTTAAATTTGAGGTTTCTAAAGGTTCAATCTCTCCCTGATAAATGTCTTTCTTTTAGAACCCTCAATTTTTTATTTCACCCTAGTTTTACTATGTGTACATTACATTGATAAGGGCATTTAATCTTTGTTGAGACCCTTGTGGAGTTTGAGTTTAAGCACAATCAAGGATTTATCATGTTTTAAGTAGAATAGTGTAATTTCACACTTATAATATTTTTATTTCACTAATGCTCTAATCTATAGATTTGGACTTATATTAGAGTTCCAAGAGTATTAATCTACTAGAGTCTCAATTTCTCAAATTCCTACATGTCATCTTATAGAGATCTATTAGTGAGTAGGTGAGTTTTATTTAATTATGTGGTTTCCATTTACACTTAGTCTTTTTTCATGGATTTTCATAGGTTGAGTAACCAAATTAGAAAGTGTCACTTGGTTCTAGTTGTTAAAATGTGTCAGTATCCTAGACTTAATAGAGATGTCAAATCCTAGGAAAGTTTGATCAATTATATATTTCAAATATCAAAATGGTCAGTCTCCTAGACTTGATAGAAATGTTAGAGCTTAAGAGAACCTAACCAAGTGATAACATGATGCATGGCCCTAGTGACCAGAGGTGCTAAAAATTGACCAACCAAATGGCCATGATGTTAGATGTGTTAGTCTCCTAGTCTTAACATATATGTTAGCACTTAAGGGATCCTAACTAAATGAAATGATTCCACATCACCCAATGTCACAATTTTCAGTATCCTAGACCTGACAAAGATGTCATAGCCTAAGTTAGCCTAACAAACCAAACTAATACACATGGTACATATGTATATATTGGTATAAGAGGCCCAAAAATCCCTAAGTGGTTATATTTAAGTAAAAATAATTTTAAAAAGCTAATCAAAACATGCCACATGTCACTGTACTCCTCCAGTTGATTGAACTTATTCCTAAAAGTGTAGGAATGATGTAGCTAGATGCACCTAGGTGATAGCCATTACAATCAAGATCAATCAATTATGTTCACATAGAATAATAATAGATAGTCTAGGATGTCACTAGGATGAAATGAATGTGTGCCTACCATACTCCTAGCAATAACTAATTGAGAAGTTGGGCCCTGCTTGGATAGATTAGAATGTCATGTCATAATCACAAAATTTAGTAGGTGGTACATATTTAAGATCATTGAGTTTAATTATGTATTGGGAAAGAAATGGGGAAATATGGCTAAGAATGCATTTTAATTCATGCTAAGTTATACACCTTGTACCATCAACGTGATATATATGTGGAGATCAATATAAGTTCTTATGGGTGAGCTCATTTACCATTATTTCTCCTAATTTCAAAATTTATCTTATTTTTTATGCATTCCCATGTCCTCCATGCCTCCCTTGCTTATATCTCATTATCACAAGAGAGATAACCCTTTCTACAATGGTCACTTCTTATTAATCCAACTCCAAATTTGAGCCTAAGTATATGGAAACCACATTACTAGATGGCCTAATGCACTTCAAGCACTATAATTAGATGTTCAAGGCAATTAACCTAGTGCCTAAATCCTCTACTAGTGATGATGAAGACAAGGTTGAGTTTAAAGATGCCATCTAGGTATATGAGAAGTACATGTTACACTAAGTTATAACCAAGCTAGAGGTATTCCCTTATGCTAACTTGTTAAAAAAAATTCTACTCACTACCAAGAAAGCATAAGACAGTGACCACGATTGGTCTACTCCATGAGTTCCTATCAACAAATTGTAAATATCTCAAGAGGTAACTTCAAAGATTATTACAACCTCCTAGAGTATACAATCACCTATGATTTAGCTATAGTGAGCATCTACACTACCATTTACCATATATATGATGCATTAGAGGATTGAACAAAGAACCCAGGTTCTAAATGGGTCAATAAGATGACTGTGAATGCATATACTATTTGTATCTTCAAAGAGGGAGTCCACATCAAGATGATACTAATAAATTGATTATTAAAGGAAAGCTACTACCCACACATCAACCTCTTGTGGATTTCATAAATCCACATAATACTCAAGGGTGATTAGGTATCCAACCTTGGGGGTGATCAATTTAAACTTGATCAAAGTAGTGGGAGATGCTTAGGGAGGAGGCAAATTTTACATGATGATCTACTTGGTAGATGCATTATATGCAACACTCATATTTAAACCTTACACATTTCCAAAATGGGTTCCTAGAGGCATGGTGGTCTATGTATGTTTTCAAAAATTATATGGCCACCATTATCAGAACCACATCTAAGAGATATGTGAGTCCTTCTAACTAGTGGTATACATTGTCATCAATGAGGCAACCGTGCCTCAACTATCAAAAGAGATAAGGGAATATATTACCCCCATTAGTGACTACTATTATTACAGGGATGACACTATAATTTATGTGGTAGGTACCCTTAAGTCTTCCCTTTACCTACCCTATCAAGTCTTGGACCACCTAGAAGAGTAGGATATTTCCTATCAACTAGTGGATGGCATTTTTAGGTATTACATCAGCCACCAATAGAAGGCCTACCTACTCCTCTTTATCATGTTCAATAACTATGTATATAGATACTTCCCCCCTTTGCAAAAGATGGTGGTAGGAAAAGACTCATATGCCCTAGGGAGGGGAAAACATTGATATTGGAAACCATATGGCATCATCAATGATCATATATAAAAATAATAGACCTAGCTTTACCTTAACTATGGACATTAGTCTAATGAGGAAGATGAGATCTATCTCAATCAAAATGATTATCAAGAGTTATTCACCTAGATTGAGATTAAGAAGAAGAAAGGAAAATAGGTGTAACTTGGGTCATCCATCCAAGTTGGCATTGCCTCCTCCACATCAACTTAGCCTAGAGGAGATGTTCAATAAACTCCCCCATATCTCAAGAAAAATTATACAAGGGGTCCTAGCTTCATCTCCTCCTAGATCTTATCCTCTATGAGTTTCACCACCATGACCCTCAACTCCATCTCAACCACCTCCCATGGTTCAAGTAGTTTATCCTCATGTGGTACAACCCTAGGTGGGTCAAGATCAGGTGGATAAAATCCAAGTGGATTGACCTTATGTTTTATAGGCACTCAAGTTTGATGTCATTAGTAGTCAAGAGATGATCCCAATGTAGGACCAATAATAAAAACCAATAAAAATCCCTCCTTTTGCTCCCACCATACCCTAATAACCTAGTGAAACCTCTCTTGGTTTTTTTATCCCATAACAACCTACTCTAGTTGTGCCTCCATTTTCCCCTATCATACCCCTTCCATAATTCACCCAAGTGTCAATGGATTCATATATACACATCATTCTCACCTCCCAATTCCTATATTCATAATTCATCCCATAAGTAGGGATATCCATGGTACATCCATTAGTTCTTATACAAGTTTAAATACTTGTAGGTGCCCCATATATAATTTTTTTTAATGCATCCCCAGTAATAGGTGCACATGTGTGCATAATTAAGTTAGAACTAGCCATAATAGTGGAACTTTTGGTTGCCCAATATATTCTCTAGTCAATCCTCATGGCGTCTACCACCCTAGTTCCCTACACTACAACATCTAAAGATAATCAAGGTAAGAGGTCCATAAAGAAACAAAAGGTGACTCATCCTCAACTTCCTACACCACCTCTTATTACTCAATAAATCACTCCAAATCCTCTCTTATCGATTACCATAGGTGCCTAGGGACATGGTTTCAACCAAATAATTTCTTCCCCTCTTCTAAATATCCCTCTCCCTAGTGTCATTATCCCACATGTTAATTTGACTTAGAGCTAATAGAAAACATAGATGTTCCCTTGGACATCCTCTTTGATCTTACCCCCTTTCACCCCCATGCATTATACTCCTCCATTACTTATTTATTTCATTCCTTCCATTTCATATGTTCCACATCCACCATACCTCCACTTGTCACATCTATTTTTACTACTCCATCAACACATCCTTCTACCCTAGGAATATCCATGATGTCATAAGAACTTGAGATGAACACGTAGCATGATCATGAAGTCTAGTGGGATTTATATCACACCATAGAGAACATGAGGATAATAATCACCTAGAAGTTCATCCAAGAGGGAATCCCTATGGTCTGGTAGACTCAACAAGACCTCTTCTCCCTCACCAAGGTGAAGACATCAATGGGAGAATAAAAAGTGGTTATGGACCTAGTCTTTGTACTTTGGGCTACACATGATATGTGAAAGAAGTTGATGGAGGATATGAAGGAATATTTCCAAGCTCTAGAATCACAAGTAAATATCTCCTATATGGATCTGATCAAATGAGTTGAGGATTCCCTTTTGTAACTTTTCTCATCTCAAGGAGAAATGGTTGAGACTCTAGTGGATAATAAGGGACATCTTATAAGGGCCCAAGCATATTTATAGATAATTTCTATGGTGGAGAGAAAGTGAAGGAAGATAGTAGTGATAATACATAAGGGAATGTTATAAAAATTGAATCTCATGCCCAATTCAAACTTGAGCCTTTATCAAATGTATGCTAGGATTATCAAGGTTAGGATTGAATAATGGTTGAGTCTAGCATAGATGGTAGTGAAGCCTCTAGAATAAGGTAAGGAAAATATGTTGGCCTACTTCGAATAGGTAAATATCACTATATTATTCCATTTAGATGACACTCTACTAGATGTAAGTGAGTTTAGAGTTCCCTTGAGTGCTTCAATTAGGTCATGAGAAATAAAGTGGTGAAGTCCAAAATATATGGAGCCCAAGTGATGCTTGAACTATATACTCAATCCCTTATGAGTATAAATTAGGTCTCAAAGGTCAAGGTGTCCATGGAGACCCCACTCCAAATATATTAAAGACTAGTATCCCAAACAAATGTGATATTTTGAGATCCACCATTGAATTTAGCCAAGATGGATAAGGAGTTTGACTTGGTAGATGTCTTGTTGACTGCCAAGGAGGTGCAATCTAAGAAATTGGGATGTAGTTCATCTTTGGTTCATCCATGTATCAGTTAGGTGAGACCTTAGGTATGTTTTATGGGATTAGAGTATATTCTTATCTTTTTTGAATTCATGTAATTGTAACAAACTCTGAGAGGCCATCATGTCTAAGGATGGGAATCCTATCAAATTTTGAGGTGAGCCCCATCCTCTATATATTATAAACTACAATCCTTTTGAAAGGTTGGTAAATTTGGTTTCAATTTTTTTTGTAATAAATATAGGATTAAACCTACTATTCCTTCACCATTCTTATATTTAAGTGTCTATTATGGTTTGAAATTTTTAAAAAGAAACCCTATTTTTAATCAATGTAATTTCTCACTTTCTACTGAACTAGTTGGGTTTTTTCTAATATGTCAATCATTTTATTTTTGAATAGATGTTGGTGTTAAATAATTAAACAAGTGGTTTATTACACAAGTGATTATAATAGTTATAATGTTCTCACTATTCTTTCTTGTTTACAAATATTTCTCACTTTCTTTGAAACACTTTCAATCTGTATACTTAAGTTATATATTATATTAAGGAATTCATGTGTTATATACTATAGGGTATTTTAAGTGTTGATATATAGTGAAATATTTAAAAATTAAGCATTTATATTTATTTTACTAAGACCACTTTCCATATGTAAAGATGATTTGGAGCACTTGGTGAAACTTGGCACATAGTGGTATAACTATGGTAGGGCACATATACAGTTTGGTTCTTGAAGAATTAACACCCTTTCAAAATTAGAACCATTTATTTTTGGCCCTACCCTTCCTTCCCATTTTATGTTTGTTATAGACTTAAAATACACTTCACCTATTTTATAAATTAATGAGGTCCAATTGGATGGGAAATTATGAATGAGGTTTATTTTAGCTGATAGTGAATTCTAGTGCAACCACACATACATTGAACCTTTGGTTGTAACATTTTTTTCTCTATAAGTAAAACAAGGTTAAACTAGTTGGTCTTGATAATAACCCAACATAAATCATAAAATTAGTGAGGGGATATATTTATCCCATGAATTTTTTCTCACTTTCCTCTTTATAAAACTCAAACCCATGAATGCCTTCAGACGTAATAGGATAACAAGGCCAACAGTAGCTGACATTAAGAGGGCATGCATAATATACTATTTTAGAATTATCATTTACTTGACTATTGGATACCCACTTTGAATGATTATTAATTATAACCCTAGCCTTAAAGGAATATTTTATTGATGTTCTTCTTGTTTCCTTTTATTTATGCTTTCTCCATTATTGTGTGCTTCAAACACATAACAAATGACATTAGGAGGGAATTTGTTTTATTCAATATTATTTTTTAATCTATATCATTTTGTATCATTATTATGAAATTATAAACCCCAAAGGGATAAATATAAATAAAGGTATATCTTGACAGGGATGTTTTAACTACTAATTTACCCTTGAGAAAATTTGAATCCTACTATTTGGATTACCAAGTGTAAGTTCAGGTGTTGTAGGCTAATTATTTCACCTTTACAAGTGTATTAGAGAGCCTGATATCATATAAATATACATATAACTCTTATTGATTCCACTAACTCATCTTCCTCATCTTCCAAAAATATACCACCTACAATGGCTCTCCAAGTAGCCTGGTTAGCTAGGTCAACTATTAATGTTCCTAGAGTTATCTATGATTTACCTAGGAACCTAGAAAGGTACCATCCCCATTTCACTCCTAGTGTAGGATGAATGATTGAAGATAACATTAACTCATAAAATAATACCCTAATACTCATTAATGTGGAACACAAAGATGTGACATGCAAGATTTTCCCCTTCAATTTAATGGATTCAGCCTATGACTAGTTTATTAACCTCCACAAAAATTCAATCACAAGGTGGGACTAGTTTATTAGTGTTTTCTTAGCCCAATTTGGGTAAGTTATTGACCATATCATCCTATACCAGTAGGTCACCTACATTAAATGATAATCACATGAGCCTATCATAAACTTCAATGTTAGGTTTCATAAAACATATAGCTGAGTTAACATGCTTTACCAACCTAATTCCTGACTATCACTTGAGATTTAAAATAATTATTTGGACCTTTAGACAACCATGTTTTTAAGATGAGACCCCATGATAGTAAATTTCACCTAGCTTATGTTAAATCCATAAAAATCAACAAGTAATTAAAACCTCAAGATCAAATGATGGCTCTTATTCGCAATGCATTATCACATATGCATACATTAATCTTATTTCCCAACATAAACTAATATATTATAATGCTACAAACACTACCCAAAAAAAACCAACTCCCTTTGAGTCACAGTGTGCCAAACCAACACTTGGGTTTTCCAAACCTCGTGAACAATGAAATGTTTCCTACTAGCGATTAATGTTAAGAATGACTAATAAAACCAATGCTATACCATAGGATTCTAAAAAAATGAGTTGTATGCCATCCAATGAATGGTCCAAATACTAAGTAATGACTTCTTTGACTTGTAAATATAGATGGGTAATTATAATGCTAAAAGTTTAAATAATACCATTACCTAAAAAATATAAAATATAAATTATAGTCATCCCCATATTAATCCATATCCCTCTCCCAATAATATACTCAAACTCAATATCTATGAAATATCATTGCCTAACTAGTGCTGAGTACATAACACCATTATGCATGAGGAAATTAACTATATCGAGTTATATAACACCTTTGAGATTTTATAAAGAGAGATGGATTAGTATGATGTGGTCATAAATCACCAAAAATCATCTAACATGGGTAAACCCCATAACACAACCATGGTGTTGGAAACCATAGAGTTTCCCATCTAAAAAGAAGATGGGCTGGAGGAAAGCATGAGTGACGTTCATGTGTTGCAATAGTTCTAGAGGAGAAATCATGACCTTAGGAACATGAAATAATAAACACCCCTCACTACCTTAAATCCCCCAAACAATAGCACAACCCCACCATATTATAGTACTAAAAATGACCTCCACCCCCAAAATTTTATGAATTAAAAGCTCCTGTAGAGACCCAACCAATCAAAAACAATGTAGGTTACAACATAGTAGAAGACAAGAAGAAGATTAAATTGAATATCACCCTTCATGAACATACTCAGATCATTGAAAAACATGATATTATATTAAAGTGCCTAATTAAAAATCTAATGCAACTAACCCAAACTAAATAGAAAAAACCCACACCAACATGCTCATCCATAAAATGAAGACTAAAGTGCCTCCCTTTCTCCTAACTATTAGGCTATTTGGGAAAAACTTATACAAATACCTAGTAGATTTAGGAGCATTGATAAATGTAATTCCTATAGGTATTTATGAAAAGATAGTGTTCATCCACATCAAGTTAGACAAGGTAGTGGTTCAAATTGACAAATTAAATGTCAAGGTTGATTTTCACCATGGGTCTCAAGATGAAGTTTGCGGGGGATAACTAAGTTTTGGTTGTGCAGAGTAAATGGGCAAAGCTAATTCATAAAGAAATAAATAGACACATTCAACAGAGTGAAATTATTATTTATAGGAAATACAACATATATTTACTAATAAAGAATAAGGAAAAATGGTATAGTGTGATACAATTAATGTTTTATAGAGTAGATATATAGAGCACGATATATGTATTATGACTATGTGGATCATATAAATTAGGCTAGATGTGTATATAACATACTTATAAAATAGAATAAAAGAGTGGCTAAAATCACTATTTATTACCAAAAAGATGGTTCATCTTCCAAGATGGATGATGTTTGGTCAACCCTTTGAATCATGTGGTTGAAGTGAGGAAACATGTGGATGTGATATAGGGTCTAAGAATCATCTAGGTGTTTGAGGCTATAAGTGGTGGTATAAGACTACAAGGCACATGGAGCTATGAGACATGAAAAGTGTGGAAGTTAGTGAACTAGCACATAAATTATGTGGTACATGAGTCTATAAGCTATAGTGTAGAAATGCAAGGTACACTAATCTATAAACATGAAAGAGGTATAATTAGGTGAGTGCAGTGCATGGGACTATGAGTTGTGAAGTGTAAAATAATAAGTGCATAATGTGGAGTGCATAGGAGTAATTATGTAAAGTTTGTGATATCACATGAGACTTGTGTTTATAACTATGATAAAACTTTGGGAAAGGAGTAAAAAATATTGGGTGAGAGGTATATGACATGCACATTATAGAAAATGAATTGTAAGATCAGCTACATAAGAGCTATGCATAGATCATTCACCCTTTTTTGAAGAGAAATGGTCTCCATTACATCAGTGCATAGTTGTGGAAACTACACCTAAAGTTGACATGAAGTGCACCACTTGGATTGATAAACATATTACCTAATCTTGAATACTTAAAAAAGTTGATGTGTGCCATGGTGGGTGTGTATGTCTGTAACTTTTATTATCTAGTCCTTCTCTATGAGACATAAGTGTTTAGGATCTAAATTATAAGTATGTTGTGTCACTACTAGCTCAATAAGTGGTGAAGTGTAAGGTTTGATAAGTTATACATTGATGAAGATTGGGTACATGCCCAAGTATTAAAGAGGATCAAGAATGAAGGAATTCTCACTAGATACATGAAAAATATTGTAAGGACCATATCATAGAGGCTTGATATTCTGGTGTGGACCTTTGAAGCACCCATTTTAAAGTTACAACTATATTTTATCTCCAACTCAAAATACATGAGGTGTGATATTTATATCATGGTGCTCCTTGTACTTAGCTTGATCATGAGAAAGAATCTATTTAACATACTAGTGAAGAGACTAGATGTGGCTAAGAAACTTATCATCTTTATCCATGTCTCATTCTTGTGAATGTGACTCATTGCTTGATGGTGCATGGTCTAAGATTTGTATAGGTGTAAAACATTGAAACCCAAGACATGTATGGAATGAACTATGGCTAGTAGAGCTATGAAGATCCCTATTGTAGGCATGCTGAATGTATAAGAGATTGTCATCCTAGGTGCAAATATGCACATAGTTATATATTTTTAAAAGATGAAAAAGTCTGTGATTGACCACTTTGGTTTGCTCATCTATCTTAGGATGAAAGATATCATTTGATCTAGTTGTGTACCCATCAATTCACATAATGCTTGGAAAAAATGAATCATAAAGCATGGATCTATCAGAGATGATGGATGTGGGTAACCCAAAATAAACCCAAACCTAGTTGAAGAATGCTTGCATAGTGCCAACTATGTTAATGTAATTATTACATATGACCATGATGGGCATATTGGAAAAACAATATACTAAAATTAACATAGTTTCATGTTATCATCTCATCATAGATAATCTAGTAATGAAATACATGTTGATAGATTCTCATGGTATGGATGGAATCAATAGATGTGTGTAGCATCCCAACTTCCTATTCATGGGATTGGTGATGTAATAAATAATGCAAGAATTTATGTGGTGATCCATGTCTATAAACATATGTCATTAGTAGAAGTGTGATTGTAATGTAGATAGAGTCTTTGTCATGTCAAAGTATCCTAAGGTCTTAGCATAGTATGTCTCCTAGATGAGTCATTGGTAAGGTGTGCTATATGGAACAAAGAGATGTCTAAGCTTGTAAATAAGATGGTAAGACAAATAAAAATATTGAACTTATGTACCTTGTATGAGGCTGGTGTAATTTGTTGTGAAGTCTTGATTAGTTGAGTATAAAGGAACCCAATCTATAAAATTATAGCTTCACATGTATAGCATAATGATGAGCATGTGAACCAATGGTAAAATAAGGAAATATATAGCCTTGATATCATTCCATTTATTTTGATTGATCATGAGATGGAACTACTCTAGGTAAGTCATCCATTTTATATGGTGTGAATTTTCTATCTTATTTTATGACTGCAAAAATTGAAGTGGTTTATGGTTTGAATAAATAACTATCTCCTTTCTACTAATGTAGTGTATACATTGATTGATTACTTTCACAATATAATATAGTTCTTAATATCAGTCTAAATTTCATCCTTGAGGTAGAGGTGTTTTAGACATACCTCATCTAGTTGATACAATGGGATCACCACTAGGTATGGGTTGCCTACTGAGTGAAATGAATCTCTAGTTTTGGGTATCTCTCCCCTGATTCATCATCTAGGCTCAGTTCCTAAAACTAATGCTTGATAATTAAAATGTATAGGGATATGCATGAAATATGCCTACACTATGTGAGGTGATGCACCAAAATGAACATCCTCTACCTACTTATCCTATACTATAAACATGAACATAAGTTGAACCTATTGAACTAACTCATAATAGGCCTCTAGACACAAGTGTTTCAATATGGAGTTGAAAACCAAGGCAAGAAATAAGAGGGTGTGATCAATAGGTTTGATAAGAGACACTAGTGAATCAACATCCACACTCAACCAATTCAAGGCCAAGAACACACTCCAGATGACCTGCCAAGATGATAAACCAACCTGAAATTAAGTAAGGAAATGGGACAAATTAAGGGAGTCTAATTACTACTACTAAAACTCATCAACCATCAAAAGTATACACTACTTGAAAGAATATGATAAGGATGTAAACAACGCCTATTCAATGTTCAAAGGCAAAAACAATTTTTTAGTAGGTCAGGGATTTACCATACTCCACCAAAGGATACATACAAATCCAATTGATGATACATTTATATAATATGAGAGGGAAAGAGAGGAAGAATAGAGAACTAAAGCTCATCAATTTTGTATAATAGCCCATGAGACACCACCTTCCAACCCTCTCCAATGCATGAGGCATGCTTGGTTGATGGTATTTATGAGAGTAAGATATATATATGGAGTGGTGGAGGATATTTGTCTTGCCTTGACCTCACTAAAGGTATGAGAATGCCAAGTTTGTCAACCACCTCTTCTTTTGGTAGTTACAATGGTAGGATATGGTTTATTTTGGGCTTAATAAAGCCTTAACTAGACCATATCTTTTTTTGCATGTCAATAAGGCTTAAAAAATGCCCTATTATCCATAATGGACATGAAATGTGCCTACTTACCTCTATGAAGAAATAAAAAGAGCATTTATGGTTCCCCATTAACCCTTTTAGCAATCCTAGATGCTAAAAGACATCTTCCTTAGTTGACCAAATAATCCTATTAGGAAACTAAGACTAATCACTTGATGATAGTTACTTGGATGGACAAGAGATTTTAATAGAAACTTGATAAGGGGTTATTGAAAATGTAATAAACAATCATATTACACCATGATTTTTGCCTTTTAGATAGTTCACACCTACAGTTTTTGTTCATCTAGGTTACTAGGTCATCTTTCACTATCACCTCTAGACTACCTCTTTAGTACAGGTCTGTAAAAGCATTTCTAAGAGGAATTAGGAGTAGTTTGAGACCTAAGAGGGTGGAATAAATTTCACACAAATTTTAAGGAAATTAATTATATGATTCACAATAATATAATTATATATGCCAAAATTAAGATTAGAATAAGTAGATCCATAATAACAATTGGTGAAAGAGTAAAATACTTGAATATTATGACTGGACCACTTCAAGGCATAAACCTCCACAATAATGAAATAATAAAATAATTCAAAATATGATTATAAAAGGCTAACTAATACCTCTTAAATATACTCTACTTAACCATGGTTATTCTATATGCCTACCATACTAAGAACATCGAGAAATGTAACAAGCTAATAGGAAGGTGTGTAAGCCACAAGCTGACTACACATATACCTAGATGAACTATAGGTTAAGGGAATAACATGACCATCCCCTTAAAAATAATGTTTTCCTCAACATTAAATCAAACTAGGATGTTTATTTAGGAATGCTTGATCCTCCCATATTGAATCTTTAAAATGTAGGTTCTTCCATTTGATCAAATAATACTTAATGACTTTGGTCCATACTTGTGTAGTACACATGTGAAATATATCCTTAGGATATTGAATGAATTTTACTTCTTCATTTAATTTAGGTAACTTAATCTGAGTAGAAACTATGTGTCTAATTAATTTCTTTATGCAAGATACATGGAATACTAGATGTATGTGAGTGGATGGGGATAATTCTAACTAGTAAGCCACACTACCAATTTTTTATAAGATCTAGTAAAGGCCATAATACTTAGGTGATAGATTATTATCTTTTTTCTATTGATTTAGAGACGTCTACTTATATTAATACAAATGCATAAATACCCAATCACCTATGTCAAAATGTTACTCAATGCGGTGTTGATTTGCTTGCTACTTCTCTCAAATTTATACCATTACTAAGTTCTATCATAAATTGACTAACACCTCATATTGATGGTGAATGTGTTCTTCAATATCTCAAACCTTAGTATGTGCTATCAAAATTGAAGTGATGGATGGGAGGTGATACCCATATAATATTGCAAAGGGAGACATCTTGGAAGAAGTGTGCAAATAAGTGTTATACCACCATTCATCAAGTGGCTACCAATGAACCCATTTGTCTTATTTGTTAGAAAATAAAAAATGAATATACCCTTCAAGAAATTTGTTGACTATCTCTATTTTTCCATTAGATTGAGGATGATATGATGAGCTATGAGAGAACTGGGTACCCAACCATGCAAATAATTCAATAAAAAAATTACTAGTAAATATGGGATCTTAGTCACTTAAATTATCTTTGGAGTGGCATGAAATATTTGAACTATATTGAAAAAATCACAAGCTACTATACTAGAAACAAATGGCTATGATAAGGAGAAAAAGTGAGCATACTTAGTGATTTGATCCAAAACTACCATGATAATATTTTTACCCTTAGACCTTGGTAACCCCATAATGAAATTCAAGGAAAAATCTTCCCAAATTTTACTATGGATGGATAAAGGATGTAAAAGTCTTGGGGTCTTAATGGTTTCACATTTATTTTGTTAGCATACCATGCATTTATCCATATATTTTTCAACATCCCCTTTGAGTCCTTCCCAAAAGATATCTTTCTTAATTTTATGATATGTTTTCAAAAATTTTGAGTGTCCTCCAAGTGGAGAGGCATGAAGTTCTTAAAGAATTTTATGTTTGAGGAGAGAATTCTTACAAGGGTATAATCTATCTTAATAACATAATGTATTCCCCTTCCATGTAAATTTTTTAGATTCATTATAACCCTACTAAATATTGTGAATCAAATCCTTGGTAGTATTATCATTCTCCCATTCTAATCTTGCTTCTTCTATCCAATCTACCTACCATATGGTCATGGAGCATAATAATGCCTCAAATATTCATCTCATTGAGAGAGGGCATATTCCACCACATTCTATTTTCCTTTCTTATACACTATTTTAAAATACTAGCCTAAAATTTTTGTCACACATTTTTTTGTTCTTCAGATGACAAGTGTTGTTCCAAAAAATATTTGAGGCTATCATGATCAGTATTTACTTGAAAGTGATGACCTATCAGATAAGATCTCCATTACTTCATTGCATGTAGAATATCCATCATATCCATCTCATATATTATTTTGAGCCTATTTTCCTCCTTAATTTGGTGAATTTCAAATGCCAGTGGTCTACCTTATTATATGACTATAACCCCCATGCCATATCCTAATACATCATACTCCACAACAAAATATTTTGAAAAATTAGGAGTAGTCAAAACTAGAGTTGTGTACATAACCATTTTCAACTATTTAAATGCCTTGGTAGCTAAATCATTCCACTAGAATGAGTCTTTCTTTAGTAAAGAGGTGAGTGGGAATGTAAAACTACCATAATTTATGACAAACCTATGATAATAACTAGTTATCCCCATAAATCCATGGATGTTATTTAGGGTCTTGGGAACCTACCACTCCATCATCCCTTATATTTTATTAGGATCAACTTTCACTCCTTCATGTGAAATAATACGACCTAAGTACTCCACCTTTTGGACACCAAAAACACATTTGGAAGGTTTGGCATAAGTCTGATGTTGTTTCAAAATTGAAAACACCTATTTCACATGCTTAAAATGATCTTCCCAATTTTTTTTGCAAATTAGGATATCATCAGAAAAAACTAATACAAAATTTATATAAAATGACCTAAAAATATTATTCATCAAAATATGAAATGTAGATGGTGCATTTGTGAGGCCAAAAGGCATGACCATAAATTCATAATGGCCTTGATGAGTTCTAAAAGCTATTTTAGGTACATCCTCATCATAGAAGTAAATCTGATGATATCCAAAATAAAGACCTAACTTGGTAAAATAAATATCACCATGCAATTCACCTAGAAAATCATTAATTACTAGAATACGAAACTTATCTTTGATGGTGTATTTGTTGATTTCTCTGTAGTCTAGGTACATCCTCCAACTTTCATCCTTATTCCACACCATGAACATCAAGGAGGAGTATTCAAGTTAGCTATTTTGGATGATTCCTACCTCCAACATCTCTTGTACCATATTTTTAATTTAAATATTTTTGGCATAGGGATACTTGTAAGCTTTGATATTGGGTAGTGTGCTTCTTGGAATGAGTCTAATGGCATGATCATGTGCATGAATTAAAGGAAGTCATTTTGGTGTGTCACCAAAAATTATAGAATGGTCATCTAACACATTTTGAAATTCATGATGTGTAGAATCCTTGGTTGGTCAAACCTTCATGGAAAATAAGTGTGCCAAAAAACCTTCTGTACCTTTTCTAAGAATCTTCATCATTTGGTGGTAACTAACTAGTTGTAGAGATTTAGCCTATAATCCATGTAGTTCAAAAGTCCTTCCTTCTAAATGGAACCTCATGAATAATTTTTGGAAATTCATCTAAATAGTGCTAAAACTGGTGAGCCATTACACTCTCAAAATAATGTTAGCTCCTCCCATGGGAATAGAAAAAATAGGGGAGTCTAACAAATAGTATCCAATAGAAAACTTAATACTATGACATTTTATAGAAAAGTTAACCATAACACCATCTACAATCGTGACCTAAAAGTTTGGAGTTGGGTAAATGAAATAATTCAAATGAGTAGCCAATAATGAAGTTGTGTACTCCTATAGTCAATTAACACAATCACCTTCTATTTATTTAGGAACCCCACCACCTTAAGAGTTTGATTAGTACTAATTCTTTAAAGTGAATGATAAGAAATAGTATGTTGAGAATCCTCAAATTCATCCTAAGGTTATTCTAACCCTTCCACTAAAACCTCCTCATCTTATTCCTCATCATTAGCACTGTCTATGTAAAATAACTTTTTTTTAGCACATCGACGCCCTTTTCTCCATTTTCTATCACAACTAAAACATAAACCTTTTACATGATTTTATTCCACTTGATGATTTGTCAATCGATTAGGCTTATGAAATGATGGTACTTGAAAGGTGTGTTTATGAACATTGGTAAAAGGTTTTTCATCTAATCAACTCTTTTTCCTCAACCATGCATGACTTTGGTATGGCCTCAGATATAATACTATAATGAAACATGTAAACCTATAATTGGATTCTATCTTTGAGGCCACCCAAAAATATGTCAGTTAGATTTTCCTTGGTGATGTCTACTACATGTAAAGAGAGATTTTGGAATTCATAAATGTAGTCTTTGATAGTCCCAGTTTGGCACAACTTAGATAGCTGATAGAAGTAGTTTTCAAAGACATTATTATGATAGTGTAGCTGTAACTCCTTATAAAATATTGACTATGAAATTAGGGCACCCTTCTTTTTCTTCTAAGTACATAAACAATGTACCAAATGAATGGCTGAGGTTCTAAATAGAGAGAAGACATGACAAATTTTTGTCAACATGGAGTCTGATGTAAAGCAAATAAATTTTTAGTTTGAGTGAGCCGAGTGAGTGGATCATTACCATCAATCTTTCATAGGTCCAATTTTGGCAACATTGATTTAGGGCCAAAATTGGTGTTGGTATTGTTTGGAGTAAGAAATCTAAACTAAAGTGGTGGAGGATTATTTTACATTATTTGACATGACAAGTTAGCCAATTACCCATATCTTTGTTGTAATTGATCCTTAATGCTATATAATTCCCCTTTCAAACTTGTAATTTCCCCTTGAACCATATCAAAATCATATTTTTTCACCATGTTCTACAAATCTAACTTAAGTTGTTAAACTACCTTAGAAATAGATGGATCAAAAGTTGTAGATTCCATGTCATCCTTGTGAGTAATTTTAGATTTTTTATTACATTTCCTACATCCATGAGTGTTTGGACTAGCCATGCTCAAACCCTAGAAGAGTTTTATCCCCAAAAAATGTACTAGTGGAATACATCATTGTGATCATGTCATCAAGATGAATCCAACTACTAGTATTATACACGGGTGAAAAATTTTGACCCAAAAAATTGTACCAATAGAATATACCATTGTGATTCACTTGCAAAGATGAATTAAATGATGGATAACTTTCATAAGTTAAAAAATTTTCCAATCATTTTTTTACCCATATTTTTTTCTTGTTTTGTAAAAAAACCTCATGAATTGCAGTGATGAAATAAAATAATTCCTCCCAAATCACAAGTTATGTTTTTTGGCCTTATGGTTCTTAGGATGCTAGATCCCCCAAAAAATTTCACCATATAAAATTTACCAAATTGATACTCTAATACCACTTGTAATAAAATTACTTAGATGATTCACAATAATATAATTATATATTCCAAAATTAAGAGCATAATAAGAAGATCCACAAAAACAATTGGTAAAAGAGTAGAATACATGAATATTATGATTACACTATTTTAAGGGGGAAAACTCCATAAGAATTAAATAAGAATAGGATTCACGATATGTTGATAAAAGTCTAACCACTACTTCTTATTTATACTCTACTTAGCCATGGTTATTCCATAAGCTGACATGCTAAGAACATTAAGAAAAATGATAAACTAATATGGTGTGTAAACCATAATTTAGCCACATATATCCCTATATTCACTATATTTTAAGTTAATAACACCATTATATTGAATGATATGCAATTGTTCATTTGGCTTTGTACCTTGAATTCACCATTAAATATTTTAAAAATAGGGTACCTAGTGCATATATATAGTTATTTTTATAAACCAATGGAATAAATAGGATATTCCAAGAGTTTACAATGAATTTTAGGTTTATTTCAATCCAAACCAAGGAATTTTGATGAATTTGTGTCAATTTTTCCTCCATCAGGTTCCTACCAAGGCTTAGCAAAGGTTTTATGTAGTTAACATTGTTAGGGATTATTCATAAAGAACAAATCCCTAACCCTATGAATAACACAAAAAATATTTATTAGGATGATCCTAATAATCACCCAAATAATCATCTCAACCCATTAAACTACTCTTTAAATTACCAAGCATAGAACTATACTCTCAGAAGCTCTTACATAGTGTAAATTAGTGTTTCTAAAATGGTTGGGATATTAGTTATGATTCATAGAGATGTGGAGTTTTAAAAAATTATGGGAGTATAAATTAAACAACTCCATCCACATTTCCTAATGATCTTATAGTCCCATACAACATATCCATATAAATTTGAGCATAAGAAGGAGACCAATTTTGACTATTCAGCCAATTTGAGAGCTCAAGAAGGGTATACTTGCTTGAGGAGGTGTGAAAATGTTTGGTTTTGGTTTAAAATAGATACTTGGGATTTATTAAACCCCAAATTATCTATTTAATTTATTATATTTACCCTTCAGCCTCCAAATATCTCCTACAACCCCATTATCTCCTACTTATGGTTCTTAGGTCTCTAGGCTAGTTTGACTCTAATGTCATAGTTCTTAGGATTTCTCTTCAATTTTTTTGAGTTAAAAATTTAGTATATTATCATATTAACTTCCTTGGATCCCCTAACCCCTATAGTATTCCCAAACTACATTTTATCTTTAATTTTCATGTATAGACCTATGACTACCTATTTAGGCCTACTAGGCTTAATTAACATATCAAGGCTCTTCTTTGCTTTAGAAGACTAGAGATTTAAATGGTGACAATGAAATTTGAAAAATAAGTCAAAACACCTCCTTAAATCTCTCACTTATCTTCCATGCATGGTTCATAACACTTTATTTTCCTTCTTAATGATCCTACTTGTAGGTGCTCAATTAGGACTATCGAAGTGAAAAATGTAGACATCCTCCTTTGTTGGTTGGAATTTTGAATTTTAATTGAGTGTTGAAACATTATTCATAGGATATTAACCATTATAAAAACTTTATGAACATTTTTTCAAGTGAATTAATAACTTAACCACCTTAATTTTCTCAAGACTCTGCCTGTAGGTGATAATTTGTGCATTATTGACTGTGTGAAAGGTGAGAGGTGAGGTTTATTATTAAATGGTTATTATCACCACTTATAAATGTTTATAATCCTTATTATTTGGTTTAAAAATCTTATTACACTCTAGACACCTTAAAAAAATCTAAATCATGACTCCTTTACTCACATGTTCTCCATCTACAGTGAGGTTTATAGATGTTCAACTCTATGCTCTATTGGATACTTCTCTACCGACTTTATAACACCCTAAAATTATTTATAGTGTGTTTAAATCTTAAAAAAATCATGTTTTATGTCCTCAAGTATATGATTCACTTCCACTCTACAATGAGAAAGTATCTCTTTATCATTCTGCCTAACACCTAGGTGTGTATGATCTTTTAGGCCTATTGGGCATAAATAGGACTCTTTTTTCTTCATTTCCTCTGGTGGAGATATATGTTTATCATAATCCATCCCTAACCTCTTCCAACTTCATAAATATTCATCCCACTTCCATATTTCAAGGTCTCTTCATGACCTAAGATTAGGCCTATAGGCTGTATTGTGAATCTTCACTATGAGTTTGAGTTGGGTCTCCTTATTCATAACCTTTTTGATGTTATTTGAATGGTTATAACATGATCATGATTATTAAATATTATTATCCACATATCCATACCTCTCAAACACATCACACAAATAATGCCCCTTTAATTTATAGTCACACTCTTATGTTCAATAGGTGTTTTGATTAAGTTTATCATCCTTAGATGGTCTGATCTTCTTGATCCTGACTCCATATATATTTCATACTTTTTCATGATATTTATGAATCCTTTGATATTAAATGTTTCCTAATGTTATATCTCAATATCAAATGCTCCTCTAACTACCTAAATAGGCCCATAGATGCTCAAATGAGAGCATATCTCTTTTTAATACTGGGTATGGGTTCTATGAAAGAGTGAAGGAGTAGAACACCTAAAATTCATATTCATATTTTGATTAATATATGAGGACATTTATATGATACATTTTATCCTTATGATCCTCTATACCCATCAATAGTATAAACATCTCTATTCACTATTACAATGAAGGTCACTACATATGTGGTAACCATTGAATTGAGGAAGCTTGGATGAGTTTCAATAAAACATCATCATAACATCCAACTGTGATTCCTCTCTTTCATGCATTGAAGACCTTTAAAATATTGAGAAACTAATTGCCCTTAACCTACAATTATTCCAAATTAAAGATTTATTGTTTCCCTTAACTCACACATACAATATAATGATGAAGAGAAATGTAAAAATACTATGAATACTCATATAATACATGTGCAACCAACATTTTCATCATCCAAGTTATAAATTCACTTAAACCATTCAAAGATTGACCTTGTGTAGATGAAGACAAATCTGACTACCTATGTTCTTAACATTTATTCATAAAGCATATGGAATTAATATAGAAACTAATGACAAATATTATAAGGTCATGAGACCCCCTTCCTCTGGCTAAGATATTATGTCACTATTCTCTCTCTTCTATATGGAATGAGAAAGAACCTCACTAGCTATCCAGAGCTACCAAGGAGAATGACAAAGAGAAGGGATCAATTTTTGATTTATTTTAACTTTTGAATCATTTATTCCCTTATATAATTCTTGAAATTATTCCCCTATGATATATCTACCCTCCTCTAACTCTGCTCTAATTGTACAAGTCCATACAAATCAAAAAACACCCACAAAACCATTTTATCTACATTTTTTCATGATTAAGATATTTATAGGCTATTTATGGGAAAGATTATGGAAATTAGGAGTCAAATAACACTTTCAATCGAAGTGGTATGGATGGATGGATGTTTAAAGGTCTTTTTTCAATGTGTGTGGGGCATTGTATGGTAAATAGGTAAAATTTGTCCCTAAAGGAGACCTTTTGCATATAAGACCACTTTTTCATGTTTTGGAATGTTTATAATACCCTTTAATACTCCTCATTTAAATGTGACACATTTTCCAAAGGCTTTATAACTTTAATGCTATCTTATATGACATGTTTGAAGAGCATTTTGATGACCTTAAGGGCCAATTAGAGCTTGAAATAGTCTTTCCTGATAGCCTATTAAAGATAACCTTGGATACATCATTAATCACTATGTCAAGACTTAAACATGACTTAAACACATTACACATCTTGTTAACAAAGTATCTTCTCAAAAATTGGATAAAAGAGGCATAAATATAATAAGATCTAGAAACCTTAACTTCTCCAAATACCTTATTTTTTGCTAAAATACCTTAACTTTGTCAAACAAGGTATAAGCCACTTTTTAGGTTTCAAAAGGCACTTGAAAACCTTCCATTTACCCAAGGACCACCTATGAATACCTAACACATCATCCTTAGATTCAAAACATGCCATCACAAAAGGATCTCTTCAAGTAACCCATAATACATATAGTGAAGATTTAAATAATGTTAGAAGGATTTAAAGACCATTTGAAGATCATGACAAGATTTAGGAAGCCTCGTGTACTCTTGGAGGTCCATATGAGAAATGTTTTGACTATATGGGTTTAAATTTTTCTTGGGAGGATAAATTATCAACGTTATTGTTGACTCACAAGGGTTGACCTACCTATTGGTCAAGAGAACCAACTATATCATCCTTTGAACAAGGTGTTTCTATGCAAAATTGCTTTCTACATTCAAAGAAGAAATAAGAAACTGAAAGAAAATAGTTAAGGCTAGAAGTACCTGATAAAGTTGAGCGCACCAAAATCAGACGTTGGAAGATTCTCCTCTTTGGCTGTGGAGGAATGACACCTGCGAAGAAAAGAGACTAAAACACGGAAAGACGTTAGTCAAAGATATGGTGGGTTGTCAGGCAAACGCCCGATCCCGGAAGTATGAAGACTCCCTAGAAGGATATCAACCCACTGATAAAAAGTGTAATGTTGGACGAAAGTAGATAAAAAGATGAAATGACAGAAATAAATGACAGAAAAATAAAGAGCGTACCTGATATGCAGAACTGTTCTGCACAGTCGCCGGCGTCGGTCTCTGTGGTGCCGGCGTCGGTTAGGAAGGTGCCGACGTCGGTTAAGGTGCCGTCGTCGGTCGGGGTAGTGACCGGCGTCGGTAGGGGCAGGTTCTGGGAAAGTCTGGATAGGTTCGGGACAGGGCTGAACAGAGTCGGGATAGGGCTGAACAGAGTCGAGACAGGGCTGAACAGAGTCGAGATAGGGCTGAACAGAGTCGGGACAGGGTCTGATAATGTCAGGGTAGGGTTTTGGACAGAGTCGGGACAGGGTCTGGGAGAGTCGGGACAGGGTCTGAGAGAGTCTGGGGGAGTCAGGACAGAGGCAGGGATAACAGAACTAATAAATAATAACTGAGAAAGGAATGAAATAAATAGAATAATACTTACCTGGTAGAAGATGTGATGAAAGCCATGGTGTGAAGATTAGTTGATGTCGTAGTGTTGATGATTGCTCGGAGTTCGCAGGTTGATGGAGGAATTCGCAGGTTGGTTGCTCAGCGTTTCTTGGATAGCGTTCGGGGATCCTGGCTCAAATGGCTGGCAGAGGTTGATGAAGGCAGGGGACGGGGACGGTTCCAGAAATGGTTCATCAACCGTTTCGGGAAACCGAATGGTAACTGATAACGGACCAGGGGAAGGTGACCGACGTCGGCAGGATTGCCGACGTCGGCCGATAGGTGACCGACGTCGGTGACATCGGTCGGGTAGAGACCGACGTCGGCAGATGCATAATGGGTATAGAGTCTAGTTTTAGCTCTGTGCTCATCTTTACATGCTGCCAGGGTCAAGGTTGGTGAAACAAGTGATCGACAAGGGTTCAATAGGCGAAGAAGAATAAGACGGGGAAGGACCAGGGGAGTCGACACGATTTCGGTGTCTACACAAGGGATCCACATATTACTACCATGATTGATATGAGACCATGATTATGGTTTTAAGACACTTAAACAAACAAGATAAATTGGATACCCTCCCACACACAAAACAAAGGAAAACACACCAAACAAAGTAAGAAGCAAACACACCACACTTGTGCTGATAAACACTTATTGGAAATAAGATAAAATAACATACTTTAAACAACTAACCTAAACATATTTTCCTCTTCTTGAGTCAAATGGCAAGTTTTTTGGATCTCCATGGCACCATGATATTATATTTACATATAATGAGTGAATTATAATTAGTTACTACCTATATGATGAAAACTTACACCTACATACTGAGATATTGAACATGCTTGTGATCTTCTTGAGTAACAACTAGGTCTTCTTAATTCATCTACTTGTCCATGGATTGATTGTGTGATTTAAGGAAAAATTCATAATCATCCCAATATTATATACTTGGCATAAAAAACATCATTTTTAACTCATTATTAGGTTGTTCCTAGTTGGTCATGCTCATTTAAAATAACTCTCTCAGTAATTGAGCTGGTATGATATGGTTTATGTCTTCATTTTTCTCTATCTAAATTGATGACTTGTCAAGGTATTTAAACTCTTTTAAAGGTTTAAACATGGATTCCATATGTTACCAAGGTCTTCATGATTTTCACCTCGAGCATCTTGAGGTACACTAAGGATTAATGTATGCTCACTTGGTTCATGTCTAGGACTTTCAACATGAGGCAATATTGTAACAACCATTTCAATTATCTCTTCATCATATTGATATTTCTCCTCTTGTGAATGAGACTTGATAAGGTTAACAACTTATCATCCTCAATTTTATCCATAGGATTTGTAAACTCTTAGAGAGTCTCATACTAATTATAAATCCTACAATTCTACTTTCATAGGCTTCTATCATCTTATTAATTAGTGTCCATGTGATCATGATCATACTCTAGTGTTTCATTCACTATTGAGACCTCATGATCATTATCAAGATTCTCTTTTCAAAAATTAATGAGTTATTCAACTTTAATGAAACTAGGAGTCTCAACATCAACACATACCTCTTTTTGAACACTTGAAACCTTTTGAAGGTTGTCCCTTTGTTCTGTAACTACTACAAGTTAAACAACTTATGCTAATTGGTATGCATCCTTTTTATATTCCATATTACTCTTTATTGTGTTATTTGGAATAAAAATTAGACTTACTTTGAGCTTCTTGAATTTCATATTATATGGCATTATTGAAGGCTAACTTGTGGCTCTCTTCATCGATGGGTGTCCCAATGAAAATATCTTCCTCAAAAGCATTTGGATCACCTTCATAAAATACCACTATAACTTTAATTTATTAAATTTATTCCAATCATATATGTTCTTCCTAAAATATGGTTAGGGTGGGAGGGTTATGGATGAGTTCATGAGTTGGCTTGGAATTCAAAGTAATACTATTATAGTTTGAGAAATTGAGAATGGAAGACTCTTTTAAGAATTATTTGAGAGAGAAAAGGTTCAAATTTGCTATAGGTGCTTCATTATCCTCATCTAGATGATAATTATTCTCAATAATGACTTCACTTTTATAATAGACTTCTTTAGGCTCCTTAATAGTTGTAGCCTTAACTTCAACCTTCTCAACTAAAGCCTCCTTGTTTTGAAATCCTCTTATGTATACTTCCAATATGGGAATGATTTGGGTTCTTAGGGAGGTGGGAATGAGGTTTGAATAGGATCAAGGTTATTTTTGACTTAAATTTCTTCATGTAAACTTGAATCATCTTTCCTTCCCCATAATCTACTATTTGGTGCCAAGTTGGGAACTTGAAACCAAAAGATTCTTCTTGAAATACCATTGTATTTGATGCTATGTTTTTTTGGAATAAATGGTCATTTTCAAGGTCAATCCATCTAGCTAGCTTAGCTTTAAAATTAAGTTTTTTCTACTCAATTCCCTCTTCAAGATAACTAAGAGGAATATAATCTTGCCAAGGCTAATTTAAATCATGTTCAAGAAGTGTATAGGTCTGATAGAAAGCTTGTTCAAATTGAAGTGAATATAAACCCACTTAGTAAGGCTGATAAAGAAGTTAGGGATAAAAGTAATATTGATAACTAGGTTGTTCATATGGATAATCAAATTCATATAGATGATACGACTCTTCATAATTCTAATGTGGGTCATAAGGAGGATAAGGATTGACATATTATTGGTAAGGATAAATATAGAGTTGATATGGGTCATTGGATTATTAATAATGGTCAATATAGGATCGATAAGGATCATGGTGAGGCTAGTATGGGTCAACATAAGGTTAGTAAGGTAGTATAGAACAAATATCTCATGTGTATTCAACCATCAGACATCATGCATCAAATAAATAACAAGATAACCATCTATATAAGTTATTCTTACCCTTAGTTGGAGAGCTTGTGATGACCCTTTAGAATGAAATTTAAGTGTTATTATTCTATTAGAATGCTTGAAGCTCCTTGATGTCATGAAATGATGAGAGTGAGTACTCCAACATCCTTGAATTATGGTCCCATTAGGCATTCTATAAAATATTATCAATCTGGATCACACCCTTGAGGCAGAGGTGTTTTAATCCTACCTCAATTGATTGATACAATGGGATCATCTCTATGTGTGGGTGGCCTATTGAGTGAGATGAACCTCTAGTTTTAGGGCTAGCTCCTCTAATGCATCTCTAAGATCAGTTCCTAAACATAGTGCTTACTAATGAAAAAATATAGGAATATTCATGAAACATACCTAAGCTATAAGAGGTGATTAACCAACATGAAAATCCTCTACCCACTTATCCTAGACTATGAACATGAAGACAAGCTAAACTTGCTTCACTAACTCACAAAAGGCCTCTAAGCAAAAGTGTTTTAATATGGAGGTGAAAATTAAGGAAATAACTAAGAGGGTGTGATTAAGAGGTATACTAAGAGACACAAGTGAGTCAACCTCCACACTCAGTGAATGCAAGGCCATGAGGGTGTGATCAAGATGTCTGTTAAGAGACACTAGTGAATTGACCTCCACATTCAGTGAATGCAAGACCATAAACACACTCCATATGATTTATTGATATGATAAATCTATTTGAAACTAGGTAAGGAAATGGGACAAATGAAGGGAGTCTAATTCATACCATTGAAACTCATCGACCATCAGAATTATACACTACCTATAAGCATATGAGAAGGCTAGAAAAAACATATATTCAATGTTCAAAGGTTTAAACAGGTGTTCATTAGGGCAAGGCTTCTCCATAATCCACAAAAGGATACACAAAAATCCATTAGATTCAACATTTATAGAACATGAGAGGGAAAGAGAGAAATAATAAATCACTAAATTTCATCAATGTTTGATAAAAGTTCATAAGAAACCACCTTATAGCCCGCTCCAACACATGAGGTATTCTTTGTTGATGGTCTTTATGAGAGTAAAGCATAGAGACAAAATGGTGAAGCCTATTTAAATCTTTAATTGAACTCATTAAAGGGATTATCATGAAAAATTGGTTAATGACCTCTTATTTTGGTAGTTACAATAGTAACATATGGTCTATCTTGGCCTTAATGAAGCCTCAACTAGCCCACCTCTCTTTTTAAATCTCAATAAGGCTTAGAAACTGACCTATTATCCATATTGGAAATGAAATGTGCCTTATTATCTCCATGAATAAATTATAAAAGCATTTATGGTTCACCGTTCACCCTCTTAGTAGTGCTAGATACCAAGAGACATCTTCTTATGTTGACCAAATAGGCCTATTAGTTAACTAAGCCTAGTCATTCAATGTAAGTTACTTAGATGGCCATGAGAATTACATAAAACCTTTATAATGGGTTATTGAACATATTTTGGGACTAAAAAATAATATTAAACAATTATTTATGCCTTTCAGATAGTGCACACCTAATTTTTTTATTTATCTAGGTGATTAGGTCATCCTCACTAGCACCTCTAGATTGCCTCTTTAGTATGAGCATGCAAAATAATTTATAGGAGTAATTGGGATTAGTTTATGGCCTAATATGGTGTAATAAACTTCAAACCATTCTATTGAATGATCTATAATTTTTATTCTAGATGTATACCTTGAATTCACCATTAAATCTTTAAAAAAATAGGGTATTTGGGGTATCTGTATAACTATCTATAGAAACCAATATCCTGACCAGGACCTTATAAGAATTTACAATGGGTTTTAGGTGTTTTCCAATCCAAATCAAGGCATTTTGATGCATTTGTCTTGATGTTTCCTCCATTAGGTTCTTACCAAGGCTTGCAAGGATTATAGGTAATTAACATTATTAGGGATTTATTGATGCATGAATATGTATCAAAGGTGCCCATAGTGTTTAATAAAACTTCTCATTTTAGAATCATAAGAATTTAGTGCATAAGTTATAGGTTGTGATAATTATGTTATCTATTGATGGAATAGAGGCAAAGCAAGTGGATTGTTTCATAATATTATAATATTTAGTGGTTGGGAGCCATTGTGGCCAAATGCTAGTCTATACAAAATATGAAATATGATATGATAATAATGGTAAATCATGATAAATATCTAATATAAATATTAATATAAGATGTGTATTCAAAATTAAAATAAAGCTAGAGTGATTTGGTTAAAAAGGGAGTAAAAGGAAAGGTAAGGTAGAGAAGAAATGTTGTTGATCTTCATTCAAAATATCATGACAAAGTTAAAATATCATCTAGGCATGCACTTAACCAAATGTGTGAAATTAAGTATCATAAGATAAAATCATATCAAAAATTAGGCAAACATTTAGGGATGGTGTGAAATAATGCAAATAAGAATCAAGACCACTTTAAAGATTTACCACTAGAAGCAAACAATGTTAGCCTAAATGCAAATAGAGTAAGTAAATGAAATGAACCTAAAGAATTTCAATTAACCTAGCATTGGAACAAGTTAATATCTCTACATTTAAATGTACACATTATGAATTTATAAGAACTATTTAAATCTAGAGATCAGAATAAACAAATGAGAGAGAAACTAGGATAACAAAAGACAAGCAAATTTTAGATAGACTTTATAGAATTCCTTACTTATATTAATTGTTAAAAATTTACAATTAGCTCTTGGCTCTAATAACTCCCCATATTACAATTGAATATACTCCATTTATATAAGGTAAGGAAGTGTGTTGGTCAGTGTTATCCAATTACAAAAGTACAAGTGTTAGGATAGCTGTCCTTTCCACAAATGTTTTAGATTACACTAGATGTTCCCCAATGGATGGATCTATAGGAAATGTGTTTTAAAAACTACACATGACTTTTCAAAAAAAATATTCTACTTCAAAAGTTTACAATGTTTAATATATAAAATAATATTCCTAAATCAATTCATCTAACTTTGAGAATCCTTTATTGTATTTTGTTTCTCTAGTAAGATATTTAGTATGCAATGTTGTTCTTTAAATAGCTCAAGGTCAACAACTGGTTTCATGAAGAACTCCTTCATTTTATATGATAATATCTTGAGGTCTTTATTTTCCTTTCTTAATTCCCTTTTAATGTTTTTAGCTTCACTAGTCTTATTCATTGTAGTTAGGAACATATCTATGATCCTATCATGGTCACCAACAATTTTTCTATGTTTTGATGCCTTACCTTTTTCATAAACTAGGTAGTTCCTTGTTTGAAATCATCATCTATAATTAGACTAGCTAGGTCAAGTGTAGTAGGGTCCCTGACCAAGTTATCCAATATTACACTATCCTATATTCAATTTATATTAAGGTCATTGGAGAGATCCCCCATTTCGTAAGGCCATTTTCATGCACCTTCCCTTGAAATGCTTCTTCCAACTATCATTACTTTAAATTTTATTAAATTGCTCATTGGTGGAATCTAGATAAAGTCATCATCACACAAGCAATAATTTAATTCCCCTTAGCCCAATTATAATGCTTACAGGATCTAATCAAGGTCCTCATGTTTTCTAGGGTTTTTTTGAAGCTTTTTATAGTTCTCCAATGATGGTAACTATTTGATTTTGTGTAGGCCTTGATTCTAATTAGATTGTATGCTTATAATTTTATGTTTCTTGGGTTTGAAAAATCTCTTAAACTGACTAGTCTAGCTTATGTGACTCTATCATGGCATCCATGTGACATTTTCATGGTATTTTATTGATTTATATTTAAAAAATGACCATTGCCTATATAAATTTAGATTTGATCTTACATCATCTGATCCATGTTGTACAAATCAATGTAGTCCATAGATTTTTTGATTATTTGGATCTAAATGGATATCTTAAAATTTATGAATTCATGCCTATCATTCAATGTCTGCATGGACACCTTTGATGTTTACATGATTTCAAATTTTAAGATACCTCCTAAGAATTATTGCTAAGATTAATTTTGATGGTTTTGCACCTATAATTTGACATCCACATGAATGTTTTTGACATATACATGACTACAAAATTTAAACACCTCTTTAAGACTCTTTTCTAAGTTTAAGTTTAATGATTACATGCCTGTCAATTGATATCCACATGAACATCTTTGATGTATGAATGATCATCAAATTTAAACACCTCCTTGAGTCTCTTTGCTAGGTATATAACTTGTCACTTTCAAGTCTACTCTGATTCATATGTGTGACACTTGAAAAATCCACGAGGATTTTATACTCTATTGAAAAATCCATGTCCACCTCACACCATCTAATCCATTTTGTCTGAGAAAATGCACTCCATTAGATCTTGATTTGAGGGATGCATCATCATTGGCTACTTAATACCCTATTAATGAAATCATAACACTTTTCATCATCTTGGGGTTTTGAATTATCAACACTCATTATGATCCATTGGATTAATATCATCTAAATAAATGTGGATTATTGATCCTGCAAATAAGCACAAAAGTTAGGCTCAAGAATATATATATATATATATATATATATATATATATATATATATATATATATATACAACACTTGAGATAAAAGATTTAAACTAAGTTCTAAATATCCTAAATGGGACTATTTCTAATATTAAAAGACATAACATATGGTCTTAGCCTAAGGTTTTAATTCATATTAATAAATATGAATAAAGATTTAGGCTAAGGTCTTAAGCTGAGTTAGGAATGTATTAAAGGGGATCCCATGAAATAAAAGGACATAGAATAAAGGCATAGCATAAGGTTTTTATCATATTAATAAATATGATAAACCTTAGGGTAATGTTTTAGATTAATCCTTATAATAAAGGGATCATGCATTTACCTAGACCAAGATAGGATAAAAGGGAACAAAGGGGTCATAGAACATAAAAGAGACCAAGCATAATATTTTTAGCCTAAGGTTTGGTCATGTTGAAAAACATGACTAAGCCTTAGGATAAAAGTTAATCTTAGTCCATGGCATGATAATTGTTCCTACACAAATTTAAACAAAATTTCCCACCAAAATTGAATTCAAAAGGGGACATGAGATAGGGTTTTGGAGTTGGGGTTTTAAGTTATTTAGACATGAATTCAACTTAATTTTTAACCAACCAAAGGTTAGATAAAACATCAAATCATTATTAAACCACAAAACCTATATATTTCTCATTCCAAATGGACTCCATTAGAGTTGTGACCTAAAACATAAAGATCAAATGTTAGCCACTTTTGGAAAGACTAAATCAGAACTATGAACAAATGTGCCAACCAAACTAGGTGTGGATGATCTTCAAATAAAGAATATGTACAAACATTCTAGTGACACTTTGATCAAGTGAAATTTCAATTTTAAGGTAAAATTTTTCATAATTTAACACAAGGGTCCCCATTTTTTAGGAATGGGGGTATGTTGACTTCAAAAAATGGTGACTTCCAAGGGAAACATAGAAATATTTTAGAATTTAAATACTCTAGTTTAGACTAATAATTAATTTACTTATTCTATTTTATTAGGCACCATTATTAATATCACTTCATGGTTAGAAAAAATCTTGAAAATGCAGACATGGGATCATACATCAAGACATAGCCATGTTCTTTGTGTGTTTTGATGCCACTTATTAATTGCCATAGGATTTCAAGAACAACTTTGAGGTTCATGACTTTAATCATTAACACTGACTTTCAACATGTTTGTATATTCATTAAGAACCATGATTTAGCTCAGTGAAGGCTTGGACATTACTCTCTTTCTAGCTAGGTGTTCATAACCCTGATAGATATGCCTTTAGATGTACTCAAGGCCTTACTCCACTACCAACCAGGCATTCATAGCCTTGGTGGAGATTACCCAAATCACCTTTTCTTAGAGAGCTCTTGAATTTTTCAATAAGGTTTTTATTTTTGTATTTTTCAAATCATTTTGGCTTTCTATCAAAGGTTGGGAACTAGGTTAACTAGGTTTATGGATTTGGTCAAGTTTTTGATATTCATACAATCATCCTTGGCTATAAACTTTGTCCCAAGTAATTAATGTTTTTAAAGTGAAATCTTGACTATATCCTAATAATCTAGTATTTCACCCTACATGTGAAATATTTATTAGAACCAAACTTAGATAAGAACAAATTTTATAATCTCAAGGAATAACTAACCTATTCAATATTCTTTACTAGTTTCTATGAACTATAACATTAAGATCATACTTTAATAATCCATGATCAACCAATGTTTAGTAAACATTTCTACATTTATATATTATGGAGTTACTTTTGAATACATAAATGCATTTTGAGTTGAGGGATTTCTATAAGGACTTATTAAAAGCAAGGAATAATTTAGAGAAAGTTTACACACCAAATAGAAAGTAGACAAATATAAATTAAAAAAAGAGAAAATAGATATATATAGACATATGTGTAAACTAGGGATATGAAGGAAAGAAAAAAAACTAAGCTATCCTACCTATACTAACTCTAACTAGTCTTACAATCATTCCATGAAGACACCAAATGGAATAGTAGAGAAGTAGTGCTTGATGTATTACCCATTGGTGGGAAGTGTGAACTCTACTCCTTATAAGTCTTTATGCTTGAAGTTGTTATCTCCAAGTATCTTGGCTATTTGGTAGTGACCTATCCATAGAGGTGTGAACTTCCCAAGTTTACCTTTAGGGATAGATGCCTTATCCTAAAGAAGAACTGAGTCTCTTTGCTTGAAACCTTTATTTTTGGAATTTTATCAAACCACCTCTTGACTATGGTTTGGTGTCTCCTAAAATTGGTAAAATCCTCTTATCTCACATCTTCAATTTGTATGATGTTCAGTAACCTTGAAAATATAAATTCTTGGTCCTCCTCCATATATTATTGTATGAACCTATATGTCGATAGCTTAAAGATGATGGGAAAGATGGGTTATTGACCATAAAATAACAATAATGGTGATGATTTGAGATCTTGTTTAATTTTAGTTCTATCTACCCAAAGGCATATGTAAGCAAATTATGCCATGTTCTAGGTTTATCAACTACAAACTTCTTTATAGCTTTCATAAATTTTTATTTTATGATTCAAATACTCCATTACCTTGAGGATAATGGTTTGATGAGAAGTTGAGGATGATTTTATTATCATATACCCATTCCATCATTTATATGGATATAAAATTATATCCATTATCATAGACCAAAACCTGGTGCATATGTTTTCTTCTATAATTTTGATCACCTCTTTAATCTTGCACTATTTAGTTACCACTACATCAATCCATCTTGTTTAGTAGTTGGAATCACTAATATTTCACTTGTGACCATAAAAATAATTGGGGTTAATTACCCACACAAAATCTAACCCCCATTGGGCAAAGGGTTTATCAACCATTACTAGTCTTAGTGGCATGGCTACCTTAGGATCTTTAGTGTTTAAGAATTGACATGAGTGGTACTCTCTCACATGTTTGTGAGCATCTTTGAATATTATAGGATATTAGTAACTAGCCCTTAATATTTTATGTGTTTTAGTCTTTTTAGATGCATGCTTACTTGCTAAGTTTTCATGGAAAGTGCTCATGATCTTAGCTATTTCACTCTTGGAGACACATCTCAAGTAAATGCCTTCAAATTTATTCATATAAAACACTCCATCCTTGATTAGAAAGTGAGTTTCCTTGAGCCTAAGTGATCTTATTTGTTATTTACTTAACCCTGTAGGATAATAACCATTGATTAGTAAGTGGACAATGGGATCATACCAATCATTAGGTCTAAAACTTTATTTCTCTACTTGCATATTAATTGAAGTAAACCCTAAAACCTTACCAATTTAGTAGTCCTCATCTCAATTTCATATTCTTGGAGCATGAAAATCCACTCACCTCTCCTTTCTCCTAGTTAATTTTGACTTAGCATGAGCTTGGTGGTAGGTTCTGGTAGAATTACATGTACCTTATTTCTAAGGATATAATGCCTAAATTTTTTTAATACCTTAAAAAAATCACATACTTATTTATAAATCAAATAGTAGTTCAACTCAACATTTTTAATTTTGGTACTCATGAAATCAACTATATGGTCACATCCATCTATCTTCTAAGTTAAAACTACATCTATTGTATGATCTGAAGCAAAAGAGTAAAGATAAAAATATATAGTGAAGTCTAGACTTATCAGTATAGGGGCTTGTATAATTACCTCTTTGATGTATTTTAAGTCATTTCTTGTCTCCTTAGTCCAAGTTATCTTATCCTCTTTCTTCAACATGTCATTCAAAGGTTTCACTATTTTTGAAAAACAAAAAATAAACTTTCTTAAAAAATTTATTTTACCAAAGAATGACTTCAATTCATTCTTTCTATTAGGGGGCTCTGCATTATATATTTCATCTACTTTATCATGGTCTATAGATATTACTTCCTTATTAATAACATGTCATAGTAGTTTTCCCTCAGTAACACCAAAAATATTTTTCTTTGGGTTGAGAGAAATCCCATACCTTCTACATCTTTCAAATACTTTTTGTAGGTGCCTAATATGATCCCTATTTTTAGAAATGATAGTTAGATCATCCATGTATATGATAATGTATTTCTCTATAAAACCTTGGAAGGCATGATATATATCAATTTGAAAAGTGGTTCCTACATTTATCAATCTGAAAGGCATTATTTTGTAGGCAAACATGCCCCACTTAGGAGTAAAAATAGTCTTCATCCTATCTTCTTGATTAAACAATACTTAGTTATAACCTAAAAATCCATCAATAAAATACATTATGGAAGAACCAAAAATAATTTGTATTACTTGGTCAAGAGAAGGTATGGGTAATTATCTTTCTTAGATTCTCTATTTAGATTTATAAAATAAATTCATAGTTTAATTTCACCATTTTTATTTTTGATTGGGACTAAAATTAGCTACCCAAGTGGAGTGCCTAATGGGAAAAACAATCTTGACATCTAAAAGCTTCTTGACTTCTTTGTATATTGGTGGTTGTAAGACCAAGTTGATAGGCCTTTGGTTTTGTCTGAAGGGTTTACATTTTTCCTTTAAAGGTATGGTATGAGTTATGACCTTTGGATCAAAGATATTTAGGTCATCATAGGACCATGCTATGATATCTTTATATTTGGTTAGCATTTCCTTGGTCTCATTATACTCAATGCTTATATATGTTATACCAATATTAACTAGGTGAGGTTGACCTTGAAATACAAGGTCAATTATGTTATAATCCTTCCCACTTACTTTGGGAGTCTTGGTAGCCTCAAATATTCTATCAAAATCAAATAGTCTCTCTAAGGCTATCATGTCTTTGTGGATCTTTTTGTCATTCAATTGAATGACCTTGTCATCAAGTTTCCCCTTAATTTTATCATTGTCAAGGAGAATGGTGTCATCAATAATGTGGCCCTTAAACACTCCTGAAATATTCATGAAGTCTATGATCTGTTGATCATCACTGAAGACATGTAAGTGGTTGACATTATCTAGTATTTAAGGACATGGGATTAATTCAATTGTAAGGCTTCGTAACTTAGAAATTTGATTGGGCTTAAGGTTGGATGAAGCTAAATAAAGTTCATCAATAGTTTTTTTCCCCTAAGTATTGACATAATGTTGAAAGCATCAAAACATTCAATTAAGTACCACACTCTAAATATATACTTCTTGACATAAGACATCTTGTATTGATATTTACTCTTGACCTGATTAACCACTAGTTCAAAATCACAAAAAACCAATAGTTCCTTGGATTCATTCTTGATTACAAATTGTAATCCAAGAATAAGTGCTTCATACTCAACTAAATTATTAGTGCATGAGAACTAAAGTTTGTAAGAAACATTATATTCCTTCCCAATGGGATTGATTAATACCACTCCTACTCTAAAAACTAATTTGCATTTAGCACCATCAAAATAAAGTTTCCATAATATATTAAAATCATGAGAAGTTTTAGAGTTACATACCTTTGTGGTGTCAAGAGTGTAAAAACCAATATCTGAGTTAACCATGTTGACCCTCTCATTGATTTCATTGTACTCAATGATCATATACTTCATTTTAGGCTCCTTTTCTATCCTGATTTGGCTGGGGACTCCTTTCCAAGGTAATCACATAGGTGAATAATCTATTAACATATAACCATTCAAGCTCCTAGTCTAATCTATGCTCAATGGCATCCCATAACCATTAGGGATGTCCACCACTTAGATATCAATGAACTATTAGATCCTTGGCTCTAAGGCAATCTACATGTGAGCATTCAATAATTCATCAATCACTTTAACTCTTGATTTATCTAATTGAGTTACAACTCTATCAAATTTAATGGGAGTCAAACCTAATTATTCACAAATAACCTTAGGCATAATATTTACAGATGCACTAGAGTCTAACCAACAATTATGTAGGTTCTTACCAAAGATACTAACTATAAGTAGGAAAGGAGGAACATTTGCCTTACTTTTATGTATTGTAATGTTAGCATGTGCATACTTTTGAGACTTACTTGGCTTCTTAGATAAATATTATAACAATAGATCCTTCTACTTAGTAATATGTGTCAAATCATGTAAGCCAATGTTGGATTTGATATTTTTCATGTCCTCTACTATGTTATATCTAGTACTATTGTAAGAATTAGATGTATTAGCATTAGGTTTAGAATTAATTCCCTTAGGAGGTACTGGATTATTGTCTAAGGTAGTATCAGGAGGTGTCTTAAAGTTATTTGGAGGAGTTGAAGTGGTCAATGGTTTTTTATACTCTTGGTTTCTTAGAGGATAAGTATTCTTCAATTTTTTTTGAAAAACATAAATCTCTTTAGGAATATCCTCAGGATCATTGCCTTCTTGGAAAGGGAACTCACATGTCTCCACTATGAGAGTTGAATCAATAGATCTAGATGAAATTGAAGATCCTAATGTACCGAAATCAAAATACTTATTAGGGATAACCTCAAAAGTATCTAATTATTCTTGGAAGGCTTCAAAAAAATTACAAAAATTGACATAGTATATTTCCCCATGCTTAGGAGTGTGATGAACACTATAATAGTTAGGTAAAGCAACATCAGTAATATTTATATCAGTCACATTCTTACTAGTAGATGGCTCATTTTTCTTATTATTGTGGTAACTCTTATTCTAAAATCTGTTAGTGGGCCTATTGAACCTCTAAAAAGATAATTCCTACAAGATCTCTCTCTAGTATTACTTACTTGCTTTTGTAACTAAAGGAAGTTAGTGCTAAGATTTTAAACCATCTTGAGGATAAAGCCATTATCATTATTTGGGGCCTTATAATTATGAACTTGAATTATAATTAGATATAAGCATTACATATTTTTGATCCTAAGGATGAGATCCTTTAGTAGCATTGTTTATGAATCCCAAGTTTTGAGTATTATGAGCGTGTCTCAGAGGTAGTTGGTTCAATAATAGAAGTTGGTTCAAGGTAGGGACATTTTAATTGGCATTAAGAATAACATTTACAATGGGTAGATGTGGATTTACATTAGGAATGGAGTATGCCAATTACACTTTGGGTTGTATCTAGTCATTAATGATCACAACTTTGACATAAGCTAAAGCTAATGTGTTCATGGGCCCAACAACTCTTTTTATAAACACAAAAGTCATAAGATTCAAGGAATCCTTATATATTTCTAAGGCTAAAGCCTCATTAGGTATGTAAGGAGACATGGTCCTAATAAACATTTTTTGTTAGCATTAAAGGCTCTTATGGGCTCATTTACATCCCTTTTCATTGTGGTGAATTACTAGTACAAGATACAAGGGATAATTACTTTTCTAAATTGGTCAATGAAAACATTATTAAAATCAACCCAAATGGTAATGTAGTTTTTAGAAAGGTTTAAAAACCATTAATATGAAACATCTTTAAAAGTAAAAGGAAATAGTCTACATGTTACATCTTCATGGACTACATTTAACAATCTTAATGCAACCTTGAAACTATTAATGTGCTCCTCAATAGTTATGATGCCACTAAGACTAAATGTTGGAGAATATTTTTTAGGATTATGAGGAAGGTCATGTAATATACCTAGAAAATTTATTTAAGAACCACATATCCAAGCCATAACTTGATAGGGATTGAACAAAGAACACTTTGAATTGGTGAAGTTGGAAAAGACTTTGAAAGTCTATGCTTACCTTTGTCTTGCCTAACCTTCATATGAACTTCTAATGAAAGCATAGGTTCCCTAGTCTCTGAACATGACCTTGTCTTGATTATGGGTAATTATAGATTGTGAGATTTGAATCTTGTTTGAAATATGATGTGTCAATCTTATCTTTATAAGAAAAAATGATCAGACTTACACATTAAGCAAATTTTATAAAGATTTATATAAAAGATGATAAAGGATAATGATATTTAACTAATTTACATCAAGGATGTATCCAAATACGTAAGTATGATTGATATTTACATGTTTAATTTCACATAAACTCAAATTATGAAAGGATCTATCAATCTTTGATCAAAACAACTATTACTAACCTCAAACCTATTAGATTGACAAAACTTAAGCTATCTTTACCCTAATTAAGCATATATCTTCAAAGAACATTGATATTTATATAAAGGAAGTAGAAATATGGGTGTAAGACCATAAAGATAAATTAAATTTATACATTTTAGAAAATAATCACATAATTATACAAATATTACACAAATATTTGAACATAATTCATAAAAAAATGTGCAAAGATACTTTAAATCTACAAAGATCTAATGACCCTCATTCTAGCAATAGTGAAAGCTCCACCTATTGATTCCTAAATATGTATCATAGGTGCCCAAAGTGTTTAAGAAAAATTATCATTTTATAATCATAAGAATTTAGCACATGAGTTATAGGTTATGATAATCCTATTATCTATTGATGGAATAGAGGCAAAGTAAGTGGATTGTTTCACAATATTATAATATTTGGTGGTTTGGAGCCATCATGGCCAAATGTTAGTCTATGAAAAATATGAAATATGATATTATAAGAATAGTGAATCATGATCAATAAATAATCTAAATATTAATCTAAGATGGGTATTCATAATGAAAATTAAGCTATCTGATTTGGTTAAAAAAGGGAGTAAAAGGAAAGGTAAGGAAGATAAGAAATGTTGTTGATATTCATTCCAAATATCATGATAGAGTTCAATTATCATCCAAGTATGCACTTAAATAATGTGTTACATGAAGTAGCATAAAATCAAATCCTATTAGACATCAAGAAAACATCTAAGGATGGTGTGAAATAATACAAATAAGAATCAAGATCACTTTATATATTTACCCTTGTAAGCAAACACCATTAACCCAAATGCAAATAGATTAAACAAATGAAATGAGCCTAAAGAATTTAAATTAACTTATCATTTCCACAATTTAATAGCTTAGAATTCAAATGTACACATCAATAATTTATAATAACCATTCAAATCTAAAGATTGAAATAAACAAGTGAGAGAGAAACTATGATAACAAAAGACAAGCAAATTTTGGATAGATTTTGTATAATTCCTTGGTTATATTATTTTTTAAAAATTTACAATTAGCTCTTGGCTCTAATAATTCACCCTATTACACTTGAAAATAATCCTTTTATATAAGGTAAGGAAGTGTGTTGGTCAGTCCTATCCAATTACAAAAGTACAAGTGTTAGGATAACTATCCTTTCCATAAATGTTCTAGAATACACTAGACTTTCCCCAATGGATGGATCTATAGGAAATGTGTTTTAAAAACTACACATGCCTTTCCAAATAGAATATTCCACTTTCAAAGTATATAATGTTTAAGCTATAAAATAATATTCCTAAATCAATTCATTTGACTTTGATAACCCTCTGTTATAGTTTTATTTCTCTACTAGGATCTTCATTATGCAATGATGTTCTTAAAATAGATCAAGGTCAACAATTGGTTTCTTGAAGATCTCCTTAATTTGATCTAATAATCTCTTATGGTCTTTACCTACCTTGATTGATGCCCTTTTGATGCTTCTAGATTAACTAGTAATATTCATTATAATTAGAATCATATCTATGATCCTATCATGGCTAATAACAATTTTTCTATGCTTTAGTGCCCTACATTTTTCATAAATTGGGAAGTTCCTTGTTGAACTCATCATCTATAATTAGACTAGTTGGGTTGAGTGTAGTAGGGTCCTTGACTAATTTGTCCAATATATTCATTATCCTATCTTCAACTTGCTTGAGGTCATTAGAGAGATCCCCCATTTCTTAGGGCCATTTACTCATACCTTCCCTTGAAATGCTTCTCTAACCTATCATTACTACAAATTCTATTAAATTTATCACTAGTGGACTCTATATTGAGTCATCCTCACACATATGATAATTTAGTTCCCCTTTACCCAATTACAAGGCTTATATGGTCTAATCAAGGTCCTCATGTTTGTTAGGGGTTTTATAAAGGTTTGTATAGTGCTCTAATGGTGGTAGCTATTTGAATTTACGCATGCCTCAATTCTAAATAGACTGCATGCTTATACCTTTGCATTTCTCAAGTCTAAAAAATCTCTTAAACTAACTATTCTAGCTTACATAGCTTTGGTGCGGCATCCATATGGCATTTTCATGGTATTTTGCTCATTTATATTTAAAAATTATCATTTCCTTTGAAAATTTATCTTTGATCTTAAACCATCCAATCCATTTGTATGAACCAATGCAGTTCATATATTTTTGGATTATTTGTATCCAAATGGATATCTTAAATTAATGTCTCTGCACCTATCATTTGATGTCTATGTGAAAGTCTTTGATGTTTTCATGACTACCAATTTTAAGATACTTCCTCGAGACTCTTGATAGACTTAATTTTGATAGCTATGTGCCCATCATTTGATGTCCACATGATCATCTTTGACATTAGCACAAATGTAAAATTTAAACACCTCATTAAGACTCTTTACTAAGATTAAGTTTGACTATTCTCCACCAATCATTTGATGTATGTGTGAACATATTTGATGTTTGTGTGACCATCAAATTTAAACACCTCCTTAAGACTCTTTGTTGGGCCTACCACTTTTTGCTTTTGAGTCCACTCTGTTTCATCCATGTGCCACTTAGCAACTTGATGGGGCTTCTATATTCCATTGAAAATTTCATGTCCACCTCACATAATCTAATTTTTTTATCCCAACAAATGTGATCTATTATATCATGATCTAAGGGACACACTACAATTTGCTATTTAATATCCTATTAATGAACTCATGACACTTGTCATCATCTCAAGGATTTGAATTATCAATGCTTATTACACTCCATTGGATCAATATAATTCGATAAATTGTGGATCATTAATCCTATATACAAGCATGAAATTTAGGCTTGAGAATATATATACAGAATTTGGGATAAAATACTTAAAATAAGTTATAAATATCATAAATAGGACCATTAAGAATAATAAAATACATAACATATGGTCTTAGCCTAAGGTTTTAATTCATATTAATAAATATGAATAAATATTTAGGATAAGGTATTAAGTTGAGTTAGGAATGTATTAAAGGTGATCTCATGAAATAAAAAGACATAGCCTAAGGTTTTATCTTATTAATAATTAAGATAAACATTAGGGTAAGGCTTTAGGTTAAGCCTTATAATAAAGGGACCATATGTTTACCTAAACCAAGCTAGGATAAAAGGGAATAAAGGGGTAATAGTACATAAATGAGATGAAGCATAAGTTTTTTAGACTAAGGTTTGGTCATGTTGAAAAACATGACTAAGCCTTAGGATAAAAGTTAATCTCAATGCATGGAATGATAATTTTTCCCACATAAATTTAAACAAAATTTCCCATCAAACTTAAATTCAAAAGGGGGACATGATCTAGGGTTTTAATATGATCAAACATGAATTTAAATTGATTTTTAACCAAAAAAAGGTTAGATAAAATATCAAATCATTACTTAGCCATGAAACCTAGATATTACTCATTCCAAATGGACTCCATTGGAGTTATGACCTGAAACATAAAGATTAAATGTTAGCCACTTTTGGCAAGATTAAACTATAACTATGAATAATGCACCAATGAAACAAGGTGTGGATGATATTCAAATAAATAATATGTTCAAACATGCTAGTGACACTTTTATTAAGTGAAATTTCAATTTAAGGTACAAATTTGCATAATTTAACACAAAGGTCCCCATTTTTGAGGAATGGGTGTATGTTGACCCCAACAAGCTTGTTCATAAAGAATAGATACATAAACCTAAAACTAACACCATAAATCTTGAGTATGAAGAGGTTAATAATCACCTTAATAATTATCTAGACCCATGTAACTACTCCTTCAACTACCAAGCATAGAACTATACTCTCTTAAGCTCGTGTACAATGAAAAATAATGTTTCTAAAGTGGTTGGGTTATTAGTAATGATTCATAGAGATGGGGAGTTTAACGAGGGAAAAAATTATAGGAGTATAAATTAGACAACCATATCCATGTTCCCTGATGAGATTAGAATACCATGCAACATCTGTGTATAGATCTGAGCATAAGAAGGAGACCAATATTGATCGTTCAACTAACTTGAGAGCTTGAGAAAGGTATACTTACTTGAAGAGGTGTGAAAGTTTTTGGTTTTAGGTATAAATAGATCCTTTGTATATATTCTACCCAAAATGACCTATTCTAATTCTCCTCTTTACCCTTCCTCCATATATCTCCTAAAACCCCATTACTTCCTGCTTAGGATTCTTGGGTCTCTAGGCCAGTTTGACCCTAATGGCATAGTTCTTTAGATTTATGTTAATTTTCTATAATTTAAAACTTTAGGATCTTATATTATTCACTTCCTTGGATCACTTGACCCTTATATAACTCCCCAAGTACATTTTATATTTAATTTTCATGTATAGGCATGTGACTACCTATTTAGGCCTACTATGCCTAATTAGCCTATCAAGGCTCTTATTTGATTCAAAAGACTAGAGAATTTAATAGATAATATTATCCTTGAAAAATAAGTAAATAAAAATCCTTACCTTTCTTTCACTTCTCTTATATGCATGGTTCATCACACTTTCCTCTCCTACTTAATGATCTTGCCTGTAAGTGCTTAATTAGGTTTGCCTGAGTGTAAAATGTATACATTTTCCTTTCTTGGTTGGTATTTTGAGATTTAATTAAGTGGTGAAACATGATTAATAATATACAAACCATTTCCTAGACATTTTAAACGTTTTTCCAAGTGAATTCATAACTCATTTACCTTACTTTTCCCAAGACTCTACTTGTAGGTGATAATTTGTGCATTCCTGACTATGTGTGAAAGCTGACAGGTGAGGTTTCTTATTGAAAGGTTATTATCACCACTTATAAAAATTTCTCATAATTTATATGATTTTTATTAATATAAATTCACTATATACACCTTAAAACACCCTTAATCAAGACTCTTTTGCTCACATGTTTTCCATCTATAGTTAGGCCTATAGATGTTCAAGTCTAAGATCTATTGACTAACTGTGCAAATTAATCCTTCTATACCAAATTTATAACACCTTAATTTTATTTAGAGAGTGTTAAAATCTCCCCAAAATCATTTTTTATGTCCTCAAGTCTTTTAATCACTTACCCTCTACCATGAGAAAGCATCTCTTCATCATTCTACCCACCACCTGGTTGTGTATTATTTTTTAGGCCTATTGGGCCTAACTAGGATTATTTATCTCTTCATTGCCTCCAATGGAGACATATTTTTATCATAATCAATCCCTAACCTATTTTAACTTCATAACCCTTTATCCTACTTTCATATTGTAAGGTCTCTTCATGACCTAAGATTAGGCCTATAGGCTATATTGTGAATCTTGACTATGAGTCTAAGTTGAGTCTCCTTATTTCTAATATTTTTAATGTTATTTAAATGGTTATAACATGTAATGATTATTAACTATGATTATCCAATCCTAGGCTCATCACACAATTATTTTCTCTTCAATTTATAATCACACTCTTGTGCTCAATAGGTGTTTTGACTGAGTTTCTCATCATTAGATCGTATGATATTTTTGATCCTACCTACATATATATTTCATAATTATTCATGATATTTATTAATCCTATAATCTTAAATGTTTCCTAAAGTTCTATCCCAATATACAATACTCCTCTGACTTCTTAAATAGGCTTGTAGAGGATCAAATGAGAGCTTGTTTCTCTCTAGTACTAAAAATGCATTCTATAAAAGAGTGAAGGGGTATAACACCTAAAATTCATATTCATATTTTGATTAATATATGAGGACCTATATATGTTACATTTTATGCTTATGATCCTCTATATCCATCAATAGTATAAACACCCATGTTCACTATTATAATGAAGGTCACTCCATGTATGGCAACCATACTTTGGTCTAGGACTTGAAGGAGGTTGGGTGGTTAATTAGTACACAAAAATTGACTTTAGTAAGCTTGGATGAGTTTCAATAAACTTCCATCACAAAATCCAACTTTGATTACTCTCTTTCATGCATTAAAGACCTTAAAATATTGAGAAACTAATTACACTTAACATGCAACTGCTCTAAACTAAATATTTCTTGCTTCCCTTAACTCACACATAAAATATAATGATGAAGATTAAGGTGCAAACACTGTGAAGACTCATAAAAGACATATACAACCAAAATGTTCATTAACCAAGGTAGAAATTCACTCAAACCATTCAAACATTAACGTTGTGTAGATGAAGAAGACAAATCTAATTTATTAGGATCTTAAATTTTTTTCATAAAGCATGGGGAATAAATATAGAAACTAGTGCAAAGGATTATAAGGTCATGTGACCCCCTTCATATAGCCAAGAGATTAGGTCACCATTCTATCTCTTGTGTATGGACTGAGAAAGAACATCACTAGTTTCATAGAGCTACCAAAGGAGAATGATGGAGAGAAGGGATTGTTTTTGACTTATTTTTACTTATGAATCATGTGTTATATTCTATGATGTCTTAAATAAGTCCCGATATATTTGACCTACTCTAACTCTACCTTGACTGTAAAAGTCTGTACATGTCTGAAAACACATACAAAACCTTCTTTTTCTACATTTTTTCATGATTAATATCTTTAAAGGCTATTGATGGGTAAGAGGAGGGAAATTAGGAGTCAAATAATGATTTAAAACCAATTATTATTGATGGAGGGAAGTTTAAAGGTCATTTTTCAATTTGTGTGGGGAATTTTATTGTAAATAAATGAAATTTGTCCCTAAGGGAGACCTATTTTTGCATATAAGGCCATTTTTTCATGATTTGGAATGATTACGATACCCTTGAAGACTCCTCATTTCAATGTGACACCTTTACCAAAGTTTTTATAACTTCAAGGTTAACTTATATGACCCATTTGAAGAGCATTTTGATGACCTTATGGGCCAATTGGAGCTTGAAATAGTCTTGACTAATAGGGTATTTGAAGAAAACCTTGGATACATCATCAATCACTACGTCAAGACTTAAAAATGACTTAGACACATTACACATATTTTTAATAAGGTCTCCTATAAAAAATTGGCTAAATAGCCATAAATGTAATAAGAAATAGAAACATTACCTTCTCCAAATACCTTAATTTTTTCTAAAATACCTTAACTTTGTCAAACAAGGTATAAGCAACTTTTTAGGATTAATAAATGACTTGACACCCTTCCACTCACCCAATGACCACCTATGAAGACCTAACACATCACTATAAAACTCAAAACATGATATCACATGAGGATCTCTTCAAGTAACCCATAATACATATAGTGAAACTTTGAATAATGTTAGAAGGCTTTAAAGACCGTTTGAAGATCATGACAAGATTTAAGAAGCCTCATGTACTCTTAGAGGGCCTTATGAGAAATTATTGGACTATATGGGTTCAAATTTGGCCTGAGATGCTAAATTATCAATAGTTTCTTCTCATAGGTGGAGTACCTTTGCACTATGTTAGTGAATCTCTTGGAGTGGTATGTGACTAGATGTCCATATTGCATGAGCACTACATCGAGTGCATAGTTAGAGACATTAGTGTGTATTTTAAATGTTTATGAAATATTATGCATTTTAAGAACATGAAATATGTAGAAGAATTATTTGAGTGCCTCAAAAGTACACTATTACATATGAGTCCAATCAAACTTGGTTTTGACACATGTGAGTTAGATGAGAGCCTAAAATATGTACAAGAAACCAAGGATGAACCTATGGTATAAGTTAATAAGTCCAATAAAAATCCTCAATTCTATGAGATTACATGGTATATGCCAATCTTGGATCAATTTTATCTTCTTTGGATCTATTTATATGTTGGTGTGATCAATGATGTATCACAAGTATTATATCTACATTGTGCCAAATATACTCTTTGCTAAGTTGGCTTATAACTTATGTTGGCACAAAATGTCTAAGATGAGTGAGATGTGATCTATATTCTCCTCCCAAGTCTTGATAAATATTATAATTTAATTTGAGTATATGATGATGAAGGAGTTTAATAATACCTCAAGTAGATGATTCATCAAGCACATGAAACTGGTTGGTGTATTAGTGAGGCCAAAAGACATGACCAGCCATTCATACAATCCTTTTTGAGTCTTGAATACTACCTTCCAAATGTCTTAATGATGAACTAGAACCTGATGGTAGCCTAACTTTAAGTTGATCTTAGTGAAGTATTGTGTGCCTTGAAGCTGGTCCAAAAGGTTGTCAATGAATGATAGTGGATATTGATTCTTCACTATTATTTTTTTGAGTATGTGATAGTCTATGCAAAGTAATCAACCTATCTTTCTTGGGTGTGAGGAATATTAGACTCATGCAAGGTGAAGAGATAGGCCCAACCTTTATAAGATCAATAAGTTCTTGAATCTAGCACCAGATATCATCATTATCCCAAATTGATCTATGATAGAGGGGTTATTTCGAAGAGGGGATCTCGGGACCAAATTGGTGTGGTGTTTTACTATGTAGTGTGTTATAAAACTTTCAATTTATATTAAGACTTATCTATTTCAATATAATAACTTATCTATATGTTTTTACTATGATGATGAGTGAGTGCTACCCATTACTAAGGTGTGCTTCAATTTTGAGTATGTAGTTGTGTTAGGGTAGACCATGAGTAACATGAAACTTTGTGCATGTGAGACAAGATTATGACATTGATTGGTAGAGACCAAGGTATCTTTGGTCATGGGTGCTGACTTAAAAAGGTTGTATAAGTGATCTTATATGTGAATAGTGTATCAATGTGGCTTGGGTTGATATGTAGCTTCATAATCATATAAGTATGATCTCCCTAGTAGGATGTCATAGACTTCCAGATGTGTGATATCACAAATAATTTTGTCTTCCATAGGCTTAAATTTATACTAAAAAGTGCATTTTTTTCAAAATTTTATACCTTTTTCCTATTGGATTCACCCTAAAGAGTATGGATTTAGATACACAATAGTGTTAAGACCAAGCCACTGAGTTTTGGATTGCATGATGATGTTATTTTGGATACCACTATCGATGATGATGGGGAAAGGCTAACACTTAACCCATAATTTTGTGTCGAAGAGATGTTTATGATCTTTAGAGATGTCAATCATAGTGGTGCTAGTGCTTAAATAAGAGGCATGTAGATTAGTGTCATCTATTAATATGGATCCTGATGTAGATTATGTGAGGAGGGATTGTTGCATGCAACATTCAAAATCATCGTGAGTGGATGAGAAATGGTGATGGCACCACTTATCACCAAAATTCTTCTTCTTGACTTTGTTTAAAGTAGAAGGTACTAGAGCCTTTAAGGGTTGAGAAATATTCTATTGATAGTCTCCTTTGTGAGAAATATATTATTGCTTCTACATAGAAAATTGAGATGTGGAGTTTTTCAAAGGTTGGGCCTTACATGCTACATTAGATGAAGAGGTGACATGTTGATTCATCTTTTCCCTTGTTATAATCTTTACAACATTATGATATGATTTCCCTAAAGTGTTTTAAGTTAAGAAATCCATTTTTGCATGGATATAGTGTGAGAGTGTATCGATGTACTTTATCACATTATGTTTTTCTCTCAAATTCTTATGCAAGTACATAGAGTAGTCATGAAAAATGTTGTAGTCTTCTACAGACTAATCTTTACATTGGCATAACTATTAAAACTTGATGTATTCATATTTAAAGTGGTGTAAAGGGTAGTCTTACTCATTTAGTGAATCAACAAAAAAAATTTAGGATTCAATTGGAACACACTCTTGCGTGCACTCTGTGTTGAAGCTCTCCCACCAATGAATGACTTGTATGGACATCTTTAGTAGTATGAAGGTGTTCTTATCAACATCAATGAAAAAATTAATTGAGAAGTATGCCTCAAGTTTTTGAATCTAGGTATATAATGCTTTGTATTTGATCTTTACCTCAAACAAAGGGATATCAATATTAAATTAAACTTTGAAGGGGGTTTGTTTCTGAATCTGCTATTGAGAAACTATGGAAGTGTGGTAGAAGGCATCCGATTGAGATTTACCATCAATTCATTGAAGTGGAAGTTTTTTTTGGTGTGTTATGATGATATTTCATACCTTGGGGGATAATTTAAGTTGCTTTTAGGTGTCATCAATTTTACTTTTACTATGATGTTATTTTTTATATTCTGAAATAAAATAGATTAATAAACTTTCATTATCAAGTTGTGCTTGTGTGTTTATAGGCATAAAAAATAATAGATATTTTTAAGCTCTAGTACCAATGATCCACACCATGATGCCTAAGACCAAATGTGTGGGGGACAACTGAGTTTTGGTTATGTAGAGTGAATGGGCAAAGCTAATTTAGAAATAAATAGCCAAACACATTCAATGAATTGAAAGTATTATTTGTAGGAATTGCAACATCTATTCATTAATAGAGAATAGGGAAAAATGGTACAATGCGTTACAATGAATGTTTTACAGAGTATATACATGGAGCATGCTATCTATGTTATGACTATGTGGAGTATGAACCTTAGGCTAGATGTGTATGTTACATACTTATACAATATAATACAATAACGGGTAAAATTACTATTAGTTACCAAGAAGATAGTTACATTAGTTCATCTTCCAACATAGATGATAGTTGGAAAATGCATTGAATTGTGTGGCCAAGGTAAGATGACACATCTATGTGTTTTTGAGTCAAAGATTTGGCTAAACATGTGGGTCTATAATTGGTGGTGCATGACTATGAGGCATGTGGAGTTATGATTTATAAAGAGCATGGAAGTCAATGGGCTAGTACAAAACTTGTGTGTTGCATAAGTCTATGAGTTATAATGTATAACTATAAGGTGCACTAAGCCATAGACATAAAAGGGTAAGAAGTTAGTGAGTGTAACACATAAGACTACAAGTTATGAAGTGCACAATAATGAGTATATAGTCTGGAGTGTAAATAAGTTAGTGCATAAAAGTCCATGATATTGTGTGAGACTTAAGCATATGATTGTGATCAAACTTTAGGTAAGCAGTGCATAATAGTGGGTGAGAGGTGCATGCCTTATGCATTAGAGTGAACAAATATTAAGCTCAACTGCATGGGAGTCGTGCATAGATAAAAGTTAGTAGGTGAGATTTTTAATGTCCACATGTAATTAGAGTTTGAACCTAGGATTCAATAGTTCATAGACACCCAAGTGGTAGATATTATTGAACCATACAAAATGTTCCTTATTAGGTATTGGTACAAAACATTAAATAGGTACATGTCCACTAATTTATATCATATGTATTTACCATTGAGAGGGTATCAAATCATATTAGAGTGGATATGAAACCCTATATGAAACAAATGATGATAGAGTATAATATTGTCAAAAAGAGAGTGAACCTAGTGTGCTCAGACTTAGGTATTTATATGTTGAGCATGAAACCTACCAAAGACAAAGATTAAAATGAACCAAAATTGTCAAGATTATGGTCCTTATATGTAGATGGGGCCCATTATTAATAAGTTAGTGGAGTAGGTGTTCTGCTAATAAACACATAAGGAAAGAGATACCCAACTTCATATAGCTTATAATTCCCCTACACCAATAATATAGTGGAGTATGAGGTGTTAATTGTTAGGGTGTGGAGCTAAAAGCTTCACCAAGGAGCATACTTAAACAGGTTCGGGTCTACACAGACGCCGGCGTCGGTCAGGATCGACCGACGTCGGTTAGTAGCAGTTGCAGAGGCACCGACATCGGCAATAAGGTCGGGCGGCGACGGTCACAGGCGAACAGGCAGGAACCGACGTCGGTTACCTGCGTGTCCAGAAATCTATTTCCGTGGACAGCAGTGAGTGTTTGCATGATAAGTTTGAGTCATGGGCTCAAGCTTGCGTCTCTATTATTAGCAATATTATTTTTAGAGCCCTTGTTCAAGAGGCTTAACTATTTGTTGTAAGAGCATGCTCAAGTTTCCTATTTCTATATGTAGGAAGATCTTCTTAGCTTAGAATAGTAGATTGTAAGTGTTGAGTGTAGAACTGTAAGAGTAGAACATTGTGAGTGTTTGAAGGATAGTACAGAGTTGCATCAATCCAGGTTGTTGGATTTGAGTGTACTTGAGAGAGAGCTCTTGAGGAATAGAGATCTAGTGAGATATCTTGTGTGCATCTGAGAGAGGTGTGGAAGAACGAAGTTTCTTCAAATTGTATTCCTATTGTAAAGAGTTTCAATACAAGTTTTCAGGGTGTTTTCTTGTATATCTTGTTCTGTGCTATTTATCATTTCAGTTACTTATCTATCTGATTTATTTCCACGTTTATTGCTTTCACAAGTGTAATCTATTGTTGGTTTGATCCCCCAACATTAATCCTAGGTTTATATTTTTCATTAAAACATAAGGTGAAAGAACTAAGAGTATTTAGTGATTATAAGCTAGTGGTCAACTAGGTTAAGATTGAGTTTCAATATAAACTATTATATCTCAAAAATCAATAACATAGAGATTAGGACTTAATAGATATGTTAAATTAATTAAATGTCATCCCTATCCCTAGGGAAGAAAATCAAGTCATTGAATCACTAACATCCTCAACCATAAGCTTAAATCCCCTTAATAATGATGAATTATAGGAGTTCTCTATAGAACTTGTCACTTATTGCTTGGTTCTAGATAATGTAATGAATTTTTAGGTCTTTGAGTATAATCAATAGATTATCCAATTCCTTAATAGTGATAGGGCATTCGAAGCCTAAATAATTGATGAGGTAGATAGAGATAATCCTAGGGATAAACTTGATAAGTACATGATTCTCAATATTCAAAAGAATCACATCCTAAAAGAGGTGATTTCATTAGAAAAGGAATTGGATATATTCAACCTTACAACCCAAATTAAGAAGTCCAAATTTGAGAATAAAAAGTATTGAACCATTAATATTGACTATTTAGAAAGACCCCAATCTATAAATATAGGGCATAATTTGATATACATAGAACTTGAGTAACTTAAAAAGTTACTACTAAGCTAGAATGATATGATTGCTTAGGCCTATGGAGACCTCAATGTATTTGACCTAAAGGTAATTGTTCACACCATCCTATTGATATAGACCAAAAGCCATTAAAATAGAGGTAGAGGCCTATGAACCTAGTCATGAAACAACTAACACATAAAGAGATTTAAAATTTGATCTCAGCTAGAATAATCATCCCAATACATCATTATACCTGGGTAGCCAACCTAATACTCATGCATAAAAAGAATGGATAAATCCATTTATGTATATATTTTTGGAATCTAAACTAAGCTTGAGATAAAGACAACTATCCATTACCTTCCCTTAATGGATTGATCCAAATTGTGAGTCGATACTGAATGATGTCCTTCTTGTATGGATTCCCAAGATACAATTAGTACCTAGTCAATGTGGATGACCAAGATAAAACCACATTCATAACTAAATGAGGTATGTTTTATTATAAGCAAATTCTACTCAAATTGGTCAACCATGGAGAAAAATTTTAGAGGGATATGGATTTTTTTTTGAATGTTTAATTGAAAAATGCATAAAAATTTACATGGATGACTTAACTATGTTCTCAAAATACATGTCAGATGACATTCACCACTTGAAAAAGGTATTTGATAGGTGTAGGAGGTATTTCATCTCTTTAAACACAAATAAAACTATGTTTGGTATTATTCAAGGTAAGATTATTAGTCATATCATCACAAAGGAAGGTATTGCTATTGATTCTAAAAGAGTTGATGTGATTTCCAAATTGCCTCTACCTAATAGAAAAAAGATTTAAAATATTTCTTTGGGAAAATCAATTTTTTTTCTAATTTCATTTATAGATTTTATAAAATCATAAAGCCTTTGAATGTTATGTTGAAACAAGATTTAAAATTAGAGTGGCATGTTGAATAAAAGAAGGCTTTCTAGGATATAAAAGATTCTATCATGCAAGCAATCTTGCTAATTAGCCCAGACTATATGAAGGATTTATACATTTATCCTTTCACCTTTGAGCACCCCATCACTACCTATCTTACATAAAGATTGGATGGATAAGAATACCTTATTAATTTTATGAGCACTAATATCAAAGATGTAGAACCAAAATATTCCACCCTAGACAAGCACACCTATGTGTTTATCAAAGCTATAAATAAGTTCCATCATTACATTCTTAGGAACATGGTATATCCAATTATGTTAGACCTGACCATCAAGAAAATGTTAGGTTAGAATGAGTTGAGTGAATGTAGAGGTAGTTGGATGACCAAGTTGTAGGAGTATGATATAGAAATAAAAACTACCAAGTTGGCTAGAGGGAATGGAATTACTCAACTAATAAATGAAATTGACCCAATGATCTTTGTACATCATCTAGACCAAGAGCTAGTACTATAATAGGATTGGTATGTATTAATCATACATTACCTGCTCTATGGGAACACACCTCATAGATTGAATCAAACAAAGAAAAGAACCCTCAAACTAAAGGAAACATAGTATATGATAAAGAAATGAGTTATATTTAGGAAAAATAATAAAGGTGTTTATTTTAGATGTTTATCATGAGATGAAGCCAAATAAGTAATGGTGAATTTTCGTGATAAATTAAGTGTTCATCATCTAAAAATAAACACAATGACATATAAGATACTCCATGTAGGCTATTACTATCCCACTCTATTTAAAGATGTCCATGCTCACATCAAGACTTGTCATTAGTGTTAAAACTTTTTTAAAATATAAACCCATGAAATAATGACATTTCAAATAGTTATAAAAACAACACCATTCTCCCAATGGGGACTGGATTTCATGGGGGTAATTAACTCCAACTCCTAAGTAGGTCATATGTTTGTTCTAATAGACATATATTATTGCATGAGATGGACTGAGGTAGTGGAGAAAAATAAAATCACCACCATTAAGGTTATTAAATTCATGGATAATAACATCACCAATCCATTAGGGACCCCTGTATCATTTGTGTGTGATAATGATCCCATATTTTAATCCATGGAGTTTACTAAATGGGTGTATGACTAAGGGATCACCTTTATATTCTCATCTAACTACTACCGACAAGGGAATGGTTTGTTGTAATCAACTAATAAAAACGTGATTGATGACATTAAGAAATTTTTATAGAAAAAACCCTAGGAATGGAATTTGATGCTGAAATTTTTTATGGGATAAATGCACTAGGAATAATCAAGTACTTAAAAGCTCACTATTTATATCAGTTTATGGATGAGATCTAGTGATGCTATTTATACTTAGACTACCTACCTATAAGTTTACGCTACAATATATGGAGCATGATGACATAATGAACTCTAGGATCTTATAAATTATTCAATTAAAATAAGCTTGGGATGAAACCTTATTCAAATTCAAAAAACATCAAGGCACTATCAAGTGATGGTTTGACAAAAGGTACAAGGTGAAATCCTTTAGGATTTTTGATCTAGTATTAATATGGGATAAAGCCCATGAAAATAAGGGCTACCACTCCAAGTTTGGTCCTCTTTGGATCAGATGATACTAGATAGATGAGCTATTCAATCAAAATGCATTACACCTCAAAGACTTAGAGGGAAATGACCTCCTATTACCTGTGAATGGATAGTTCTTAAAGTAATAATTCTTGGCTATGCCTTCCACTGTAGTTTTAGAGTAACTATAGTGAAGATGGTAATATATATATATATATATATATATATATATATAAGACTCATTTGCTTTAAGTTATGTGTTTGATTTTATTTTTTTGGTGCATTTGTTCTTACCAACCTTTCCATAATTTTTACATTCAAAGGATGATATGATTCACAAAAAGGAATTGGGATAAAAAAAGAGTAATAACCACTCTAAATGAGTGATCAAAGCATGGAAGGTATAGTTCAGGGTTTAAAAACTTAAAATGTGAGATTTATTTTTGAAACAAGTCAAAGATTGTGAGTAATCCTTTAATTTTTAGACCTCGAGGGTCAATATTCATAGCAAAACAAGTTAATTTTATAATAATTGCATTTATCGATAAAATCCATCAAAACTACACTTAATAAAACATCCTGAGGAAACATGGGATCACTTAATCAATCTAGATACTATGGGTATTTAAAAAATTTAAAACATCCCATCACCTATGTCTTGGTCCCAAACCTTCAATGGAAATAGCTACAAAATATTTTCATAAGACAAATTTAAAAAAAAGACTAAAATAAAAATGTAGAATCTAAATTCTAAGTCTTCCCCAAAAGAACTATTCAGGCAACCTCCAAGATTTATAGGTTGGTTGGTAATGGAGAAAGGAATCAAGTAAGACCATAGGCATCTTTGTTAGGGTTATGGATGCATAGATGGTAATAAATCAATGCCCATACTATCCACCCATGTAATCTAGGTAATCCATCCCCATTTTAGAAGTTCTAAAGCCCAACTTGATCCAAACTAGTTTGAGTGAAATATGAATTGAACTAAGTAAAATATTGTCACCTCATACACACATTGATGTTCTTATACAAATATAAGGATTAGTATGTCAGTTTGGGTAGTTAAATATAGTGACTTATTTCTCTATCTAGGTCTAAATATTTTATTTTAGACTATGAGTTGTGCATAAATTAAGGTTTATAACTTGGGTTTTAATTGATTAACACCACTTTCACCATGGAATTCACAATTTGTTGTGTCCAACACACCCCATTATTTTGATAAGTGGGGGACCCCTCTTTAAATTTACTCAAATTCAAGGTTCCCAAAGGTTTAACCTCAACCTGATCAATGCATTTCTTTTAGAGCCCTCAAATTATTATTATTTTTTGAGTTTACCATGCATCTATTATATTCAGAAGGGTGTTTTATCCCTATTGATCCTCACCATCAATTTTCAGTTTAAGCATAGTCAAGGATTGATGTCACATCCCTATTTCTATCTAGGCCTAATAACCTATTAATTAGTGGAATTAATGGATATTGTTTGACTAATTACTATTTTGGTTAAGTTGGATTTCATAGGACTATTTATGGACATCTAGATGTTGCTTAATTTACATGAGTTTTAACTATGGAGTTAGTTATACTTACATATTGTGTACATGATGATCATATTTGTTTAGTTTATTACAATGGTATATTATTTATTTTATATTGTTTTGGGATAACTACCTTCATTATTTTGAGGTGGATTCAGGATAGATCCATCCCTTAGATTGTGATGAATGGAGGACATCATTAGAGACGGTGGCATAAATGGAGGAGTTGGGGGATAACAAGTGGAAAACAAGAAACCTGTACACAACAAATATACTTTTATTAGTTTTTAATTTAGATAAATTTTATTATGTCTTTGATTGATAATGTGTTATTTAAATTTGAATGATAGCTAGTATGCTTTCAATAATGATCTTGATTACTGCATGATGTTCATGTTGATCTGGTTGTGTATTGCACTTGGTTATCTTACTAAGATGCTATAACAAGTAAGTGGATATGTATGTCTTTGTTATGTTTTTCTACTATATTTAAGTATAATTGAATGTTTTTGTGATAGTTTTGTTCTTAATACCTTGCTAAGGAACATAATTACATGTGTGATTAATTTATTTAGACTTAGCATGGTCTCTATGCTTAGTAAATGTGTAAGTTGTTTTGTGACTAAACACTAATATTCTAATAAATGCATGTTATTATTATATTTGGGCATAATATTGTATTAAGTCAATGTTTAGATATTTATATCATTATTAAAGTTAATAAATATGATGTTTAGATGAATATTGGGGAATCAATGTTAATGATAATAGTTTGAATGCCTAAAGGTTTATTGTGAAGTCTTTGGAAATATTCATTAGGAATTAAAGGATTATTTTATTCTTGGAAAGTTTGATATTAGGGTTGTTATTAGGTGTTGACTTATGTTATCGAAGCTATTATGAAAAACCTACATTCTATTTAGATTTTTGCATGGAGAGACATTTAGTTTAGGTAGTATAATGTGAGTTTAGTTTTTCATGCAATGTTTTATTCACTAAGCTTTGATTGGTCATATGGCATAGAAAATGGGGAAATATGTTATCATGGAGTTAATCATGAAGTTGGATAAAAAAGACAGGCAAAAGAAGTTTTTGGTACATGGCATGACATGATAGAGAAAGGAGAGAAGAAAAAAGGATTAGAAAAATTTGAGGAAAAGATTTCAAATACTATAATTTGGTATTATTTTCCATGTTGGTTTAGTTTTTAAAATTATTGCATATGTTATATAGAATCAATGATGAATTTTGGTAATATTTTTAAAGGTTTTTGGTTTATTTCATTATTATGATTTTTTTTAATAAAAGGGCTAAATGCTCAACCCTATGGATGGATTAGCCATCCACAAAACTAAGCACATAAACCTAAAACCCTAGGTTGAACATCTTATGATTTTATGTCTTTATCATATTATACACCAAATCTTAATGCAAATTTTTTTTGTGCATTTATTTGAAACCTTAGGAAAAATTTAACAAGGTATGTTTACTTTATTACTTGAGTAAATTCATATAGACCCTTTAGAGTCTATGATTAGTATTTTTAATGAAATTTTGAACTATTTTGTTCCATATAATATATATACTTTGGGATTAAGTTCTAACCTAAGTAGGGTACAACTAGGAAATTAGGGGTTTATAGTCAAAATTTATAAGTAGTTTTAAGCCTTTCTTTTTATGAATAGTCATTGGAATGATTGTATATTTATCAGATTTGAGTTTTTTTAAGCCCAATATAGGGTATGTTAGTGTGGTTATAAACCTAAAATTTTAGGGATTATATCTTCTTATAAAACCTTTTTTGAGCAAGAATAATATAGTTATGTTTTGTTTCATTTATTATGTTATATAGAAGAGTATACATATACACATATATGTATATATATCCATCATAAATTATTTACCTGATGATATATATATATATGTGTGTGTGTGTGTGTGTGTGTGTGTGTGTGTGTGTGTGTGTGTGTGTGTGTGTGTGTGTGTGTGTGTGTGTGTGTGTGTGTGTGTGTGTGTGTGTGTGTGATTGTGTAAATATAAAGATATTGTGTGGATTAAGTTGTCCCTGTATCAACTTATAACTTTGTATCAATATGAAGTTTGAACCATAAATATAGACTATAAGTTGATTGGGGATTATTGTAGTTATATTAAGAATATTCTTTTTGATCACTAAAGGATCAAGTTCCTCATGAATATACTATGTTTATGTATACCTTCTATATTCTATTATGCTTGAATTATTTTAGAATTTAGAACCATTCAAACTGTCTATAACAAAACCATAATATATTATTAAATATAATCAAATACACATAGCTGGGTATATCAATTGTTATATGTTGAAAAAGCCTTGTGATATTTAAATATGGACATATGGACTGTCATGTTTTAAAGGTTGAAATATAGTTGATTTACTTAGTTAAGTCTTGACATAAAATTGGAAATGAATTTATAATTTCAAAGTTGAATAAATTATATGGATTACTCTTCAAAAAAATAGTGAGGTTACTTTCCCAATAGAGTATATCATATACAATATTCATATATTGTTGATGTTATGACTAGTTGAATATAAGATTATGTATATTTTGTTGTGTGAATTATGGACTATTGGATTTAATGTATTATAATACAATGCAAAACACCATGGATAAGTGTTTGATTATAATTGACAGAATTATTTATAATGTTAATTTTGAACTATATAGATATACATGATACTTCTAGAAAATGGACAAAAAATTAGTCTATATAGGGTATACCATATCTAAAGTGTATTTATACTAGTTGTTGTTAAATTACATTATGTGATTCAATTGAGTGAATGTCTATGTAAATAAATATATAAGATACATGTGACTTATTGAATTGAGTTCAATTCTAATTCATAAGTGATATATATATATATATAGCACGTATGAATTAGAATTGAACTCAATTCAATAAGTCACATGTATCTTATATATTTATTTACATAGACATTCACTCAATTAAATCACATAATGTAATTTAACAACAACTAGTATAAATACACTTTAGATATGGTATACCCTATATATATTCCATCAAACCGTTAAACACATAACAAAAGCACCCATATTTCTTTGTTGTATCCTTTAATGGTATTAATCATTAATGGAATATATATATATATATATATATATATATATATATATATATATATATATATATATATATATATATATATATATATATATATATATATATATATTCACATATTCCATTAATGATTAATACCATTATAGGATACAACAAAGAAATATGGGTGCTTTTTTTATGTGTTTAATGGTTTGATGGAACATTTTAATATGTGGTATTTAGGACTAAATACAAATCATATGATGTTTGTTAGTGTTTTGAATGGATTATAATTTTACCTTAGGTATATGGAAATAAAGAAATAAACTATTAATTAATGTTATTTATATGGATGACATAACATTGAAATTTTCATGTTAATATTTGGTAACCTTATGTCTATATATATTTCTTACCCAAATGGTATAATTTTATTTAGGGAAATTTTTGAAATGTGTTTATTATTGCATAGATACATTAGATTTTTTAGATTCATTACATTGTATTTGATGGACAAAATTAATGTATTAGATATTTCCTTGTTTAGAAAATAATTATCTATTTATAGGGAATATTCTATATGAATCTATTCATACATATATATATATATATATATATATATATATATATATATATATATATATATATATAAACCAAATATCACATAAATGACCTTAAATAAGTAGTGTGACAAAATCCACTCAATTAGTGTCACTAATGTGTAGATGAGGTGTAATCCAATTGAGTGGTGTGTATGAAATTGATTGATCTTAGAGATCAGTAACTATATGAAAACTTTATCCAAAGTAGTGTTTATAGTTAAACATTGTCATTTCATCTATTTGATTTAGTTTACATATTTGTACAATATTATGTTAAAATGGTTTTGTTTATGGTATACATCATGTATTAATTATCTTACTTTAGACACCGAAATAGTGTCTAACCCTTGGTCACCTTCCCCCTTGGTCCTTTCTTAACCCATTCCTAAAACATGCACTTACTAATTTAAAAATAATAATTTATTATTAATATTCTCCCCTTTGACACCCTGCCTGACAACTCACCTTGGACTATTTCCCACCCTATGACTCACCCAAGACCTATTCTTACTTCTCTCTAACTGCCTAACCAACTCTCGTGCGTATTTAGCCCAACCTTTTGACATTCTCCAACGGATAGTGCACTTGGTGGCTCTTTTTCCCATTCTGCACCCACTAACGTTGGTCAAATGTTGCCCGACGCCGATGGAATCACTGATGTTGGTTATACTTAAACAAATTTTCTAACCCTTTGACGGCCCCCAATCAGAAATCAGTTAATCTCTAGAGCTAATCACGACTCTCGGATCTTCTTTCAGTGAAACAAAGTTCTCGTGCTTTTGCTTTTCAGTATTATGGGCTTCTTGGTGTTCTTGCAGGGATCAACATTCTTGACAACACTTTCTAGGCACTAAGGTCTTACATCAGACACTCTGGATAGGGATTGCACGTTATCTCCATCACCAGTGACAACCAAAACACAGCTTCTGCACCTTTGTCAACTCGTATCACAGCTAAGTATTTATACTATTTTCATTTCAGTGTCATTTACAATATATTAGTATTCTGTCTACCATCTATTCCAAGCATCCTTAACCCAACCTTCTCTGTCCTTCCCAGAGAGGCTGAAAAGCCTTCTCTCCCATTCATCCTCTTTTTGCCTCTGTCACCAATTTAGTCCATTTTTAGACAACATTCTCAGTCCCTTAGACCCCAGGCAGTCTCTTTGAATCCCTCATAGACCCTCAGACCCTCAGACAAGACCACAATCCATTCTGCAGACCAGAAACTAGACCTGTAATCCGTCCCTGGCCATTACCCCGACTGACTTCGTCCACTTCCCCTACCGACCTCGGCAGTCTAACCGTCGTTGGTGACTTTCCTGACTGACGCCGGCAATATCACTGATGTTGATGACTGTGTTAAGCAGATTGCAGCTTATCAGGTACACATTTGCTTTTAGTTATTTCTTTTCAGTCTTTATTATTATTTCTCTTTTTTGTCTCTGTCATATTCTATTTTAACAGTGGATTGTCATCCTCCAAGAAGCCTTAGTGCTTCTAGGACCAAGCCTTTGCTTGGCAATCCACCCTCTTATCAACTAACATTTTTCGTGTTTTAGTGTCTGTCTCTTTCAGGTGTCATCCTCCACAACAAAAGAGGAGTTCTCACAATGTCTGGATTACGATGCGCAGACTACATCCAAGTACACACAAGCCTTGACCATTTTTTAAGTTTCTCATTTTCTCTCTTTGAATGTGAAAGCAAAATTACATAGAAACATTCTGGCACGCCTGGTGGGACCCTTAGGGCCTTCCTTCGGTTCCTTTCCTTCTTTTTTCATTTAGGTGCATTAGGTTTCTCCCTCTTCACCTCTTTCTTCTTTTCTAAAAGACATCATAAGCAGGAATAAAAAGAATTTTTTCTTTCTTTTCTTGCATTTCTAGACTAGTCAAAAAATCATTTCCTTCAACCCTTTCTCAACTTGTTTTCATTCCAGCTTAACATTTCGATTTGGGGCTTTAAAATATATTGCATTCCATTTCTACTTGTTTGAATTTCTTAGTCCACACTTAGTAATTAATAAACCGCACATTGAATAAATCGTAGATCACTTGATGTTACACAACCAAACCACATGCACTAAATTAAACATCAAACTCACTTGAGACAAGGCCCAACTGGGATTTCATCACCCAACAGATACCTTACCCATTCCGACAATCCTACTTGGATTTCACCACCAAGGGGAAAGCCCACTCTGTTCTCTGGCAGAGTCTAATCTATAGGAAAAGTATATTTTGGCTAAGCGAGACCAGCTAACCACTAGAATCATGAAGTGAGGGGAGCTTGCTCTTTAGCACCAGGCCATGTACGAAACCTAACATAGACTTTTGAGCACCTAAACATACCTGAAACCATCGTTAGACTACTTATTCTAGGACCCTTCTAACAACGAACCTCCTCAAACATCACTTTAAGGCATAAGCCACATGATCCTAATAAAATTATTTCTAGGGATTTAATGCTAGGATCTGCCTGTCCTCATCTTATTTTCTATTTTTATCTATTTTTTCTGAGCTGGTAAGGACATTTTCTTCATTTCCAAAAACTTTTTTTTCTAAGTTTCTGGAAAACACAGTAACTGACATCAGTTCTGTAACCAACGTCAGCAACTTTTCTCCACCGGCATCGGTCATCTGATTGACATCAGCAGTCTTCTTCACCGACATCGATTTTTATACCGACGTCGGTCACTGTCCAATTTCTTTTTTCCAAAAATAGCAAGCTTAAAATCCAACTTTCTTGCTGTCTAAACATTCATTTTGGTTTTCTGAAACTAAAAAAAGATAGTTTTCTAAAACCTGACCCTTTCTTGCCTTGAATCTTTTTGACACGCAGTCAAACCAAGGCTCTTCTTGACCACACTAGTCAACAACTGCTTCCACCTTCACCATCTATAACCAGTCCTATAATGGAGTTCCACTCAGAGACTGAAAGAACTCCTACTCGCCCAACCCCGCCTCAGACTCCTATTGTCCCAGAAGGGGACCAAGATTTTGCATGATTCTTGGACCTCAACATTAAAGCCTTACAACACTATCTCGCGCATAGCCAAATGTGAGACTCCCTAGGCAACCCAATCTATGGGATGCTGACTTCCTTAGTCGAGACAAGGATCACATCAACAACACCTACAATTTAGTCTCTAGACAATCAAGTCAACACCTCCACCAATAACTCAACCGTGTCCTACCTTCAAAACTTAGCCACTCCATCTAAACCTACCTCCATGGGGGTTTTGGTACTCCCTCAACCTTAAAATACTCAACCAAACCCCACACCTTTCCAAAACCTACTGGTCTCTATTCCCCCTACTCTTGCACCTATCAACACAAGAGTAACTATTTACCCATCAACAAGTGTGGCTACTCCTCAACCATCCTTGACGGCCCCTATCCAACTTGTGCCTACCAATCCCATAACACAAGTGCCTTTGGTTTCAACTTTCGCTCCAATAACCAGCTACCCATATGTTGCATCTACGCAACCAACCACATCATATGCCCCTCCCAATATCTTTCAAGCACCTTAAAATCTAGGGGGCGCTCCACCTGTCAACCTGTTAGTAGATATCATCAAAATGCTGATGGACAAGATGTCTAGCCTAGAGACCTCTGTTTTCAGCTCACGCAATACTCTCTCATATGAGCAAATTTGTAATGAGCCCATTCATCCTTCTATCCCAATTAGACCATACCCCAACTAGTGGGAGCTTCCCAAATTTTCTCGCTTTCAAAGCAAGGAAGACCCGCAGAAACACTTACAGGCATTCAGACATGCCTGTTACCTTATTGCCAATGATGATGCATTGCTCTTACGCACGTTTCCTATGTCTCTCTCTGGTGCCACGCTTGACTGGTATAGCTCTATTGCTAGCCATTCCCTCTTCACATTTACACAGCTGGCCCAGCTCTTTCTTAATCACTTCTCCATTAACATCACCAAGAAGGTCTCAATCACAGACCTCTATACAATCCGCCAATTCAAGGATGAATCTATAGCTAACTTCGTTGCTCACTGGAGAGGCCTCATCAATCAACTCTCCTTTTCCTTACCTCAACCCAAACTTATTGAACTTTTCTCTCGAGCCTGTGCCAAAAATATTTCTTCCACCTTACGGGTTCAGACCTTCTGTACCTTCGACGAAGCCTTCATGATGGCTTGCAAACTTGAATTACATGCCGTCGAGGAGAATAAAGTCAAATTGCAGAGCAATAATCCTAACTCTAAGACTAATGATTCTTCTTCTTCTAAACCTTCATCATCCAATCTTAAGTCTAAAGCTTCAGCTAACACTATAGTCGTTAGACCTTCAACCTCTTCAACTAATCAGCCTAAGCCATCCACATCTTAGAGTGCCACCCATCAATTCCAGCAGAGATACGTATAATGATAGTATACTCCTCTTGGAGAATCATACGCATCTATACTGGAAAAACTTATTAGACAGGGGGTTCTCAATCTCCCCCAGATTCGACCACCTCCACAATTTGATCCCTCACGTGCCATCCCTGCGTGGTATAGGGAAAATGACTTCTGCAATTACCACCATGTCAAAGGTCATGACATGGGAAACTTCAAAACCTTTAAAAACATAATCCAAGACATGCTTGAAAAGGGTGACCTCATCCTAGATAATCCCAATGCACCTCCTAATTAGGGCATTGACATCTTCAAGCAACCATTCCCTAATCATCCACCAACCCAAATAATGTCCAGACCTTGATTGACAACACTCATGAACATGACATTTGAACAGTCAATATGATCTCACCCTTTATCTCCGACCAACCTCAAGAGGGTAGTCCATCTATCAGTCCATCACATGTGGACGAACCTCTTTCTCCAGTTAGTTCTCTGTCAACCTCTCTCATCTTGGAGGATGACTCAACCTTATCGGCACCACCAGTCTCACCATCCTCCTTCCTACTACCTATGGAGGACCTGACCTTACCTACTCCTTGACCACAAGTGGAGGGCACCATAATCCCTACCCTTTACCCACTTGAGGAGTCACATTCTTCAGTTCCTTCTCCACCAAGAGAAGAACCTGACTCTCCATCTTCTTCGATCAACAAAAATCCAGTTATAACTCCCACACAACTTGGGTCTGAGACTACTGCCACACCTAACACATCTTCTCAAAGACCCAAACCTCATCCAACATCTTCTCAACCATTTTCCCGACTAGTGGAGAAAATCAAACTTCTCCCTTCAAGGAAAGTGGAACATCATGGATTGTGGGAGCATCTTAAAGCTCTTCAACATCCTCGTGCCCTCTCGTCTCATGCTGCTAATCCTCCCAAGGTAGAATCTCCCAAGACTCTCAATAAAGACCAAACTCCTACTTCTAAACCTACATCTACCCAATCTAAACCAATCAAGTCACTCGGCATTCACCCTGTCTCTATCCTCACTCACTCGCAAGTGAAGGTGGACTTAGACCAGACCTTGACCAATAATAGTCTTCCAACCAAGTCGAAGAAGACTGCCAGACCACAAAGATGAATGCCTCCTCCTTCATCACCATTGCCTTCCATTTTGGGCCCCCATCCTTCGACTCTGACCAAAATCCTTCCCACTCTGACCTCCAATCAAAACCAGTTGCCTCCTTTGCTTCCTTTACCTACCTCCAACCTACCCTCTCCTAAGAAGGTGGTACTTCTCATGAAGAAAGTACCGTCTCCACCTATCACCACACCATCGAACCAAAAGGTGGTACAAAAACCTCCGCCAACTCCACCTAAGCAAAAGTCACCAGCACGTCATGCATCAACAAGCACAGACCCCTTAGTAGGTTCATACGCTTTGATATTATGCCAACTTTTGCAAAATTCTAGCATAACCCTCCCATCTATCAAGACATTCCAACCCCTCGAGTCAAAACCTTCCTGGTTCAACGATACAAAGATTTGTTTATACCATTATATGCCAGGACACGATACCGAGACTTGCTGTGCCCTCAAGGCAGTCATTCACCGCTATATGGAGAAAGACACTCTTCTCCTTGAGGACACTCTTGACCGACCCTCGACATCTTCCCATCCAACCTCTTCAACCACATCAACATCTCACCAGCAGGCCATGACCCCTTCTTCACCTCCTATCTTTAAAATCAATGTTATCCATGTAACCACTAGGTCACAAAAGGACAAGGCAAAAGAAAAAGCTACTATTCCTTAGACCTATCCTTTTGTCTAGTCACCTCAACCACCAAAACCCAAGATTTCCATCTTAAGTGCATCTCAACCCCCTTCTTCAGAGGCAATCAAAGACTATGATAAAACAACTTCACCAAACACCTATGAAGATGACCTTATATGACCTTATCCAAAGCTCCCCCCAACATCATTAGGCTCTAATCAAAGCCTTACAAGCAGCAGAGGTCTAACCTGAAGACCCTCAACCCCTAGCTGCCCTAGTCCATTCTTTATCCCCCATCGCCTCTATCACTTTCAGTAATTCTGAAATTCCTACCTCTACCTTAGAAGATCAGGACGCTACTCTTTTCATCACAGCCTACATTGATCGAACTTGTATTAAACGAGTTATGATTGATGGGGGTGCCAGCATTAATATCATTTCCACCCATGCTTTTGATCAATTGGCTCTTCCCAAGAATTGCGTATCAAAAACTGATGCAATCCTTAGATCTTTTAATGACACCACCGCTAACACTATTGGCACTGTTGTCCTCCATATCCACATTGGTCCACGCATAATCTTAGAGCTCTTCTACATCATTGAGGGAGAATTCCAATATAACATGCTATTAGGATGACCCTGGATCCGTGCCATGGCTTGCATCCCTTCAACACTTCACTGTTGTGTTAAATTTGAACATGACAAACAAGTCCATGTTATTCCTGCCGACCCATCCCCTTTTAAGACTTGTAACACAACTTACTGACCAAACAACATTCTTATCCCTCTCAAGGCACCAACCCAAACATCGTCTCCATTCGCAAAAGCATCAACTAGTACACAAACAGTGGTTGCCACCACATCATCTTCTCAATTAACAACCAAAGACCCCATAGATGATATCTTCTAGAGACTTTCACTGGGGGAATATCACCTACTTACTCTAGACATGTTCCAGACTCCTCAAGAGTATGGACAGCTTCATCAAAATCCAAGCTATGACCGTCAAGTCGGAATGGTCATTCCTTATGGTCCTCCTAGCCTTCGAACCAATCTCGTCTATGGGGGGTTGGATCAAGCTCCTATTGAATCAAATCCTTCCTCCTCACCTCAAATATTCACATCCAATTTCTCCTTTCTTAGCAACCCCACCTTTGCACATACCTATCTTTATAGGTGTGCATGGAAGGGTTTTGGCTTTGGGCACTACAAACAAGGCTCCCATTAGCCTATCAAACCACCCAATGATGATAATGCAAAGAAATGATATGGACTGGGTTTCCAAGAACCCACTGAGGCTTCCACAAACCTTTGCCCCGAACCAACCATCAACCAATCTCTTCCAGACTCGCCTATTCTTCCATCCTCACGTATAGAGTCAGTGGTTTCCATCCCTCCTAGTTTTTTTTTGCATAAACACCATCCGCTTGGAACCCCTAACCTATCAGCTCAATGGGTTTCCCAAGTCTCTCCCTATCATTTATCCCAGCATGATAGACAATGAATCAACAACCATCAACACTGTCCACTGCATAGACGATGCCATTCATACCTATATGGGTGCCGACGATTCTTTCATTTAACACTCTCTCCCTTCTGAAACATAGGTTATGTTAAATGAATCAACCATTGACATTAACCTTTCATCTTCTGATGTTCCTCATGTCTTAAAGATTGGTCAATCATTAGACACCCAGGAGTAGATCGACTATACCACATTTCTCTCAGATAATCACAAAGCCTTTGCCTGGACCTACACTGACATGCCTGGCATCGACCCTAACATTGCCACTCATAACATTGCCACAAACCCAGAGGCTAAGCCTGTTAGGCAAAAGCTTCGCAAAATGCATCCTCGTGTTGCACTTCTTGTCAAAGAAGAGCTTCAGTGCCTTTTTTCTATCTCCTTCATCCAACCCATCGATTATCTACAGTGGGTCTTTAACATCGTTCCTATCACCAAGGTGACTGGGGGGATCTAGATTTGTACAGACTATCATGACCTTAACTTAACTTGTCCCAAGGACGACTTTCCTCTTCCAAACATTGACCAACTTGTTGATCTTACGACTGGCCATGAGATGTTATCACTCATGGACAAATTTTTAGGATATAACCAAATCCTGATTGCACCGAAAGATCAGCACAAAACCACCTTCATTACACCATGGGGAATTTTCTACTATCGAGTCATGCCTTTTGGTCTGAAAAATGCAGGCACCACATATCAACGTGCCATGACTTACATCTTTCATGATCTCCTCCATAAAATCATGGAGGACTATGTAGATGACCTGCTTGGTAAGTCTAAGCTTCATCGTGACCATTTGACTATCATCAAGATCATCTTCTCTCACCTTCTTCAGTACCATGTCTGTCTTAACCCCAAGAAATGTGTCTTTGGGGTCCTCTCTGGAAAGCTCCTGGGATTCATTGTCTCTCTTCATGGCATCGAGATAGATCCTACCAAAATATATGCTATCCTCGAAATGCCACCTCTAACTAATCTCAAGCAACTTCGTAGTCTACAAGGGAAGCTCCAATCCATCTGCCACTTCATTTCACAGCTTTCTGACCGCTGCCAACCCTTTCATCACCTCCTCAAGAAGGACATCTCCTTTAAATGGGATAAAGATTGCCAAGAGGCTTTTAAAGCCCTCAAACACTATTTGGTTTCTCCACCAGTCCTTATTCCACCAAAGGATGACCAACCCTTCTACCTCTACATCTCAATAACCAATCATTCGTTAGGTGCCATGATCACGCATCGAGACGAGCAACACTGTGAGCAAGTAGTCTAATACATAAGCCGAACACTTGTCGATTACAAAACTTGATATACTCATATCGAGAAACTCTATTTGGCATTAGTCTTTTCCACTACCAAGCTCTGTCACTATCTTCTCAATCATAAAACCTTTGTCGTCACCCACACTGATCCTCTTAAATACATGCATTCTAAGCCATATCAAAACCAGCGTATGGCTCGTTGGCTCATGCTTCTTGCTAAATTTGACTTAGAATTTGTCCAGCAAAAATCTATAAAGGGGCAAACAATCGCTAACCAACTAGCAGATGCCCCTCTTCCCGACAATCAACCTTCTCAGTGCGAGTTTCCCAATGAATCTATCGCCACTCTCTCGACTGATGACACATTCTACCAAATGACGATGTTCTTCAACGGCTCTAAATGTCAACTCGGTGGGGGTGTGGGGGTCATCCTCATCCCACACAAAGGTGAGCCCATGCCCCTGTCTTTCAAACATGACTTTAAATGTACCAATAATATGGCCGAATACGAAGCTTTAATTTTGGGACTTCAAACTGCCCTTTCTTTAAACATCAAGTCCATCAACATCTTTGGTGACTCACAACTTGTCGTCAATCAAATCAATGGTTCATATCTTTGTAAAAATGAAATTTTACAAAGTGACAAGCACTGTGTTAACATTCTTCTAGCATCTTTCAACCATCACTTATTGCAGACTGTCCCTCGATCTACGAATAAGTTTGCTGACACCATGGCTTCCCTCGCCTCGCATATTCCTTCTTCTTCATCATCCTCATCAAGAATTTATGTCATGGTACATCATGTGCCATTACCTTCACACATTTCCACTGACATCAATCTCATCCACACCATAGACTCTAGTTCACAAGATGTATGGTATAAACAACTTGAGGACTACTTGGCTCATTCTCTCATTCCTCCCAACCTCTCTAGCAATGCACGGTGGGCTTTCATCAAATGAACCACTCGCTATACTATGCTAGGGGGCCTTCTCTATAAAAGAGGTTTTGACAGCCTTCTTCTTCACTGTCTAAACTCCACTGAAGCCTCTCATGCTGTTAAACAAGCCCATGATGGGATTTATGGTGGACACTTCAATGGTAACTCGGTTTCCAAGCGTATCCTTTGCCTGGGTTATTATTGGCCCACTCTTCATCAAGACTGTAGCAATTATGTTCAGCGTTGCATCAAGTGTCAGCAGCATGCTAACTCGCTTCATCTCCCTAGTCACGCCTTACAAGTCGCTCAGGATTTCTGGCCTTTTTCACAATGGGGCTTAGATCTCATCGGTGAGATTAATCCTCATTCATCTCTTCATCATCAGTCCATTATCACTGCCACCAAGTATTTCACTAGGTGGGTGGAAGCTATTCCTCTCATCTCCACAAAAGCCGACAAGATTGTCGACTTCATCAACACCCACATCATCTATTGTTTCGGTGTACCTCACAAAATCATCACCGATAACAGAAAGTCTTTTAAAAACAAAACTGTCCAAAAACTTTGTGACTCCTTTGGCATTAAACTCAGCTTTTCTTTGCCTTACTACCCACAAGCAAATGGGCAGGCCAAGGCTTCTAATAAAATCTTAACTAAAATTCTCATGAAGGTGGTCAATGACACTAGAAGGGATTAACATGTTCACATACCCTTCACTTTGTGGGCCTACCGTACTAGCATCCGAACCTCTACAGGTGCCATCCCTTTCTCTCTAGTGTATGGAACAGAGGCTGTTTTACCTCTTGAAGTACAGATCCCGTCTCTTTGCATTTCACTCCATGACATTCTTTCTAACAATGACTTTTGTCAAGATTGATTAGCTCAACTTGAGTTACTCGATGAGTGTCATCTTGCTACCCTCAATCATCTCCATGTCTATCAAAATCGCATCAAATGAGCTTATAACAAAACTTTACGAGAACGAGATTTCAATATTAGAGACCTCATCCTCAAAGAGAACCAACATGTGACCAATATAGAACGGAGTAAATGAGGCAAATTTGCTCCTAATTGGCTCGGACCTTATATCATTATGCACAAGTATGGATCAGGGACTTATCATCTATCTTCTCTTAAAGGCTAACCTGAACTTGAGCCCCTTAATGCTTTGCATCTATGACCATTCTACTGTTAGTCGAGTACTCATCCACTTGACATTTAACTTAAGCTCATCCCTTGAGCAATCTCTATCCTTTTAATCCTCAATCCTTTCCCCCTTTTTCCCTTAACACATCCTCTATAACCCTTTTATGATGTATGGATGCTTCGTCCTAATAAAAGGGAGCCCTTGACATTCTATAAGTCTTGTCCATGACTCAACATTCTGTCAAAACCAAATCAAGATGTCAAAATATCCAAGGTCACAAAATCAAATCAAAAAGTAGACTGATCCCTTGAAGGACAGCTGCACTATCATTGTTGTAGCTAATAGACTACTCCCTTGAAGGACAGCTATTCAAATGCCCTTAAATCTATAAAGCAAAGTATAGACCACTCCCTCGAAGGATGGCTATGACTAAATCTTGCTACAAACAGCACTTTCTTAGAAGCTTCCCGCATCGATCAGCTTCACAAATGACCACAAAACAAGTGATATCTCTATGTGGACTTCCCACATTGATCAGTCCGCTCTAAAAAAAAAGGGTCATGGACTTGACTTGTAGTTGTCTCAGGGTCTCCTATAAAAAGGGGCAAAGTTATCCCTACTCTAAAATGGGTTACCCTTTCCTCCTATCACATCACCTACTCAAGGGACTTCGAGCTCACTTTAATGTCAAAGTGATTCGATTACCGCTCTAACATAACTCATGGTCAGTGATGCAATGCATAAATGGGACTCTTGGTTCTAACAACCCCTATCTATGTTGTCATTTTGGTCCTTGTCAATAAAAGGGCACTTATGCCTTTTACTTTCTACCTACACTTTGGTCACGTTTAACCACATCATTTGTCAAAACAATTCAATCCGACTCTTTTCAAACCACTCACATAACCTACTTATTCTAGTTTCCATAGACATCAACACATATGGAAACTATCAACCACACAATTTATGTCAAGCATAAACCATTACTTGCTAAAACATAAATTGACCTACAATTCATTTTTAGCAAACATCCATCACGAATATGGATAGTTGCTAGGAATGAAAAACCCTGACCAATGTTACAGAATACACCATTTGGAAAAGGCTGTAGCATCATCTTCTCCTCATCATTTCAAAGCATGTACCCTCAGACAAGTGGGAAATGCTATATCATTCTCATGACCAAAATCAACCACTTCACTCTTTTTCCTCCCTCTTGGGAGAACTACATTGGCCTGAGGCCCTAACGACAGGGGCTATCTAGGTAGCACTCAGTTGACATGGGGTCTTCTGGGGTTAGCTCGGCCATTCCTTCATCGCATTTCTTCCATCACATTCTTTTATCACCTGCCAATCACATCACAAACAATCACATATTTTCATAATCATTAACATTAATCATTTTCATCCATATCATTAATCATTAATCTTAATCATACATCCATCATCATATAAACACCATAATCTCAGCATCATAATCCTAAACATATATCAAATCAAAATAACATACAAACACATCCACAACATTTTTCATAAACACATCCATGATCAAATATCTCATCATATATATATATATATATATATATATATATATATAGTTTTTACAATGACACAATCTGTGTCTCTATCTCTCTCTCTCAACAAAATATATATACATCTCGCATCATCGGCTCGCAGGCTGGTATATACATAGTAGCAAGGTCTGCCCTCAAGGCTATGGCTATGGTGGTGGTGGCAGTGGCCTAGAAGATGCTGTATCATCTACCCCTTCTGATCTGTGCCTCTTGCGTGACTCAATAGCAGTCATTTGTGACCTAGACTGCTGCCAGCTCTACTCTATCCTCATATCAAAGTACCACTGTATTTGAGGAAACCCCCTAATGGCTCCCTCATAATACACAATCTCATCCAACGCATTATGGTATCTAACTATAGATATCGTCTGCAGTGGACCCATATAACCTACAACTGTGCCCTGCACTGAACCCTGCGGTTGTGAGAATGCTAGCTGTGCTAACACTGACTGTGTGGGCTCCTGAGCTGGCTGTTGAGGTGGATGCTGTATCGGGTCCTGCCCCCCAAAAACTTGTCCTACAACTACTTGTGCCTGGGCTATGATGAGCTATCCCTGTAGCAGTGTGACCTGACCTGTCAACACTGTCACTCGACTCATCATCTCTATCAGCTGCCCTGTAACCCCTGCCAGTTGTCCCTGTAAAATTGTGACCTGGGCCTATGCCGCATCCCTCTCCTACCATGTGGTGTCCCTCTCCTCGTGGGCTGTATCCCACTCCCTGGTAATGGCCTGTGGATCTAGCTATGGCCCTACCTATAAAGCTGTGTACTACCTTACCCACCATGCCATGTAGGCCTCTGTACAACTTGGGTCAGCCACCCCAGGTCCTGTTGGCAATTCCTCAAAATCTGGGCCCTCTGTCTCCTCTAGTAGTGGGAGCAGTGCCTCAATGTCATCCCATTTATACAGTGGGAATGTGGGAGGTACATCCTATAGTAGCCCATACTGGCACTACATTCTCTCTGCTGACACTCTCTCAAGCTCACTGACTTGCCTGCCCCTGACCCATCTCAGGCTCTACACACCAACCAGCTGCTCTCCCTAGTCTCTAAATGCTGGATAAACCAAATACAGTCTCCAGATGATGTCTGCAGGAATCAGGGCCTCCAGTAACCCTCTGTAGTGGTCAATGTCTCTGACCACTCCGTTTACCCACGTCTGTGCCATCACCTCGTGCCACCACCTGAATCTGACCCTGAAGCCAGCCAAAATAGCCACTGGGAGGCCAAGAGGATGGGTAACCACTATATGCTCATAGGCCCAGCAATTTAGCAGGTGGCCAACGCATAAGCTATATCACTGCCACTAACTAATACCCCACAACTCTCTATATACTTAGGCCAAAAAGACAAGCGCCCAAGCAAACACTGTCTGCTACTCTATCATCTCAAGCAAAACTCTGGTCATAGTGACTGGAAACCTGCTGCCCTCTGCATCTGGTAACGCGTACACTGTGATGCCTATCATCATCAACACTGCTAGCCGATGTGCATCCTCATCTATAGCGTATAAAGGCTCATATGCAAAACTCACTGAGTGGTAGCTCATCTCAGTGATGTACTCTCCAAATAGCGTAACCATATGAATATCGTGTGCCTCTGTTGAGCATGCATAAAGGTCTACTTTGTGTATTGGTAGCTATAAAATCTGGTACACATCCTCAACTATGACTGTCATCTCTCTCGTGGGTAGATGGAAAGTGTTGGTGGAATGATCCCACCGCTCGATCAATGCCACCATCAAGCTCACATCTCATGCCACTCTGTAGTAGCATCGCAGCCCATCGAGTCCAACTATGCTCATCTGTGCCCACTCATTGACTGTCACCCCTCCACGCATCTATGTTAGTAATGTCAGGAGGTGATCCTGCAACATCAAAGTTAGCCTCACCTGCATCCACCCAAGTCAATCTCATGTTAAAATTTTTCCCTATTTCACTATCTATGCCTGACCCAACACCCAAGAAGCCCTTGGCATAGCTTTGACCCCTCAACTTAAACATTTTTAATCCCTCTTTTAACTAGGTAGCCAACTGACATCAGTTAACGTGCTGGTGATGACACTCACCTAACTGACATCGGTCACTTAGTGACCGACATCGGCAGGTTAGTGACCAACACCGGTCACTGGTCAACTGATGCTGACAAACCCATCGACATCGGTGACTGGTTCAGTCCTAGGGCCAAATAGAGCGAGCCCTAAAATTAGGGCTTCCCCTTTTAAACCCCCCAAATTCCTCTTAGAAGAATCCTAACCTCTCCTAAACCTATTCCCCACCCTCCTAGCTACCCTCCCCCCTCGATTTTTGCCTAAAACATTTAAAAATTGAAAAATCAAATCAAATTCAAACAACAACCAAATAGGGTTCATAAACCCTCCTACCTCGTCTCGACGTCACCGGCGTGGTGGCACGATGGGTGCTGCTAGTGGTGGACCTCTCACCGGTCCTCTGCTACCCTCTACCATCTTGTCAATGCCCAAATCTCTGCAAACTCCTGCTAGCCCACAACTGACTCTTCAACCTCTAATCCAACTCCAATTCACTCCCTCTCTCTACCAATCTCACTCTGCCACCTCACATCACTAATTTGCTCACTCCCAGTCACTTTCACTCCTAAAATCCAGAGCACCTTTTTTCTCTCAGTCAAATAATCACAAATGACTTTTGGTGGGCTGCCAATCTAGTTTTGTCAGATTTGGTAGGCCACCGACGTTGGCATTGGCGTGCCCTAATCTACCAATGTCAGCCGACATCTGTCGATGTCGGCCATTTTTGGCTATCGACGTCAATTTTTGTCACCGACGTCGATGTCCTTCCAACCTCTTTTTTTTTTTTGTTGCCCCAAAATCATGCCCCCAATCAGTTAATCCTCCAGACCACATTATTTTTGCCCCCTGGGGCACCTTGGAGACCACCTTTTGCCTCCATCCATTGACCACCAGACCTTGGAGATAATGACCATCTCCTCTAATCGCGACTACTTCCAAAGCGATTTTGCCTTGGTTATTTTTGCATGTATGCTACCTCATGATTGGTTAGCAAAATTGTGTGCAAAATTTTAACCTTCACAAGTATAGGATCGCAAGCCAGTTGATCCGCATTACTTGTGACATTTTGGTGTTTTCGAGAGCACTTCCTAAGCTTGGGATACCTGGACATGACGACCATTGGAGCTTCAACTTAGATTGAATAACCCAATCAACAGATGACTAAATGTTGGAGATTGATTATTTCAATTTTGGCACTCCTCGACCCTCAACCTGTGACAATTTGACCTGACCATCTCGTGAAGTGGTGTACACGCAATCATGACTTTTATAGCGTTCTCACTCTATCTTCACCCTTTTTTTCATCCAATCTTTGTCAAATCAACACTCGATTCTAGGTTCCCTTCTCTTGACTCCTACTTTGAGGGGGAATACCTCATCCATAATCGGGGCAACCAACTCGCCTATTTTTGTCTTGCAGTTCACTTAAACAACCAACAAGATGAAATCAACCTTATCCCATACCTAGGGAAACCGACTCCTATTTTTGTCTTGCAGTTCATTTAGAGTAACCAACAAGACAAAAAGGGGCAAATGTAGACACCAAACTAGTGTCTAACCCTTGGTCACCTTCCCCCTTGGTCCTTTCTTAACCCATTCCTAAAACATGCACTTACTAATTTAAAAATAATAATTTATTATTAATATTCTCCCCTTTGACACCTCGCTTGACACCTCACCTTGGACTATTTCCCACCCTATGACTCACCCAAGACCTATTCTTACTTCTCTCTAACCGCCTAACCAACTCTCATGTGTATTTAGCCCAACCTTTTGACATTCTCCAATGGATAGTGCACTTGGTAGATGAAAAATGGGCTTGGTGGCTCTTTTTCCCATTCTGCACCCACCGGCGTTGATCAAATGTCAGCCGATGCAGGCAGAATCACCGACGTTGGTTATACTTAAACAAATTTTCTAACCCTTTGACGGCCCGCAATCAGAAATTGGTTAATCTTTGGAGCTAATCACGACTCTCAGATCTTCTTCTGGCAAAATAAAGTTCTCATGCATTTACTTTTCAGTATTCTAGGCTTCTTGGTGTTCTTGCAGGGATCAACATTCTTGACAGCACTTTCTAGGCACTAAGGTCTTGCATCAGACACTCTGCATAGGGATTGCATGTTATCTCCATCACCAGCGACAACTAAAACACAGCTTCTACACCTTTGTCAACTCGTATCACAGCTAAGTATTTATACTATTTTCATTTCAGTGTCATTTACAATATATTAGTATTCTGTCTACCGTCTATTCCAAGCATCCTTGACCCAACCTTCTCTGTCCTTCTCAGAGAGGCTGAAAAGCCTTCTCTCTTGTTCATCCTCTTTTTGCCTCTGTCACCAATTCAGTCCATTTCTAGACAACATTCTCAGTCCCTTAGACCTTAGGTAGTCTCTCTGAATCCCTCATAGACCCTCAGACCCTCAAACAAGACCATAATCCATTCTACAGACCAGAAACTAGACCTGTAACCCATCCCCAGCCATTACCCCAACCGACTTCGTCCACTTCCCCTATCGACGTCGGTAGTCTAACCGTCGTCGGCGACTTTCTTGACCGACGCCGACAATATCACAAATGTCGGTGACTATGTTAAGCAAATTGTAGCTTATCAGGTATGCATTTGCTTTTAGTTCTTTCTTTTTAGTCTTTATTATTATCTCTTTTCTGTCTCTGTCATATTCTATCTTAACAGTGGATTGTCATCCTCCAAGAAGCCTTAGTGCTTCTAGGACCAAGCCTTTGCTTGGCAATCCACCCTCTTATCAACTAACGTTTTTCATGTTTTGGTGTCTATCTCTTTCAGGTGTCATCCTCCACAAGAAAAGAGGAGTTCTCACAACGTCTGGATTACGGTGCGTAGACTACATCCAGGTACACACAAGCCTTGACCATTTCTTTAAGTTTCTCATTTTCTCTCTTTGAATGTGAAAGCAAAATTGCATAGAAACACTTACAACACATGGGTTCTAGTTTGTCACTCTAGATTCCTGCATCATCATTATATATCCATCTATGAAGGGAGAATAATTTCATAGTTGGAATATTGTGCAGGGGATCGATGGTCCATGGTTGGTGTGGAAAAGAACTTGGATGATGCTCTCCCTCCCTTTAGCAGTACTACACTAGAGACTACAATTAATATTACTTATGGATATTATGATTTTGTTGAGACTCACATGCTTTGTGGAGCTTTGTATAAGCATAATTATTATCATGATAGTTATTATGCTGAAAGTGTACTTTTTATTCCTATGTACAATTGCAATATTTGAATGTAATATTTTATCAGTTGTGGCTGAATTTATTATAATACTTTTATCAATTAAATATAGTCTTAATTTCTATAATCAACATTGCACTTATTGTTGACATTGATATTATGATTATGATCATTAGCTAAATAGATTAGTAATAGACCTTCATATGGTTATATAAAAATAATAAATTTAGTTAAAGGTAACTCTTGTAAGTTTCATCATGATGAAATATGTTAGTTGAATTTGTGTAATTATTTTTAATTTTTTTACCCTATTCTAGTAAAATCTAGTGGGGTTGTTACAATTTATTTCTTCCTAAGTAGAACACTGCAATTTCACACTTTTAATATTTTTTATTGTACTGACACTCTAAATTATAGATTTGGACTTGTTTTAAAGTTCTTGAAGTCTCAATCTCCTAGAATATTAGTTTCTTAGAGTCCTACATAACACCTTATAGAGATTAATTAATGAGCAATTGAGTTGTATTAGATTATGTGGCTTCCCTTATTAATATTTTTTTGTGGATTTTTACAAGTTGAGTGACCAAATAAGAAAGTGTCATGTGGTTTTAGATGTTAGAACATGTCAATATCCTAGACTTTACAAATATTTAATATCCAAAAAAACACAACCAATCAGATCTTCCAAATCTCATAAAAGTCATTATCCTAGAACTAATAGATGTCATAGCCTTGGAGAGCTTAATTGAGTGAGAACACACCACATGGCCTTGATGACCATAGGTGATAAAAATTGATTAATCAAATGGCCTTGATGTCAATAATTTTAATATCCCAAACTTAATAGAGATTTTAAATTCTTGAGATCCTGACCAAATGAAATTATGCCATGTGGCACAATATTAGAGTTGTCAATCTCCTAGACATGATAGTAAAATCCCAGGGGAACATAATAAAATAGACTAGGATACATGGTACTTCTATACATGTTGGTATAAGAGTCCTAAGAATCCTTGGGTGGTTAGATTGAATTACAATTTTTTTAAAGGATAATTAAAAGACATAATACATCACTTGACTCCTCTAGATTTCTATGCTTAATCCCAAAAGTGTAGGAATGAAGTAGTTTTTTGTGCCTAGGTGGTAGCTATTATAGTTAGTACCAATAAATGATGGACTTGTGGTATAATAAATGGAAATATAGAATTCCACTAGGATAAAATGACCATTTGCCTACCATACTCTTGGCATTAACAAAATGGGGAACTCTGCCTTGATTGGATAAATTAGAACATTGGTCATAATTGCCAAATCTCACAGTTGGCACATATTCAAGATCATTGAGTTTAAGTCAATATTGGGAAAAAATGAGAAAATTTGGCCACCAAATCAAATTTTAATTCATATTGAGTGAGATGCTATATGCCATCAATATAAAAGATATGTGTGGATCCCTATAAGTGCTTCCAAGTGAGCTCATTTATTTTTCCCAGTTTCTTCGTATGCCTTCTTATTTTCTATGCATTCTCATGCCCTCTCTGACTCCCTCATTTAGAACTCATTATCATAATAGAGATAACCATTTATATCATAGTCATTTATTATTCTTTTAAGACCAAAGCTGACCCTGAGTATAAAGACACCACTTTCATAGATGGTATACCATGCTTCAAGAAATATAATGAGATGATCAAGGTAACTCAATTGGTGCCCAAATTATTTGAAAATGATGTTGAAGATGGGGTTAAGTTTTAAAATTCCATTAAATCATATGAGAATTATAGGATACATGAAGACATAACCAAGCTGAATGTCTTCCCCTATGCTGATTTATTTGGAAAATTAAAAGTCACTACCAAGCAAGCTTAAGATGATGTTCACAACATGGTCCACTCTATAAATTCCCATTATTAGATCATAGATATCTTGGGAGGTGCCTTAAAATATTAATAAAACCTATTAGAGTATATAATCACATGATTCAATAATGGTGATCATCTACAATAAAAAATAAAAAATATATGATGTCTTAAATGATTGGGAAAAGAACCCAAATTCTCTATGGGTCAATAAGATGGACATGAAAGTATATATTATTTGCATCTTTAAGGAGGGATTCCACATAAATATGATACTATTGGATTGATTATATAGGGAAAGAGACTACCTATACATTAACCTCTTATGGATTACACATAATCCTTAAGGGTGATCAGGTCCCAACCTTGGAGGTGATCAATGTCAACTTGATCAAGGTAGTGGGAGATGCTCAAGGAGGAGGAAGCTTTTACATAATGAGCTACTTGGTAGACATAGTCTATAGAGAACTTATATTTAAACCTTATACCTTTATAACATGGGTTTTTAGTGGCATGGTGGTCCATGTATGTTTTTACAAACTATATGGTCACCATTATCACAATCACATCTAAGATATATGTGAGTCCTATCCAATGGTCTACATGGGCATCAATAAGGCAAACATGATTTGACTATCAAACAAGATAAGGGAAACTCTTGTCTCCATTGGTGACTAGTATTATTATAGGTATAAAATTATCATTCAAGTGGTAGGTACCCTCAAAGCTTGTATTTTCTTACCCCATCAATTCTTAGACTACCTAAGAAATCAAAATATCACATATCAACTAGTGGAGGGCATCTTAGGGCATTACATTAGCTAAAAATAAAAGGATTACCCATCCCTAATGATTAAAATTAGGGATCATGTGTATAAATAATTCCCCATTTTGCATAAGATGGCAAAGGAAGGTATTCTTATGCTTTATGCAAGGTTAGACATTGAGACTAGGATCTATATAATGTCATTAGGGCCCAAACAAAAAATACTAGACATGACTTAACCTCAATTATGGACACTAGTTTCATGAGGAATATGATCTCTACCTAAACCTAACTAATAAGTAGGATGTGTTTGATTTAATTGAGGTGAAGAAGAAGAATAAATGAAAGCAAGCTCAACCTAGGCCATCTGCCCAAGATGTCCTTACCTCCTCCACATTAGCTCAACTCAGAGGAGATGTTTAGGGAACTCCCCCAAGATATAAATAAGAATTATATAAGGGTTCCCATCTCCCTCTCATCCTATAACTTATCCTCAATGGGTTTCACCTCTATAGCCCTTGACTTTATCTCCACCACCTCCCATTGTTCAAGTAGATCAGCCTTAGGTAATGAAAGCCCTAGTGGCTCAACCTCAAGCAACTCAATTATATGAAACTTAATGTTAGGCAATATAGGTGCTCATATTTGATGTTAGCAATAGTATAGAGATGATCCCAAGGTGGGACCAATAATCAACATCTGTACATATCCCTCCACTTGCTCCCACCATTACTCATCAACTTGGTGGAATCCCTCTTAGTTTTCTTACCCAAAAATAACATGTTCTAGTTATTCCTCAACTGTTACCTATTCCACCCATTCTATAATTCACCAAAGTGACATTGGATTTAACTATGCAAAAAATTACCACCTCCCAATTCCCATATACACAATCCATCCCCCAATCAAGGATCTTTAAGGTTACCCCATTGATTCTTCTAAATGTTTAGATACCTACATGTGATCCATCTCTATCAAGTTCTGCTACTTCCCCAAAATAAAATACACCCATATGCATAATTTAGTTGACCTCAACCATAACACTGGTACCTTAATTTACATAGTATATTATTCAATCAGTTCCCATAGCCTCTACCACCCCAACTCCCTCCACTGTAATAGTTGAGGCTGATCTACGAAAGAGGCCCAAAAATAAATAAAAGGTGACTCATCCTTAACCTCTTATACCACCTCTTATTTCTCTATGTAGTATTCATATTCCTCTTTTCTCCGTTATCCTATATGCCCATGGACTTGGTTTCAACCAACTAATTTCTTCCTTTTTACTAGATTGCCCTCTCCATGGTATCATTGCCCCACATGTTAATTTGACCTAGAACTAGTGGTAGGAATAGATGTTCCCTTGGGCCTCCCCTTTTATACTTCCCCCTTTTCCCCCTATGATTCTTCCTCTTCCATTGATTTATTCCTCCATTCCCTCCATTTCATCTATTATACCTCCACCCAGACCTCCACCTATCACACCCATCTCTATCACCTGACCAACACCTCCTTCTACCCTAGGAATATCCATGTTGTTGTAGGCACCTAAGATTACCATGAAAGGTGATATTAAAGTCTAGTGGTACTTCAATCACACCATAGGGAACATGAGGAGAATCCTCACCCAAAAATTCATTTAAAAGGGAAACCCTATGGTCTAATAGACTAATAAATACCTCTTATCCCTTAACAAAGTGAGGACATCCATAAGAGAAGAGGAAATAGATGAAGACCCAATATTTATACTCTAGACTATACTTGATATATTAGATAAGTTAATAGAGCATATGAAATAATAGGTCTGAGTCCTATAAGCACAAGTAAAGATCTCCTTACCTATGGATCTGATCAAATGAGTAGAGGACACCCTCTTGAAATAAGGGGTTGAGACTCTAGCAGATAACAAGGCACACCTTCTAAGGGCCTCAACATATTTAAAAGAATTTTTATAGTAGAGAGCAAGTGAAGGAAGGTAGTAGTGATCATACATAAGGGTATGTTCCCATAATTGAAGATCATACCCACTTCAAACCTAAGACTTTATAAAAAATGCTAAGAGCATGAGGGATTTGATTAAAGAATGGTTGGGCCTAACACAGATGATAATGGAGTGTCTAGAATAAGGTAGGGAAACTATGTTGGTCTACTTCAAAGAGGTTAACATCACTATACTATTAAAATTCTAAGGTACTCTGCTAGATAGAAGTGATTTTGGATTTCACCTAGGTCACCTTGATTAGGTCATGAGAAATAAAGTGGTGAAGGCCAATAAATATAGAGCCTAGGTGGTGCTTGAACTCTCTACTTAGTCCACTATAAGCATTAGTTATGTCTTAGAGGTCAAGGTATCCATGGAGGCCCCACTCCAAGTATATCATTGACTAGTGGCCCAATCATAGGTGATATTTTGAGAACCACTATTGAATTTAGTCAAGATGGATTGGGATTTTGACTTAGTGGTAGTTGAGATGACTACCAAGGAGGTGTAATCTAAGAAGATGGGAGGTAGTTCATAAATGACTCATCCATGTATTAGTTATGTGGGTCCTCAGGTATATTTTAAGTGAAGTGCAAGATATTATACCTTTTTTTAAATTATTTTAATTATAAAAAACTTCGAGAGGCCATCATAGATAAGGATAGGAATTTCATGATATTTGGAGGTGAGCCCCATCCTCTATATATAGTAGTTTAACTAAAATCCTTTTGAAAGGTCAAAAAAACTGTTCTCAAAATGTTGTGGGAATAAGTTAGGATTACACCTACTATTCCTTCACCCTTTCAAGTTTTAAGTGTTTGCCATAGTTGGTAATTTTGTAAAAGAAACCTTGTTTTTAATGAATGCAATACCTCACTTTATATTGAACTAGTTGGTTTATTTTATAATGTGTTAATCATTTTAATTTTGAATATAAGTTCATGTTATAGAATTGAACAAGTGTTTTATTACCCAAGCGAATGCAATAGTTATAATGTGCTCACTGTTCTAACTCATTTTCAAATATTTATTGTTTTCTTTGTACCACATTCAATTTATGTACTTAAGTTATAGATTATATTTAGGAATCTATTTTTTATATGCTACAAGATCTTTTAAGTGTTGATATCTAGTGAAATATTTATAAATTAAGTATTTATCTTTGTTTTTCTTAGACTACTTTCCCCATGTAAAGATGAGTTAGATACCTCAGTGAAACTCAACACATAGTGGTATAACTATGGCAAGGCACATATACAACTTAGGTATTGAAGAATTAACACTATTTTAAGCCTAGAACCATTTCTTTTCTACCCTACCCTAACTTTCAATTTTATGTTTTTTCTATATATAAAATACCCTTCCCTTGTTTTAGAAATCAATGAGGTCTAAGTAGATGGAAAATGATGAATGAGGTTTCTTTCATCTGGTAGTGAATTTTGGTGCAATCACACATACATTAAACCCTTGATGGTAATAATTTATACTCTCTGTGTAAAACAAGGTTAAAATACTTAGTCCTTATACGGAACTAGTATTAGTCCTAAAATTAATGATGGTATATATTTATCTTGTGCATTTTCAACCACTCTCCTTTTCAAAATAATCAAGCTTAGAAGTGCCTTAGATGCAATAGGATATCAAGGATGATAATATAATTCAACCTACCTATTATTCCAATAGTGACCCTTCTATAACACCTTTAATGTTCATCTAATTTTATCTACTTGAACATATATAGGTTTGTATATACATACATGAGTAGTAACTAATAAATAAAATTATATGTAGACTATTGATCTTAATATATAATTATATGTATTATTATTTTATTAATGAATTTATATGCATCAAAATATTTAATTAAATATTAAGTTAATTTAAATGAATTAGAAAATTGGAAAATAAAAATAAAATAAAATAAATTAAAAAATAAAGAAAAATAAAAAAATGGAAATAAGGAGGAAGTGTCCCTAATGAAATAAAATTATTCAAAATTAGATGACAACTAAAAACAATAAGAATGGAGGGGTAGAAAAAGGGAACAATGTTATTTTCGGTATAAGGAAACACCACAATTTTTTTTGGAAAAGAAGGTAGAACATTTGAGGTAAATATGAGTTGCTACTAAATTTGGGAGTCAATCAAGATCATTATATTATTTAATTATGCATTTTATGATCATAAAATTAGGAATAAATAAGGTAAATATAATTAATAAAAATTTAATTAGAAATATAGAACATGATTTTTTATTTTTAGAAGAAATTGTAAAAGAAAATTTAGGGAAAAAGAATAGAAAAATTATTGTCATTTTATACATAGAAATTAGAGGAAAAATTATGGAGGAAATCCTCAATATTGACATAGTTATTATACTTTCAAAATAGTATTTTAGGTAAGAGCCTTAAATTAGGGCACCATATTTGTGAATAAATTTTGCTATAGGTAAATAAAAGGATTTTACAAGGATTCATTAACTAGAGTTTACAATAAAGAGATATTCAATAAATAGAAAAACAAAAATAAACTAGAGACAAGCCTCAAGTCATAAATGGGCTGAAAAATACACATTACTTCCACAAATATAGTAAGAAAAAAACACCTTAAAATTTAACACTTAAAAACATAGTAGACCTACCTTAAAGATCAACCATCTCCTCTAGGAAGATGGAAATTTCCATTTCTTATTTGAGTGTCAAACAACATTATCTAAAAAATTAAACTTATTTTTATGGTCCTTTACCTTTGATCATATTATTTTCCCCCTTGGTATGTTTTATTTTCTCATAAATTTAATCTTCAACATGTATTTTCTTTGTTTTCTCAATCATGGTATCACCATTTTTAATCTTCATGGTATTATTACTTACCTTCTCCTTGTCTTTAACCATCTCTCAAAAATCCTTAGTATTATATAGATTGGAGACTTATTTGGCCATTTATTCATTTATATAGTTAATGGCATGATTATAATGAAATAAAGTTTGATTGGAATCAATCCCTCATTTCTCAATTTTGATATGTATATCCTAAATATCCTACTTGTATTTTTTGAAATCCTTGACCAATTATTTGAAAAGGTTCAACTAGAATACTTAAGTTTACTCACTCTATTAAGTTTTTGACACTATTTATAACTATATAACAACTTAGTATTTTACATTTGGAAAATATAGGCCTTTGTTATTCCTCTTAGTTATATACCTTTTCCCATTATTGAAAGACTCACATCTATTATCTCTTTGGGCCTATTTCTTATCTCTTAATCTGACCAATGTTATTTTGATGAATCAAACCTTCTATCATGCTCATAATGTTATAAAAGCTATCTTCCATTTCATAATTTTGGATTTGTACCTACTTTTTAGTTACCCAAGTAATTGTATCCCATTCAAATACCTATGTTGACACAAGTGTCCCATCCCAACACAAGTGTATAGTGCCTTAAAGTCATCTAATTTTCAAATTAAACACACTCCTATGGTCAGATTAAGTTCTTTAACAAGATATATTATAAAAAAGGATTGGTATATATGCATGATCAATCCTCATTCATTCCTAACCTAGAAAAAAATAAATAACTCATAAGGAAACTTATGAAAAGAATTTAATCTAGTAATAAAGTGAAAAAAGCTTCCTTATTTCCATATCCATAATAGGGACAACACATTTATATGTATGAGTTACTAAAAGATCATCCCATGAGCCATATTTTTTAAGTTACAAGCTAGGTCACTGTTATACTTACTTATCACATATTATATCTGTATACACATAAAAACCCACACATAGGGGATAACTGCATGATTATGAGGCCCTCTTCACAGTAGTGGCTATATAGTTATCACCCACTAACATAAAGGTATTTGGGGTTATCTCCAACATGATGATCACATTAACCCTTTTTCCCACATTCATTATGAATATGAATAACTTGGTTTTTGATATTTGATAAGGATAAATAGTCCATGATCTGTATTTGAACACATCAAAGTGAAAGTGACACAAAAACTAGAAGATCCCATATGGATGCATACATATCCAATATGTATTTCATACTAGACACCTATGTCTAGGTTAAATAGAAGCATTGATGCAACCCTCTAAGGTTAAAAAAAGTATCTAAGGTCACATAAGTCAAATTTTTAGAATTTGATGGTTGATCCATAATCTACATCTAGTCTATTTATAGATTATTCTATATAAAATATAAATATTCACAATAATCTATGTACCATTATTTTTTAATTTATTATAATATAAATTATTAGTTGTACTTACTATTTTGAACATATCTCAATATTTAAATTTATAATATTATTTATCTAAGTTTAAAAATTAATTGGCCTACTATAGAGATAATATTAAGTGCATATATATATATATATATATATATATATATATATATATATATATATATATATATATATATATATATATATATATATATATATATATATATATATATGGGTACCAAAGGACAATTATAAACACAAATAATTGCAAATGCAAAATATAGAGTGAGAAAACATTCAAAAGGAAAAGCTAGAGCAAACAATGTTACAAAAATATCAAGATGAAAAAGATAAAGTTCCAAATCTAATTAGAAAGGTGGAAATCACAAGACTTTAACTCATATCAAGACCCTTTACTATCACTTATCATTTAGAGGGAAATCAAATTAAAAATATCAAGGTTATGGACTATCAAGATACAATTTTTTTTCTGTGTCATTCCTTAGCTCTCTTGAAAATAAGTTTCAGCATGTGGATGGAACTAATGTAATTCTAAGTAGAATGGGATCAATTTAGTTAAGAGTTTCATTTTCTTCAAAATAATTTTCTATTACTTTTCATATTATTTATAATCCAAATGATTATAATATTATCCTTGAAAAATCATGGTTACACTCAATAGGAGCAATGGTTGCTAGAAACAATAATTGTATATCATTTGATCATCAAAGAAATATTAAATACTTATCCATAGAAGGAAGTATATATTTATATATTATTTAAAAAAACACAAGTAATGGCATATTAGTAAATGAAAAGGACATAAAATATTAAAAAATAGAAACCAAAGGCATCTTGGAATAATATTTTTGTTAAATCTAGCATCACTAGATAGTAAAAGGCACAATATAAAAATCATTACATCCCCTTGATACAAGAATATGATACACTTTCTAATTCTACTATTCATAAATATGTCATGTCTAGTTAAAGAAAATTTATACATTTACCACTCATATTAAATCCTCATCCTCATTTTGAGATCATAAGATAGGATTTTACTTTCAAATATTCCAACAATAAGAAATAATATTTCAAACATCCAAAAATATTTTTAACATCTAAATGTTCTATTAGCTCCTTAGAATATATGTTTTTGGTTCCATTTTGGTAGTTATCATATCATTTATTTTGAAAAGTGATCCCATAATTAGGTCTATCAAATCCCCATATTGGTCATGCTCTCACGTAACACATGTATCCCCAGTCAGAAGTGTAGGTATGCTTTATCTTCTTTAAGCCAGGATTGATTTATAGACATGATGCATTTTCAATTGAATACATGCATATTTTTATTCTCTTGTTGGATAGAACTTTCTCATTAAGGAATTGTTATGATTATGAAATTGTATGTGATTTTAATTCATGTAGAACCTTGATGTTTATGAGTTTTATAAACATGGTTCATGATGAAACTTGCTATATGTTGGAACAAACCATAGTAGATTATATGAGAAACATCTTGCTTCACCATTTTTGGATATGATGGGAAATTAGTCATATGCATGTTACCTTGTACTAGTTTTTATGATAATTACATTGCCCAAACATGTTGGTACATAACTAAATTGACACTGAAGGAAGGTTGAATTACTTCCTTACCAAACCCTAGGTTTGTAGGGAAGATTATGACTCAACTATTAATTGTATTAGAAAATTATTTATTTCTTATATAGATATAAAACACTAAGGTTATTGTGAAAGTTGAAATAGCTATTAGAGTTTCATTACCTAAACTATCAGTTGACAAATTAATCAATGTTAGGGAATATATTTATATTGGTTTCCATGTACTTTGAGGTGTACTAATTCCTCTTCTAATTATTGTGTCCATATTGGATGTTTGATAATATGGAATTACTTATATTTATTCCATAAATGGATATCACCATATTATTATTAGTTTGATGAAGAATCAACCCCATTTCTATCCTTGATCATTTATTTTGGATCATGGTAAGCACACCTATAAATTCATTAAATCTCTTTATGTAAATGATATCTTATTATGTGCTTTAGATCCCTTTCTTAATCCACATGTGTTCAATTGTTAGGTGGTTTACAATGAATCTTTAACATGTACATTTTTGTATTATCTTTTAGGATAATATTTTCTTGGTTCTTATGTCATGGGCTTTTTTAAAACAATGATGGCATTGAATGTCAAGTATAACCTTTCCTATTTTACATATGTGAGTACACTAAGAAAGTATCACTTGATTCATCAAGTGAGGTTTATATGAAACATAAAAAATTTGGGGGTTACTTCATCTAGTATCAGAATAGTATTTTTGCTCTAGGAAACTATGGGATTTGTAGAATTTCTACATGGTGAACAATGAGTTATCCAAATCAGGTGGAATTGTGAAGTGATTCATAAGACACTTATATTTTGGGCTGAATTTTAAGGTGTTATGTTGGTTTTTATTGTTTTTATTTTGTTCCATACATCACTTGGAATAAATGATCCTAAGGAATCAATATTTTCTCCTATGTCAGTTATTATCACCCCCTAGCCTTGGTTGGGGTTAACCCTTCCTAAATATGATTGTGTCAGGGTAAGTCTCACCTGTCAACCATTAACTTGTATGGGTGGGTCTATAGGAGTTAGGTGATATAGTATTCTCTCTTATAATTAGGGTAATGATATCTAGGTATTTATGGCTGGATTGTATGGGTGAGACTTCCTTAGATACTTGGAACATTATGACACTAGGAAGACCAAGGGATAAACCTAAACTTGGAGGGCATGATAGGCTGTGAAAAGGACTAAAATTCTTTATTAAGTTAGTAAATCTTGAGCTCTCCATTCATTTAAAAGGATTACCTTAAGTTGTTGGTACACTATGATTTTGCATTAGTATGGTAACTAGTGTTCATACTATGTATGGTTTTAGTGGAGTGGAAACATTTCCATGGGGTGAGTTGATTATGCATAGTAAGGCTTCCCTACTCCTTTTTATATTTATAACAAGTTTGTTATGCAAAAACCTTTTACAATGTCATTATGGTAACAGTCATGGTAAATAAACATATATTTTAGCTTGGCCTAGATGTGACTATAAATGATTGGGAGGCAACGATATCACAACTTTGTTATGATAAAAATGCTTGGGAGGTATTGGCTCATCTAATGTATTGGACTTTTAAGCAAACCAAGGAGCTTTTATTGCTTAATACATTTCCTATTTGGCTAAGTTACAACTGTTATGCATTCTATAAATAAGAAAGCTTATGTGATGCTTGAAACTTATGTATTTTAGCTAAGTTAAGATTAATCATATTGGCCACTTTTGAGTTAAGTTGGGTAAGAAAGTGGCTTCAAAACTCCTAAAAGGGATAAATTTAACTAGTTTTAGCATGTTATTTGATCTTACATCAGCTTTACATCTATGATGTATATTTTATTCATGGATATGATTGATTTCATGTGTATGCTAATTGATCCTAGGTGGGTTATATACCCATGGGGATATATATTTAGACTTGACTACATCTTGACACATATGAGGATGTTTATTGAGACATTGGATATGCCTTGCATCTATGAGGATGTGTATTACAAGTTCTAATTGAACTTGTTAATTATGAGGAATTTTGATTCCCAAAGTAGTTATATGGCACTCTTCTTGAGTCTTGGCTAAGCTCACCCTTTCCCAGATTGATGTTGCATTAAAACAAGCATCTCTATTAGACCTTTGATATGATTGGATTAAATCAAATAGTTGAATCATGATATAAGCTTATTGTTGGAATTTTAAGGTAGTTCCTAGATTTTTATTGATTGCTTGTATATGCAAGCCATCTGATGGGTCTAAGGTATGATGTTTTAGGAGGACCAAGGATGCAGCTCAAGCCTAGAGGGCCTAATCGGTGATTTTGATTGACTTATGTAAGCAACTTAAGATTTTGTAGATTAATTATGTGATACCATTGATAGGTATATGATGTATTTTGGATGACATCTAAAATTGGGTGGCTTAATTTAGATTCATGGACACTTATGATTCATAAACCTTTTTGGTTAGCTATTATAATATGGAAAATACCTTGGCATAGTTAACTATACTTGAATGTGTACTTATTGTATGCAACTCCTTCATTCATGTACATTGTTATATGTTTATTATATAATCTTGTGATATGTGGAAGTGCTTAACCATGTGAAATGTGTGGACTTTTATGATATCTAACTAGTTGTCCTAGTGTTCTAGCTATGTTATGTATGTGATTTTGTGTTATTAAACTATAAATTATGAATCTAAGCACTTGTGTATTATAAATTTTATTTTGGAAGTTGAATCTCTTGTTTAGGATGCCAAGATTTAGTATCATGATGTATTTTGTAATTTGTAATCATTATTCTAGTTATGAACATTGATCAAGTATGAGGTTGAGGGTAAAGAAACATTATTTATGTAATGGTTTATATCGGGTATGGACTAGGGAGTGGAGTCTATTATAGGTTTAAAATCCACTCCACCCCTTCATATGAGGCAGCCACCTAATTCATTTAGAGTGTGCACCATGTCAACCACATATTGGTTGTGGGACCTTCCTGCATAATAGTCACCTTATGGTTTAGTGTTCCTTTAGCCACCTCTCAGAGGTTGTTGATAAATAACCTAAGTGGAATATCATTATGTAAGCCTTGTGAAGCACCATTTAGTCCTACATTATGGATGTTTATGCAATCATCAAGAAGGTACTTATTAAAATGCATATATGTGTTGCCATGTGCATGTAAATATGTCATGATTAAGGTATTACCATGTAGTACCTGATGTATATATATTTTGGTATGCATATATTTTTGTATTATTTATGCATGACTAGATAACATGTTGGTTTTATGTTCAAAATAAACACTACAAGTCCTAATCAGGTAGATTTTATTATTTTTGGTACCCATGTCTTTTTCTTTCTTGTCTTTTTCTACCATGAGGTAAGTGTAGTATGATAGTGGAACTATGATTCCTTTAACCACTATATGAGCTCACAATATGTTTGAAGAGCATGCATTAAACCTTTGGTATCATGTATAGCTTAGGTTGGCTTCTCCTATTGTTCAGTGTGAATAGTGTGGGACACTACACTATTCTCTAAATGGTATTTGTTGGTTTGGAAGTAATCATTCAAAATAAGTTACTATCTTATTATAGAATTCTTTAATGAATGTTGGTTAAATTATGCACAAGGTATAATGTGTGTTGGTAAAGACATTAATTTAGGTCAAATTATATAGTTAAATATTAAAGGGATTTATGATTTTCAACTGTTGTCATAAAATTTTTAGTTTTTTGTGGTATGATCTCCTCTTGATAAGAAGGATGTCTAGCTAGTGTTAGGTTTTAGAGAAAATGTTTGATCTCAATGGTAGAAATTTTTAAAAATTTGCCTATCTTTCACAAGCTTTCAGATAAAAGAGAGGTGCTTGGAAAGTAATAGAATAACTTATTAACATTATTGAGGCATGGAAAATTCAGTCCCATGGTTGGAAATGCTATTTTGCTTTGAAAGTCATGCCTATATGCGTAGTCGAATTTATATAGTTTTCTAGAACTATGTTAAAATGGTAGTATATTATTGGTATTTATGCTAATAAGAATAGATTTAGAGATGTTGGACCCTTTTACAAGGTTTTGATTATCTATTTTTGGTTGTAAATAAGTTACTTATGCATCATGAACATGGATTGTATCTCAATTTGAGATGTTTATATGAGCATTATTGCTATATCACTTAGATTAAGGAATTACATGGTTTTAATTATGATTAATGATGTAAATAGAAATTTTATATTACATAGATGTTTTAGTGCATTATTTTGATTTACTATTATGTAAGTTGATTTTTTTATAATTATTATTATGGTGGGTAGATGAAAACTTTGTATAGATATTGATCGAGTCCCTAGGGATAATCATGTCATTGGTTGTTGATATGGTCACAAGGATAACTCCTCTCTAAGAGGGGGTGGATGTTACAATCCTACTCTTGTATACCTTGAAATGACTACTTAGATGTTGATTTCTCATATGTATAGATATTATTGCACCCTTTTACTTAGCTGGTATATGTTATTGGATTCTGATGCTATGATATTTAATTATAGGTTAATGTATGTATCATGTTTAAAAGTATGCACTGACAATGTATGGATTACTTGATGTACTATATATTTGATTATATTTCATTACTACTTTATCATTTTATTGATTTTGATTAGATAGTGCTGATGTATACCCTTGGTAGTTACAAGCGTTGATTATCAACAAGGCTGGATGTTGGTATCAGCTTTTGGGGTAACATAGTGGTTTAGAGCAGTCGAATGAGTTTTAAGAACTTGGTATTCTTTATTTATGTCATGCCATTGGATAGTGGTATTATTCATTTGTGTAGTCTTATGTTATTTCTTGCTTTGACATTTATTACTTTTATGTTTTGTCATGTCGATGTTTGGCCCTTGTGTATTACTTGATATTACTTCTAATGATTAGATTCCGTATTCTCTCTCTCCTCTATTTACTTTCCACCACCCAAGGTCCACTTAACTCACCCTCTCTTGTCTTTAACTACCTAAGAAACCTACCTATACCTACCTCCCCATGACACACCCCCCCTTCCACATGATTTATTCTATGGGTGACCTTATAATTATTAATGGTCTAGTTCATTGGTCTTGTGGTAATTAAACATTTAGTAACATTAAAATAATATCTCTTGTTATTATTTTAATTATTATTATTTGTTTAAAATTTTATTAATTTATTATAATATAAATAATATTTATATCATTATTTGAATTACTATCCTTTATTTTATTATTTCATTAGATTTTGATTTAAATTTTAAATAAGGCCATTAATGACCTAGTGAGTTAGAATGGGGACACTTGATAGAGTGATTTGATAGTTGGGGATGAGATATTTCTCTCCCCTCATTGAATAGATGTATGGTGAATGGCAAGGAAGAGTGGGTGAGTGGCATGGAAGAAAAAAAGGAAGTCAAGGAGGGGGGTGGAAGGGGCATATGGGAGTATGATATGTGGGAAGAGAAAAAAGAAGGTGTAATAAAGAAGGACATAAATGTAGAAGAGAGGAGTAAGGAATGCAGGGTAGGATATAAGCAAGGCAAGGGTATGCATAGAGAAAGGACATGTAGTGGGAAGAAATAAAAAAAAGTATATAGGGAGGAAGGAGGAAAATGAATGGAAGAATGGAGGATACATGGAATAGGAAGGTGGAAGGAGAGAAAAATGTAGAGGAGAGATGACATGGAAAAAGAGATATGCCAAGAAAAGGATAGGAAGAAGAATGGAAGAAAATGCGTAAGGGGTTTTTCTAGTGAGGACCTTGGGCATTTTACCATAGTGTGGGCCTTGCATCTATGGCTGATTATCAACATGGAAAAGGAAGGTACAATCATATATTATATTTTCTTGCATTTTGTAGGTTACATTAGCTATACATCCCACCAAGGAAGGTAATTTGACTCCTAGTTGATTATCTACCTAGTAAATATTTCATTATTTGAGATATGGGTATTTTTTCAATTTAAACTTCATTATACATACATATGTGCCATGACCTACCTCCTTTAAGATATTGTGCTTAATTTTGGGTTTTGTGTCGATGAAACCCTATCTTTTGTGAGAATGACATGTATATAGATCTATTTTGAAATCATTATGGTTATTAATTTTCAACTGATATTAATTGATGGTCTTGATTTCTTAAAACCCTACACCTTGGTTTCCAGCAATTAAAAGCTATTATGCTTTATTTTATTTTGATTATTTCACTTGTGTGTGTGTGTGTGTGTGTGTGTGGTGTGTGTGTGTCCCCTAATGGATGCCATACCTTGTCTTGGGTAGCCCTATGCTAGGTAAAGTTGATTTAAATACTAAATAGAAATAAGCAACCTAGGTGATAATTAAACCTTTTAACAATTTGTTCTTTTATCATTATGATTTTAGTTTGAATTAAATTGACTTGGAGAATATATTTACTTGTATGGTAGAGTTGATCATTTGTCATTATATATGTTTCCCATTTATGAATAATATGATTAGATTTCAATTTAAGCATTTGGGTAGACTAATGATGTTGATATACCTATTTATTCTTCCATTTGTGGAAAAGAAAATGATTTGTGTCTTAATATTAATAGAGATAATATGTGTAAGATTATGGTTTTGGGTTGTCATAATAATCTTAAAATCAAGATTAAAATTAGTTTGGGTACCCTGAATCTAAGGGGTAAATTTTTATTCCTTATTAATATGTCCTTCAAATCACCTTATGGCTAGAAATTTTCCCCTTGGCTAGTTGTGTTGGTAAATTGAATGACACAATTTGTTATTTGAGTATGTTTCAAAATTGGGAGAAATCAAGGTATAAGTTATCTTATTAAAATGTTGGAATATATATATGTAAAGCATTGCCTAATCCTTCCCTTTGACAAAATGGTTACTTATGTCCCTTTTAAAAAGTTTAATTTGTTAATTATATGAATGATTTTTTGGGTAAAGACCTTCTATGTGTTTATTAAAATGACTAAACCTTATTGTGGCTTAAATAAGAGTTGTATTATTATATATTGATGAGCCATGGAAATTTAACAAAGTCATGTTAGAATAATCTTTTATATAATGGGTTTTTGATTTAATTAAACCATTTAATAGCCTACTATCCCCTTGTCTCTTATGAGCTGATTTTTAATATTTGGGGATCATACGAGGTCCCAAGATCTCATAATGATCCCCAAAACCCCCTTTGTTGAATTATTACTCTAAAATTGATTTATGGGTTATATGCTTTGTGGAATCACAACTACCATTTTTGGACTATTTTAAATTTCTTGTTTGTTTCTTGGCTTTTAATTGATTATTGTATTGGATTATTTCCTTAGGAATGTTATATGGCTATGCTGCCTAATATTCATATTTGGTTGAATTTATTTTTGGACCCTAACTTGGTGATGTATAATAGTTTATTTATATATTGTCCTTTTTATCTTTATTTGCATGAAGTGTACCCTTTTTGAATTACCATTCCTAGACCAATCTTGAATAACCAAGCATTATTTGGTACACTTGTATGCTTGCATTATAAATTTACATATAGGAGGTTAATGGGCTGGCTATATGCATGGAGGAGATCCAAAGTGGTTATCTCAGAAGCTATAGAAATGGATTAATTTTAATCCATTACTATATCATTTGACAATTGTAATTAATCATCCCCACTTCTAATTTATATGATGATAGTTGGTTATTTCCATCTCATCTCAAATTGGCGATTGTGCCTTGTGTTGGTGTTATGTCATTTTATTGTGATGTCCTTGGGTTTGGAATCCTACTTTCTTAGATATTATTCCCTAACCTTGTTTTCCAAAACCACAATTTAGTTAATGGTTAGGGTGGTAAGGGCCACTGATGGTTGGGCTCATCATTGGTTTGGAGGGTTTGTCTAATTTTGTTGTTTGCTTCTGCATGCTTGGATGATTTTACGACATGTGAATTAAGTGGTGGTGAGTTAGTTTATGTTATTTATTAATTCTTATTTAGTTATTAGCATTTAATCGTTCATTAATTCATAAACATAACTAATGTGTTATCTAGACTTGATATTAGATTTTTATGATTAAGTCATGAGATATGCTAACATGGTTGTTAGTGAACATGTAAATAAGGAATGCAAGCTTAAATAATAAGAATCTAAAATTTTACATTGCTTAAGGTAATTCATAGCATATGTAAAGTTATTTAATGTTAATTAGTTTATATTTCCATTACTAAAGTATTTTATTATCATAAATAATGCATAACTACTCTTTGATTTGATCATGTGATCTTATTAAGTTGATATAGACTCGATGTTGTTACTAACTTAGAGTAACCCTTGGACTATATTTTTATATTGTGAGATTCTTGGTTTAGTCATATAATCTTATTTAGATGGTTAAGATTGTTGATAGACATTATGAGTAAAGTTACTTAGGAATATACTTATGTTTATTGATATATAATCCTACAAATATTTAATAAAGTAAATTGGAGTAATGATTATCATTGATGTATTTCATTTGATCACTTCCTTTGGTATTTAGTCATATTTGATATGTTGGCTTAGATCATGAGTAATCTGAAATCTTAATGGAATGTTAATTTTTGAGAGTTTCCTAATTATTCCCTTGGATCTATATTATGCTTATGGCTCATTTTCCTTTATATACCTTGGAATTGCTCTTATGTTATTATGAGTAGATGGAATCATGTTTTAGTTGGTTTACAACTTGGGAATGGAATGTAAAGACTTATGTATGTTTCATATTTTATATAATATCTATATGTGATCAAGGTTAGATGAGTTGGATGAGTGGTTAAGGTTTCCTATAATGGAGCATGTACATTTTAATGTTGGAACCGATTGTGAAATTATGGCTGAAAAAGTAATATTAATTTACTTGCAATATGAGATGATAATTTTATGAGAGGAATCCTCCTTCGCTAAGATGCTTATATATCTGAATGTGACTAAATGTATATGTTTTATGTCATTCTATTGAGTCATGTATTCATATTATTATTATCTTATTGGTCATAATTTTCTCATTAAGGCATTATTATGGTTATTAAAATGTACGTGGTTTTAATTCATGTGGAACCTTTATTTTTATGAGTTATATAAAAATGGTTCATGATAAAACTTGTTGTATGATAGAACAAATCATAATAGCTTTTATGAGAAATGTCCTACTACACCATGTTTCAATTTGATGGGAAATTAGTCATATGCATGTTACCTTGTACTGGTTCTTATGAGAATTACATTTCCCAATCATGTTGGTACATAACTAAATTAATATCAAAGAAAGTTGGGATTACTTACATACCAAACCGTAGGATTGTAGGGAAGATTATGCCTTAGCTATTAATTGTTACAATAAATTCTTGATTTCTTATATGGCTAAAAAACACTAAGGTTATTGTGAAAGTTAAAAATGGCTATTATGTTTTCCTTACCTAAACCATTAGTTGATAAATTAATCAATGGTAGGAAATATATTATGTTTGTTTCCATGTAATTTGAGTTGTATTAATTCCTCTTCTAATTATTGGTTTCATATTGGTTGTTTTCTAGTATTGAATTGGTTATATCAATTCCATGAATGACATCCACCATATCATTATCATTTTGATGAATAATCAACCTCATTTGTATCCTTGATCATTTATTTTGGATCTAGAAAACATGCTTGTAAACTGATTGAATCTCTTTATAAAAATGATATGTCTTTATGTGCTTTACATCCCTTGCCTAATCTGCATGTGTTTAATTATTATCTAGTTTTCAATGAATTTTTAGCATGTTTGACATTTGCCTGATTGTCTTTTAGGATAATATTTTATTAGTTCCTATGTTGTAGGCTTATTTGACCCAATGATGGAACTTAATTCTAAGTATATTTTTTTTAGTTAAGCATATGTGATTACATTAAGTGAGTATTAATTGATTCAACAAACAAGGTTTGGGTCTATTATGCATCCAATGCATACTTTGATTTGTAACTTTAAAAAAAAAATTGGAGTTACTTCACATATGTCCTAAAAATGTTAAAGGGTTTCATTCTAATTTAAATCATGATTATGAATGATCAAAGCACTTATTGAAAAATATTTTTCAAGTTTACACAATGCAAAACTATAGAACATGGTGTAAAACTATAGATCTGCAAAATCGTAATTATCAATGTAAAAATGTATTTCATAGGAAAATAGAACATATTATGCAAAATTGTTAATATATATATAAAAATGAAAATAATGAGGAAAAATCACAAATTTTAGAGTTTTGATATTTCAATTTAACCCCAAATGGATAACCTAACCGCTAGTGGTTTAATAATCAAAATCACAACTTGCCTTGATGATATCATGATTCATGAAATTGAAGTATTACTATATTGTGACTTTCAAAGACATGATATTATAATATCATAATTTTTATTGTAAATAGAGAAATGTTAGCATAAAATATCATAGATAGATTCAAAATCATAACTGTGTGAGTTATGATATTAAAGTCTCAAGAGCAAATTCGTGATTACATAGGTCAAATTTGTGATTTCCATAAAATGTCTCCTAATTTCTAATTTTCACCTTTTTTAGATAGCTAGTGCAATATTTTTCATGAAAATTGTTAATAAAATGATTTTAAAATCCCTAGGAATAAATTCATTGGGTATGGGTTGCACTAGGCATGCCAAGATGTAGATAAGGATTACAAAGATAGTTAGATCAAGCATTAGTCAATAAAATCAACAAAAATGCATTAAAACACAACTAGCTAAGCCAACTCACTCAAAAAAAGTTTTATAAATGATAATTAAGATCAAATTAAATAAATCATACAAAATACCTTCCCAAGATCATCCCATCACATAAATATGGCTCAAAATGTGCTTTTCCCCTTGATTTGATACTCAAGTCTTCATCAATGATGCAAGGCAAAGCTCCTCAATCATATCTTTCTCACTAATGAAACTAGGCTCATGATATGAAATTCAATATATGCCTATCAATGAATCTATCCTATTGTAAATAAATCATTATCACACTACACACAAATGGCTTGTAAAGATAATCCTACATTATATGTTTACACAAATGAAGCTTAAAAATGGTGATCTTAGCCTTCCTATTTATAGATTTTTGTAATTGATAAAAATGAACCATGACATTCCATCTTGAGATAGATATGTGTGGCTATAAATAATTTCAATTTTAGAGGCTTATATCACAAATACCCTCATAAATATTTGGATGGAAGGGGAATTACATAGGCATGGGAAGCCATAACCTTGATATTTGTTGCATTTATGGCTTATGGATGCCAACCCATAGATGATGTCAATTGATGATGTAAATATTAAAAATCAATTTCTAATTAAAATATATTCAATAACTTCCATTTATTTTCTACTTATGCACTTGATTTGGATTAATTTGCTTAAGTGAGATTAATCAATTTTATGCAATTCTTTGGAAATTGTTTGCACCATTAATCAAATTGGTCAAAATGTCATATTACTAGATCATAATTTATATAGAGTGGAATTATAGGATGATTTTAGTTGAGTATGGACTATTATCCCATTTAGGATATTCTGGACATAAAATAACACATACACATATCATGTGCTTGTGAATTTGGAGAAAAGAGTGATCCAAAGCACCCAAATGTGTTTGCATCATTTTGACTCGAAATGATTTGAGAAAAGTTAATAATCACAAAAAATTCATTGCCAAATTTAGAGATACATTAGACTAAATTGAAACTTTTATATAACAAGATTGAAATATTTAGCATAATTAAGTGATTTTGGCCTAAATTGTGCATTATTACAAATTTCAAGTATGATTGACAATTTCAACACAATGGTTTTAAGAATTTGATATCTACATTTTGCCCTTGTTTGAGAAGTCATAGTGAGACATTTATTGTAGCAATGTATTTTCAAATAAAAGAGTTTTCAAGAAGAAGTTGGGAGAAAATAACCCATGATTCCCCCTTGAGAGGAAATATAAGGATGAAAGAGAAGGATGGACTCTCAAAAAAGGAGAGATAATGTGATTAACCCATGGAACAGATTAAATCTAGATGAGCTAATGCTTACATGGATTGATTTCATAAATGATCAAAATATAATTAGAATATAATGGGCCCCAAGGATGGGGGGAAGGGGAAGGATACAATCTAAAAATATAAGCAACACACTTTGAACACACCCAAAGCTAGGGTGCAATCTGCATGCTTACAGATTGATCAATCTCGAGACATGTTTCACACTAGAATATTACCATAAAAAGGAAAAAAACCCATATTTCTCATAATTATAATAAAAATATAATCATGTCTCTAGAGAAAGGAAATAATAATGTACCCCATTAAAGTAGATTTGAGCAGTTGATAAAGCAATTTTGCCCCAACAGAGTAGATTTTGGTAATTGATAATTAATTAGTGCCTCAAAAAGGATGATTTAATTCAATGTTTGGTCCAAATTTAAGTGTCCCTATAGGGAAAATTTCCAATCATAGCTCATGAATATAACCTAATGCATAGATTAAATATGAGTGGGCACAAACATAAAAGTGATGGTCTAATGATTGAAACAACCATAAAAATTAGGCATATAAAGATGCACAAAGTGATGAAATAAATGAAAAGAATAATAAATGTGGCCAATATAACCCAATATAAATCATGTATCCAAGTTCTACCTACATATTCCACATTGACCTCAAGCTAATGTAGTTCTCCCAAAAATAGGATAAAATGGAATGAAGAATGAAGAGTGAAGAATAAAAGAAACATGAACCATTATTCGATTAGGCTCATAATGTATGCCAAGAGATACATGTCTTGCATAAATTTAGGTGTGAGATAATCCATTAGTACTTATTTTCATTGGTGCACTTGACAGTTGATCATTGGAGCTACATTCACTTTGAGATTTGGAACCAAAGCACATAGTGCTTAATATAACAAAATGAAATAATGCATCATAAGTTTGAGTAACGCATAATGATAGAACATGTAAATTATGATTATTTGGTTCAAATTTGAATACTTATAACTAATAATAATGATAAAAACTATAAACTACAAAGTTACAATTATTTACATTTAAACAAAAATAAAGACAAAGACAAAGAAAAAGAATACATAAATAAACCAAACTTAAAATCCTAATATGAATAATCAAGACTTAAGTATGAACAATAATGTACAAAAAAAATCAAGAAAATTTTAATAAATAATAGGGAATAGATATATTAATAATCAATCTCCATGTGTACTATTAATATGTACTTGTAAAACAAAACAAAATAAGAACACAAAAGGCCAAGAAAAAACAAGAGAAAGCAATCAAAGGAACAAAAAAGAACAAATGAAGAGATAAGAAAGCAAAAAAAAAACACCAATAAATTTCAAATAAACACAAAAAATAAAGAGTTAGTCATAATGTTAGCATGTTTTTAAAATAATTTTTCATGTACATGGAGTAGAGGCGTTACATTCTACAACAACATAACAAGGACAAGGACACAAAGTTGTCCCTAGATGACAAGGATACAACACTGAATAAAATATGGGGTAAAATGAATAAAATTAATGGTGTGGCATATGAACTAGTATCCCATTTAGGGCATTGTCGACATAAAATAACATATGTACATGATGTGTGCTTGTGAATTTGGAGAAAAGAGTGATCTAGAGCACCCAAATGTGTGTGTCATTTTGACCTAAAATGATTTGAGAAAAATTAATAATCACATAAAATTCATTTCCACATTTAGAGATACACTATCCTAAATCATCACTTGTATATGACAAGCTCGAACCATTTAGCGCATTTAAGTGATTTTGGCCTAAATTGTGCATTTTCACAATTTTCAAATAAGATTGACAATTTTAACACAATGGTGTTAGGAATTGGATGTCTACATTAAGTTTTTCCTTAATATCTCACTTATCTTTGTATTTATAAAGTTTTAGGAGTTAAAAATACTTAGGAAAAGTTTTTATCATTGTACTTAAGTCATAGGGGTATGGATAAATTTCCTCAAATTCAAATTGTTTTTGTCGGGAATGAATTCCATATTTCAATCCTTGAACCATTCATGTTTTCAAACTATTATATAAAATATGGTGATAGTAGGTTAATTTTATTGTATGAAGTATAAAATTTGGATGGTTGACCTATGAATGGATTTGTGTTGGTGTGATTTTGTGTAAATTGGTTAAGTGGTGGATTGAAGAGATTAGGAGGTTCGTTGGAAAATTTAGTGTTTTGTGGATTTGAAAATTGGTTGGGATTATTCAAATTAGTGTCAAAGCTAAGGTTTTTTTTATTGTGATTATTTTTAAATCTTGATTTTGTTTCATTAGGGTTTCTTATAAATTTAATGTTTGGGTTTTATTGGTTTGGATTTATACTAAACTTAAAGATTGTTAGAATAAGTTTGATGTTAATTTTTGTGGTGTTTGTATTGGTTTATAGTTAAATTTGTATTTGTTTAACAATTTTTGATTAATTTGATTTGTATTTGTGTTATAGATAGATTTGGATGGTTTTTAACTCATGTTTAAGTTAGGGTTGATTTGATTTGGATGAAATTAGTTTTGGTTTGTGCTAAGGTTAAAGTTAGTGGGATTAGGGTTTGTGTTTATATTAAAGTTGTTTGGGTTAAGGTTCGTGTTTTGGTTAGGGTTGTTTGGGTTATCTTTATTTATGTTTTTATTTTCATGTGAACTACTCATATGGTTAACATGGGTGTTGGTGTTGAATGAATGGTTTGGATTATGGTTAATGTTAATTGAATTAATGTGAGGTGGTGTTAGATTTGTATTATATGGAACTAATCATACAAAATAATTGGAATGAGAAAAATGATCTTGTAAACTAATAATTTGATTAAAATTGGTGGGCATACTTGTACTAATACCCAATTTCTGATTATATGGGTGGTTTGGTGATTTTGGATAATTGTTCAAGTTCATATTTGGATTTGGATTAATTGTGATTGGTGAACCTTGAAGAATTAGATTTGAGTTGATTTGTGAGCTTGACTAAGAATTTAAATTCAAATTATATTTCTCATGTATTTTTTAAATTTAATGCACATTCATGTTTTAGTTGATCATATTTGGGATTGCTAAACTTAAATACATATTAAAGTCTGAATTGTTTGTATGTGTGATTGGCAAACTTGAACGAACATTCAATTTTTGGTTTATTGGATTTGTGATTGGTGAACTTAAATGCATATTCAAGATCAAATTGGTTCGATTGACATATAATGGTGAATTTTAATTCACATTCACATTGGGATGAATAGGATTTGGATTACCAAAAGGATTATTTTCTAGATGGGATTAGAGATTCATAATCTTTTGGTTTACATGGTGTATATGGGTTTCCATAGAAAACACATGACTTGCTTTGGAGGATTCCTCATGAAGTATGGTTTTCCCTTTGTCCTAAGAGATGTGAATATTGGTATTTTAGAATCCTATGATGGCATTACTACCCTCTAAATATCCTTGTGGTGTGAATTGCTCATGAATGGAAGGTAAAGTCTCTTTACATGAAATCAAGTATTGTAAGTTTTGTACATCAAAATCAGGTGATAATTTGGCTTCTAATCTCAAATATTGAATAAAAAAATAAGTTTTATTATGCATGATGTGTTTTTAAATATAATTAGGAGGTAAAATATCTTTGGGTGTACCCTCATCTTAATATACCCCTCTTTCTTTTTCTTCATGTTTAGGAATTTTATGTATTTCTACATGTTGGTCTTGGCTACTAAATTGAAAAGGGTCATTACCAAATGGCATATCCATTTAATTAGTATTATTAATCATGTTTATATTCCTTTTTATGGGAAAAATATCTATGGTAATTGACTAAAAAAATAGATTAAGAATAAGAACAAAAGTGACTAAAATTTTTGATTGTTAATTAACTAATTTTGAGATATAACTTTAGAAAAGTTTGATTTTAATATTTTTGATAGTTTAAAGACTTAAAATATATTTTATTTCACTTAAATAGTATTAAATACATGGTAAATCATAAGGAAATAACAATAAATCTTACTTTAAATAATCATTCAATTACACAAAAAAAAGTGAAAATCTAGGATTAAGGTCATGAACAACCTTTGGGCCTTCCAATGTCACTTACTTGTTTATGATCTTATTCTTAGCCTAATATTTCAAGGTAATAACCATGGAGTATAATTTAATTCCCATGTCCCACCAAATCTAGTTTCAAGGGTGTGTGGAAGGTAAATTCTCAACGCTAACTATTAATTGATGCACCAAATTTGAATAGAAAATCGGCTTACCTAGGCTTAAGTTTTTCACAAGTTAATCTAGGGGAGTCCTAAAATATACATTTAATTATTTTGAGGCTTGATTTCATGGAATAATTTTATTATTTTGACACACACTATTGGGTTTTATACCAACATTCCCATTACAGTTGTAGAAGTCTTAGTCTATTGACTTCAATAAAATCATAATTCAAGTTAACTTTTGAAACCTTAGGTATTGGATCATGAAATCCCCTCACATCATAGTGTGTTTAAAACACAAAAATATTTTAGTCTTTAAAATATTTGACACTTAATTTATATACCATGTTGGTACATGAGGTTTGGCCTACCACATGGTGGTGAAATCCATGATTGATATAGCCCATAGAAAAAAATTAAAAAAAAAATAATGCTTATCTCTAATTCTGAGGTATGATCACCAATGTGATACCAAGGGAAGATAATACACATAATAAAAACTTTGGTATCACAAAATTTGTAAAGCTATTTTTTATTCTTAGGTATCATCACCAATGTGATGCTAAGAGAAAAGTATACATAATCTTACAACACATAAAATGTTGAAAATGGGAAATCAATTAATTACAAGACATAAAGTGTGAGATAATCACTAACAATAAAATAAAAATAAAAATAAAAATAAAAAAATGTTAGCAATAAATATGGAAAGATTTTGGTTTTATTTTTAGATTTTTGTAACTTTTTTGACTTACATCCTACACATCATTTGTTAGAGAATTTGTGTTTGGATAAGCGTCAAGGCAACATACAAAAATATTATAAAAACCATAAATATTCAAGTAAAATAATACTTTGTGACAAATCTTCAAATACACATTCAAACAAAAATGTGAAATTATCAGTGGTTAACAATAGAAGATACAGAATGTAGAAAATAAAAATAGAATGATTCCGTAGTTGTAGTCACCAAATTTATTATTAATGTCTTAAATTTAGTATATTTATGGTATGATTTGACTATCAACCTACAAAATGTTTATATTAGGATAAAATTTAAAAAAAAAACATAACGATTTCATGATTTTGGTAAACTATTTCACAATTAAGTTCATTCATTTCATAGTTTCCAAAACACATATTTAGAAATAAAAAACATAAAACATAATATAAATGAGGTATAAATATGGTTTTAAGGATAAAAATATGAAAATAACTCAAAAACATGATAAAATTATGATTTTTTAGTTATACCTGACGATCTCACTACCGAACTCTCTTATTTCATAATTTTCAAAAAACACAGAGTTAAAAAAATGAAAAACACAAAACAAAACAAAAATGGGGTATAAATATGGTGAGAATGATAAAACTATAAAAATACCTAAAAACACAATAAAATGACAATTTTTTAGTTATACCTAATGATTTTACTACCAAACTCTCTTATTTCACAATTTTCTAAAAACACAGAGTTGCAAAAAATAAAAAGAACAATTGAGAATAAAATTGAAACAAAATGATGGTGGAAACAATAAAAATGACAAAAATGATGTAAAACTAGACAAAATGATGATTTAATATTTATCAATTAAAATCTTGCTACTAATGTCTCTAATTTTTTAGTTATGTAGAAAATATACATAGCAAACTTGAAAACACCATAAAATGACATGTAACTACACAACAACATTGCCATTACAAAGATCAAACATGCATGCATAATAAAAACTATAAATATCAATGGAAAAATTCTTTGAAATGTACCTATGATGATTTTGATATGTAAAATATGAGGGAAGGTCCCACTGGGTGTGCCAAAATGTGTAAAGGAATCTAGATTCAACTAAATTAAGAAAATCAAATGATCTTAATCTTAATCTAAACTCAAAAAAGTCAAGATAGAGCAAAAAAAAAAAAAAAAAAGATACTAAAATAGAAAAAGAACTACTTACAAACACATGAAAAATTTATTACCTTCTCTATTGTGTGATTAATGGTAGATTTGTTCTTTGTGTGGAATGTGGATGCTCAATCCTTTCTCCAATGCAAATGGTGAATGGGCAGCATTTTGATAAGCATACACACTCTTGATGGATTTAATTCACTTCAAATTCACTTTGAAATTTGATAGCACCTTTTTATCTTGAAGGTGGATAGATTAAAGTGATGGCTTGCATTTCTATTGATAGGTTTTTGGAAGACATTGGATGTTGGGGGATTATTTGAATATTTGAAATTATCCAAATAATATATAGTGGAGAATGAATCCTCACCCATGAGTATGATAACCAATTCAAATGGCTGAGATAAATAGGGAGTTGGTTAGCTGAGTCACCAAGAATGGGTCAAGCTATTTGACAAGTCAAGGGGTGACACAAGGGTAGTTGAATAAGTTAAAGGATTGGTTGGGTGAGTCAACATGTGATGGAGATAAAGGTGGAGGATGTTTGGGTGAGGTGGAAAATTCATATTTATTAATTAAATTTGGTTTAAAAGTGTTCATAATTTTTTAACTTTAAATTATTTAATTATTTAAATTTGGAGGGAGATGACATTTAGTGTTAATAGGTGCATTTTGAGACTAAATGAAATTTAGGTGTCTACACCTATTGATGATTAATCGATAGTAATGTATCTAATTATTTGAAGAGGGAAGTAAAGCCACACATGGTTGTTCCCCTTAATATAAAGGTGTAATTTTATTCTTTCCTATATGAATACACTAAGAATAAAGCATTTGATATTAACAATATTTAGTCTTGACTAGGCTTGGTGTTTTTCAGAATTAGCTAATGACTTATAATAGAGATCAATTCCTAATTTAAGATGAATAGCATAGATTTTATCAATGTCGATTAGTTAATATACACTTGATATATAAGTGATAAAAGAGTACTAATTTGGGTTTGATTTATTTTTATATGAGTTCATTTCAGTAATTTTTCATGCAACTGACATGCTAGGAAAATGGTTCAACCCATGGGAATGGTTTAATTTTAAAAATAGTTTTTTTTTGGGTGAGGGTCACTAAAATCACCCTTAAGGGAATTTTTTATGATACTTGTTGAGTATAAATTTAGTTTCTAGGAGACAATGATGTGGATTTGATGATCTAGATATGTCTAAGTAAGACATTCAGTTGGTGTGATATAGACTGAGATGTTCCCGTATGTGTTTAATATAAAATGGGAGTTTCATATTCATAACAAGTATATGGATCTAAGATAATGGAGAATATATGCATGCATGATTCAAAAAAGTTTAAGGTAAAAAGTGACATTTTCAAGTGTCTAATACCATATTTTAGTATCTGATCCATTAATGATATAAGAGTTAGATAAATCTATGCATTAAACAAGTGCATGGTGTAAATTAGCAACACACATAAAGGGTATGTTCATTTTATGTATCATGGCATCCACAAAAATATCAATAATCTTAGCATACATTCTTATATTAATCCACTCATATTTTTGAAATGTCACACATAATGAAAAAGGCCACAAACAAGGGACATAAATATGTCACAACAAAAAAGGCCAAGGGCCATAAACAAGGGACATAAAGATGTTGAAAAAATATGGCTAGTGGGACACAATAAAAAGACATAAATATGTTGTAAAAAACAAGGAAAATTGTTACATGAAATATATAATAAATGTCTAGCCTATTGTGAAAGAGTAAAACCATCAACGATGCATAGAATAAATGAAAACTAGTCTATAGTATCCATGTATATCAATTTCACATCAGAGTAAAGTAGCATATCCATGTACTATTATGTGAGATATGATTAAATAGCAGTATATATATAATAAATATAGATATCTCAACACATTAAGTGTTTATGTAAAGATATAACCTATGATGATGTGACCTATGGAATAATATTCCCCCGACATTGGCATGGCCACTAGGTATAGGAAAGTCCAACATGTGTGTTTCCATGTATGATCTATATGTCAAGAATCACACTCTAATATCATGAAATACATATTTGTATGAAAAAAACATTCCATATAAAAAAACATACAATAAATAACATATGTAAGTAGTGTAATTTATAAATCATTTCATGCTTAGATCCTTATTTTTTATTTTCTAAATATTTAATTTTTTTTATTTTTGAGTTTTTTTTATATTTTTTAAATTTTTTCAACACACATATGTACTAATCAATAAATTACAAAATCATGTCATGCTTAGGTCCTTATTTTTTATTTTCTAAATATTTGATTTTTTTATTTTTGAGTTTTTTTTATATTTTTTAAATTTTTTCAACACACATATGTACTAATCAATAAATTACAAGTATAAATTCTTAAATATAAAATAAAGAGGGGGATTTAAACAACCTATAACATGTGTCAAGGAATAGTGTGCATTAAGTTTCGTAGCATAGAATTTTACATAAATTGAAGTTAATAAATAATACTTCACTATATATGTGAATCACGACATAGTAACTCCAAATACTATGTGGGTAGTGGAGAGGGATGTGGAGGAATCCATGCATATATTCATATAATGTGTAGTTAAAAATTTATGTGATCATTTAGAGTAAATATAAGCCATGGTAAGAGCACATTTAAAAATTCACATGTAGAATTGAGAAAGTAATATGACACAAATAATGTACATTGAGATTTACCTATGGTTAAGGATGCACATAGGATAGATGTCACAAATATGCAAATCAAGAAGAAAGTATAAAATGAATGAAAATACAAGGGCTATAGGATTGGTTAATGCAATAGCATATTTACACATTTATTTGAATGTAGACATATATAGGAAGTACACAATAAATAATTTATTTAGGATAGATTATGTTCTAAGAAAATAAGGATCTAGTCAATTTCAACCATTCAAAATTAAATATTATGATTAATCTAAACCATCATCTAAAATTGAGTTATGGTGTTATGATTTTATTTTCACTCTTAGTGATACCTATCCTAGTGTGATATTCATTACACTCATTATCTATTATAGAGTGTTAATAAAAAATTCAACCATATGTGAGAGAAAAGAGAACAATAATATAGATAATTCTCTATGGAATCTATTAGGGTTTAATATGGGGAGATTATAGGTAAATAGGTGGCAATGACTTTAAATGGGAGCAAAGTTCTAACAATATAATTGATTGGATTGTAGGGGAAAATAAATGCAATGAAGGAAGGGGATATGATGAATGGAAAGGCTCTAATGGAAATTATTAGTGAGGATCGTGATATCCATAGAGAAAGAAATTGATATCTTTACTTGAATCTATAGTGCATGATAGGAAGGTAGAAAAGGGTGAATGGTAATGGTGAAAGGTTAGCAGCTATAGAATATTCTTTAATCACCACTAAATATTCAATAGAATCTATGATTGGTGAAAGAAGAGGTGCAGCTATAGCTTTCCCTCAGTTATAGATTTCTTCATCATAGATTGGATTAAGACGTACAGTTAGGGTTTCATCAATTTTCGATGGAGAAGGCTTTGGAGATATGATGTGTTAATGTAAGCTATGTTTCTTCCTATAATAGGGGATTTTAAAGGAACAAGTCTTAAGGGAACAGAAGAGACTAGGTATCCCTCTTTTATTGAGTTTGTTGGTAAAGGAAGGTCAAATCCTATAGCTCCTATAACAAACATTTTGTCCATCCAGTTTGTGGAGTAAGAGCTAAAAATAAAATGAACAATGGAGGAAAGGTTTTATCTTTTTTGGTTGATCTACCATTTTAATGGATTATGTCTCTCTCAAGTAGAACTTCATGGATAGAGTACAAAAAATTAGTAAGATTTAGTCAAAGGTAACCTTTGGTTAATTTAGCCACCCTTGATTATGGTATGTTAAAATATTATTTTGATTTTTATAACCTTTAAAATGGTCATCTATTAAGTTTTTATCAAATTTTGAGGTATTTTTGGAGAAATTAAGGTTTCACTTTATTTTGTTCTATTGCTTGTTGCATTGTGGCAAAGTAAATCCCTTGAGAGGTATCAAGTGTGAAGATTTAAAATTATGTGTAGAGGTTAAAATAAATAATTTTATATCATTTATAATTTGTTTAATTTCATATTTTATTTCATTACACCCACACCCTTAGCCAAAACGCCAAATCCATACATTTCCAACATTTCTCACATTTGAAAAACTATTTTGTTCATTGTTTTAATGTCCAAACTTTGCATGATGTAATAAATGGTAGGAAGGATAGGAAAAAAAGACTCTTGGGATGTTAAAATATAATATAATGACTCCATTTGATATATTTTAAGCATTTATAGGAATGTAACAATCTAAAATATTCCTCAAGAACTCTACCGGGTCACTCACAAATAAAGAAGGTCAACAGTTTTAGCATTGGCTCATGGAGGAGAGAAAGTGAGAGAAATAATTATATTATGGGTTGAATGGCACCCATATTACCTAAAAAATTCTGGTAATATTTATAATTTTTAGGGGAAAGGATTTATGAACAATTTCAAATAAGTTTAGCACCTCTAAAACCATTACAAACCATAACAGTTCAATTTTGTTCTTTTGGTAGCATATCTAATCTTGATGGATGCAAAATAATGGTTTAAAATCATCTAATATGGGTCTAATATTTTATAAAACATCAAACCAATAAAAAATTTCAAGTATCATACCTATACCAACAAGAAATCTCATTGTTTTGTTGTTTGTTGACATGATGGGAAAGGTTGTCAAGCTACGAGGTGATTTCAAGCATGAATAGTGATTGGAAACTTATTGGAAAAAAAAAATAACCTCATCAAGACCATAAATATTCTAAAAAGTAGATATAGATCCAAATTTCCAAGAAACACCATGAGTATGCATGTCCAGCTTGATTTTATCAACACTAAAAGCCTAAAAAGAGTGTTTTTGGAAGGTCTTCTTGATTGATTGAATGTATATAGTATTTTAAGGATATATAGGGGTATATTAAGCACTAAAACATAATTATGAGGTATATATACCCCATAAAACTCAATATATGCCCATTTCTCTCTCTTTAGTTCCATTATTCATGATTTTTTAGTTATTATAGACCTAAAAATGAGTGTTTTTATATTTTTTATGATTTATAATGAAAATTTGTGATTTTAATAGTTATATGAGTTAATATAGGTTAAAATAAGAAAATTATAATATCTTGATACCCTTTGGATCCCAAAATATAAAAAAATTATCAAACTAGCATGTTTGTTGCCCTATAAGACTAGTTTTCACAAAAAAGTGTATATTTTGAGTTATACTAAATGAAACCTTATGAAAAATTACATGTATGTCTAGTTTTATTTTTATAATTTTTTTAATTTTTTTAAAATCATTAAAATTAATTATTAGAGAGATAATTCTAAAACATAGGTCTATACAATGAAAGAAATCAAAGTTCTTGACTAGTTTGCATGGTGTTTGAGTGTGTGACAGTCTCTTGACAAGTTTGAGAATATTTTAAAGATTTAGTATAGGTATAATAGCCTTAAAATATATATATTAAATAATTATTCATGGTGATATAATAGTTTATAAAGAAAGAAACCAAACTTGGTGGAGAATTTCCTCTTGTTTGCATAAAGAAATGAGGTTTCAAACCTTCTTAAGGTCATCCAAAGCATGAGAGCTTGTATCAAGTTAAACATGTTGTTTATTACCACTAAGAGACCTAATAAACATATAAAATAATATTTAAAGGTGTCTAAGTGTGAAAAATAGTTGTCAATAATCCCAAAGGTAGTTGAAGGCAAGTGTGAACTTGTAACTCCTATATCAAGAATGGAGGTCAATTTCGAGAAAACAAGATGAATCATTGAAGAATAAGAGACTTATATTCCATATTTAATTAGTTAATCATCAAAAAAAAAATTACACATGTTGAGGATGAATGTTATATGATTGTTTCTACACCTTTCTTGATGTTATAACTAACCTCATTATTGAAAGTCAACAATCATGAGCCTCCTACACATCCACCTTCTCATTTTCCTCTCTATTATCTTATATGTGCTATTGAATGTGAATTTTAATTCATATTCGACATGAGTATGGTGATTCCCTATTTTTAAATCCCTTTGAATTAATATATTACTCATGTTTACCTTCTTATATGCCTATGTTTAGTGTGTATTCATAAATGGTTGATATTATCATGTGATGATTCAGTTATCCTTGTTTGTTGTCCCATTTCCTCACCTATATGAAGTTTTAAGTCACTCTTTTAGGTTTTACTTAGTGTTATATATTATCCATGCATTGATTATTAGTGGAGATCTTTAATCCCTCCTTGTTGTGTATTGAATCTCTAACCTCTCTACAAAATACTAATGTAATAGGATTAGATTAGGAGTTGTGTAGTATTAGTCATTTCCATTATTAATTTATTCCCATAAAAATTAGTGGTATTGGTTAAGAAATTTAGTGCATCAATTATTTTTTATTTCATGTTAAGTTTGTCTCTCCCCCTTTTCCTTGTAGTTGAGTAGGTGTAGTGTTAGTCTTAGGCTTAGAACTAAGGTAACCATCCCTCTCTAGAGGTTATCTTTAGTAATTGGAAACCCATAACCTTAATTACTTCCCATTGTGTCAATTATGTGAGGAGACATAAAACACCTCCTCAAAGGGTGCATCTTAAAGTTATAATAGTAACATTGATATTCTCTCTTGTGTAAGAAGAATTTTTATTCTAGTTTTTTTATTCTATTAAAGATAAAGAGGTAAATTTTAATGAGTTTTTTTGTATTTGGGATGCGAATGTTCTTATGTATAAACCCTAGCATCCATATTTCAACCCTAACACTAAAACCCTTACTACTAAACTAGTTTGGATCTAGTTGCCAAACCTCCCTTTGTAGTTTTGTTATAACAATGTATTTAGAGTTATAGGAAATACTATTGGGGAATTTTTTATGGAAGATGATGTTACTAAATAAATGGGGCATACTGATTTTTATTGAATTCTAGTTTAAGTAGATTTGTCTAAAGATTTACCTACTTATATTTAATTTAAAGTTAGGAGTAAATCTTGGTTTTAATCCTTAGATTTTGAAGGCATGCCTTTATGATGTAGAAGATGTTTTCAAATTGGCCATCTAGTCAATGATTTCCCAAATGCCAAATTCAAAAAATTTATCACTTGGTATAAGGATGCTAGGATTTAACATGTTACTATTCAATCTACAAATGTTGGAGAGCATAAAAGTGAGGATTCTATTTTGGTTATATAAACCCCATTGAAGGAGATGATCAGGTCTGAATTAATGTATAACCTTGTGGAAAATCATTGACTAATTTAGATAAGAAGGATGATCCAAACAAAAATATGGAGAAAACTTAGAAAATTAAATATTCATATGTAGAGTTAGATATGATAAAATATAATCATGTATATTTAGTCTCTAGAGAAGAAGATCACTTGACAAATTATTTGTGTGATACTAAGAATTTGATTATGGAGGGGAGGTTAGATCATAGGTTATTTTTCATATAAAACATTGAAATTAAAAACACATTAAAATCTTAACACCTCCATTCTTATATCACAGGGGGAGCTGATTGAATAGGCAAAAAATGATAAAGCTCAACTAAAATGAAAATAACTATGAATTCCTTACCTTCCTTGAATGTTATAAAAGATGTGTTCATTTATCTTGATTGGCTTATGCTCAATAATTATTTGACAAATGGAGTTGTGTGGCTCCTTCTCTCCTTGGCACCATTGTTTGGCTCATGCTTTCTTGATGTAGTTTCATGGCTTGGCTTGTGATTTCAGCACTATAACACTATTGCTTAAAATCTTATCATAAAACCAACATTATAACATTACTATGCCCAAGCTCCCTTAAATGAGAGGTAAATTCTTGTATTTATAGGTTTAGCAACTAACCCCAACCCAAGGTGAGTTAGAGTGTAGTTGAAAACTTATAATGGGTTCAAACCTAACCTTAGTGAGTTAATTAACCCTAGTAGAGTTAAAAGGTGTCAAATGGTCATGATTAGTAATGAATAGGCATGTTTGAGATATTTTAGGATATTTGATAACTCATAAAAATGTAATTATGAATTCTTAGGATATTATTGATTTTTGAGTTTACTTTTTGATAATTCATTAATTGCTCATGTGTAATTCAATTAGGCATTTGATTAGGTTTTACATTTTAATTAATTCTATTTAGGCTTTTTAGCATTTCTCAAGATTTGAATTAATTAATGTGTACATATGCCCCATTAATAGGTCTATAGGCCAAATTATACATTATGAAGCTAAATTTGAGATGATTAGTGATTCTTAGGCTTGATTCGCAAAGATTAGTAAGAATCTATCTAAAGTCTAGTATGAATCCATTGGAGGTCATTTTAAGGAGTCTATAGTTTGCCCTTATTTGGGAAGGTATTTTAAGCTATAAGCATAATAATGTCTTGTCAAAAATTACAGAGGTTCTATATGCTTATGACTTTAATGATAATGGATGAACTGTAGTTACCCCCTCGAGGGATTGGTTGGCAAAGGGGTTACAAAATGGTCCTTCAAAAGAAGGAAATGAGTGAAATAAATAGATAAAAATGATGGGGTGAAAGGGACTAATTTACCTAAATGGAGTTATAATTAGTGTCATATGGAGCTATCCTAGTTAAGGAAGACAAAAAAGATGATTTTCCCATAAATGGCTATAATCATCAACATAGGTAGGATAAAAAGGTGATGATTTACCCAAAGGCAGTTATAATCATCAAAAAAGACTTAGGGTAGTAAGAGACTAATTTACCCAAAGGTAGTTATAATTAGTAAAAAGGAAAATAATGATTTTTCCATATCTAATTATAATCATTGGTAGGATAAAAAATGCCCCAAATGTGCCAAATAAATAGGATGATTTAACCAAAAGTGGTTAGAATCATTAACCATCAAATTTATGAAAATACAATGATTTGCCCAAAGCTAGTTATAATCATGGGAAATACAAGTGAGATGGTATACACTGATTTGCCCAAAGGTGGTTATAATAATTCTACCCCAATAGTAGAAAACATCATGATGGTAAATTGGGTATAGAGGATAAAGAATAATTAGGCAACGTACTAGTAGGGAGATGCTCATTCAAACTGGAAAGGAGGAAAAAAAATTCATATGTTTAATTACTCTATTTGGGATATGATTTGGATTAGGATAGGAGTGTTGTTGGTGTTGGTACCAAGGAGATATTATTATTTCATTTGTTGTGTATTCTTATTGAAGCTAATTTTTGTTGTATCATGTAATGGTAGGCATTATGGTAGAACACCATGAGGACTTGGCCAAAATATGTAGAAGGACTAAATCCTAATTCAATACTAAATGAAAAATAATGCACCAATGATAAAAACAATGATGATAATGTTAACGCATGAATATAGAAGGATTCAAGAATATGGCAAGAGGAATCACCCAATGAATGCATGTAGACTGAATCAAGGCACAACAAGAAAGCAAACAAATAAACCAAAACACCAAACAAAAGAAAAGAAACAAAATAAAAAATAAAGAGAAACAACAAATAAACAATGGTTAATTATAATGTTAGTACAAACATGACACAAATAAGATGAAGAATATTACCCCTAGAAAATAGGAGACAACTTAAGAAACAAACAAGAATGGGGGAATAGAAGAAAAGGAAGGGGGTGGCTGAGCTATCTCCATATGCACTAATCAAGTGGACACTACCTACATAGTTCCATGGATGTAATATCCAACAAAAAACTTCAAGTCAAATGTAGCTCTCCCAAGAAATAGGATAGAATAAAATGATGAAAGATAAAGCATGATGAATGTTATATAAGAATAGGAATGTGCTCATAAAATGGCAAGAATGTGGGTTAAAATGGCCAATAAGGATGGGGAAACTAAATGATAAGTGGTTTCTTGTGAATTAGTAAAGGTTCTCAGAATCCTTAAGGCAAATAAATGGTCAATGTTTGTGGTTTTTTCAAAATGATTTTATAAATGTTTTTGAAATTTTTGGAGCATCTCAACTCAATTGAGAATGATGAGATACTAAATGGTCCAAGCTAGAAAAATAATGAGAACATTAAAAATGAAATTAATCATAAAATGGAGAGTGTGTAGCTAAGGGGTGACTGAGCTAACCTCAATAAGTATAGAGTGCTACCTACATATCCCTAGGATGACCTTAAGTCATAGTATTTCTACCTTACAATAGAGGAATCTTACTAGTATAGTCTCTAATTCAAATAAAATAGGCATAGTTGGCACAATGTCATAGTACAACATAGAAATGGCAAGATGATATGTCAATGAATGATAAACAAGTGTTGCCCCTAGTTTTCCCACAAGGGTTATAACTAGGAAACAATGTCATAGATCAATGATACTAATTTTCCCATAGGTGGTTATAATTAATAGCATGATTGTGGGACACTAATTTGCACATAGTGGTTATAATCAGACCTAAAATGGTATAAAATCGAATAATAAATTAAGGATGTAACTACTAAAACCTTTGGCATACTGCTCCAAAATATGACCTATGTCTAGAATACTTGAAGTAACTACTAAAATTGATCTAAATCTTCATGTTGAAAAGTAGGACTAATGGAATGGAACCAAGGCTGAATGAGCTAGGTAGGGAGGGTTAAAACAATATGGTCGATATAAAAGGTATGATAGAATGGAATAGTGAAATGACAAAGTCATAGATTTGCATAATGGTATAGTACAAAGAAGAAAGTTGATAATATGGTACCACTTGAAATTGTCCTCATAGATAATACACCATAATCACTCAAGCGTAGATAATGGTTGGTTCATTAATTATTCACATTGTTATTCCCTTTGTTCTATCCATTTTATTGATGTTGTTGGTTATACTATTGAGTTTGTTTATTCCATTGGTTTTACCTTGGTTTTTTATACTATTTTTATTGTTATTATACTTATCACTATTGTTATTGGTTGTTATGTTGGGGAAAAGGATTCTAATATATTCCAAGGTTATGATTGGATGTGGAAACTCCAAAATCCAATATGATCTCTCCATTTTACAACACATTCTTGATGACATATTTAATATGTACATAATGATGCAAAATATATCCATTGACTAGATGATATTCACAGTATTCATTTGCTCTATACCAGTCCAGATAGGTATCTCCCTTAGGAAATCCCTTTAGAATAGGTCATTTAATTAAATTAGCTAAGGTGAGCTTACAAAACATATATTTAAGGGGTTATCCAAGGTCACTAAAAACATGATGAGTAGGCACATTTCTCCTTAGAGGAGGTTTTCGTAAAGGCATAGGTTGTTATGTTTGTTACACTAGTCCAGTTTGTTGTTCTTATTATGCTTGTTGTGTCTATTCAAGAGGTTTTTGGTGAGGAGTTATATTGATTTGAGGCATTGAATATGTAGATAGTGTTTGTACACTTTTTACATATCATGACTTAGTTTCTCCATTTCCCACAACATTCTTGTTGTGATTGAACTGCTTGGGTTTGTCATAGTTATTGGCCTAGGTTTGCTATGATGTTTGCATTTGGACTTGGTTTTAGTTCTTGCCATTGTTCTAGTTATTATTCGATCTCTGATTTGATGAGGTTAGTTTAATGATCCCTTTGTTAATGATGGTTCCTTCAATCAACAAAACTTTGTTAATGATCTCTTTAAATGTATGTGCACATTGTAACTCTAGATTGTAAGATATCTCATTGTGTAGATTTTTGGTAAACACATCAACTAGTTTCTTATCTGGTAGACTGTGGGTAAATTGGCTTGTAAGGGTTTTTCATCATTTTAGATAGCTTGTAAATCTTTCACCAACCTTTTGTTTTGCTTATGTCAAATCTATCAATGAAATTTTGTGCTTGATATTATAAGAGAAGTGTCGTATAAACTTGTCTGAAATATCATCAAAATCAAATATTGAATTCTTGTGAAACTTTAGGAACCATTCCAATGCTTTCCCTTTTATTCTTCTTGGAAACAACAATAATAGATATATGTTTCTATAGGCCACTGGTTGGCATGCAACAACTAATTATATCAAATGGGCCTTGGGGTAACCTTTTCCCTTATATTTATTGAACTTTGGTAGCTCTTACCCTAGAATAAATAGTATCTATAAGTACTCCATGTTAAAATAGTAAGAATAGACATCATCTAAATTGAACATTTTGGTCTATTTCTTGGCTTGAATGAGGGCAATTACATCCTTCATTTCTTGTAGCTCTTGTGCAAGGAAACTAGTGGTATCATTGGCTTAAAATGGTGGTTGGGTGGTAAAAATTAGATTACTTTAACCTGGGTATAGTGGAGGCATTTATTGAGGAATGTTGGATTGGCTAGGGAATGGACCAAGAATACACATGCATAGATTAGGGTGTGATTATTGAAATTACATGTACTATGTTGTGATATTCTAGTTGGGATTGGGTATGTAGGCCTGATGTTGGGAATATTATGGTTGGAATGGATGAATATTATTGTACTATGCATGTTGAGGTTGAATAGGGACATGATTTTGACTAGTCATACCTTGTTTAGTAAGGGGATTTTGTGAAACAAGGGCCTATCTTTGAAATTATGGTATGTTTTGCATTAAAAGCAATTGTTGCCTAATAGGTGCTTGAGAAAAAATAGAACCTCTTGGTTGTGTGAATCCCTATTGGTAAGTGGACACATGTTGGATATTTGATATTTTTCACTAAATAATACTTGTACATTATTGGTTAGACATCATTTGGTTTTGGATTGTCATGTTAGTCTATGACTAAAGAGGTATGTTTGTTACTACTTGGTGAGGTGGAACATTAGTTGCCCCCATTTGAGGTAGAAATATGTTTTTCCTCTAATATGTGGGTACAATGGATGGTGATTGTTATTTTTAATATTACTTATCACCTATTTATGTGGAGTAAGATTTGCCACATTTTATTATGGCATGACACTAGTCATTAGTTGACTACTTAATCCTTGATTTTGGGTGCTCGAAGAAGCAGATGGTTGATAATTAGAGGTAGTTGGTTGAGATTGGGAAGTAAAAACCCCTACTCCCTTAGTTTGCAAACCACTTGTGGTGTTATTTAAAGGCACATTTTGTTATTTACTATTTCTTTGTGCATTAACACCACTTTGGTTTAAATTGGACGTTACTTGTGTATTATCTACTATGTTTAGCTCACTATTCTACATAGAAACATAAGACACTTCCTCAATATTTGGGGTAATAAACATGTTTTCTATCAAGGTGATTTACATAATTGGGTCTAAACCTTGATTTTATTGACTTTTCAACTCAATTAAGGCTCCTATTAAAGGAACTAACTTAATTAGAGGTGAATTTGGCATGGTCATATTATTAAAGTTGTCTGCTAGGTTTTGATATTTTGGGTATGATATCTGCATTTGAATGAAGTGGTCCTCTATGAGGCCTCTTTATGTGAAAAGAATATGTGGATCTTGTTAGAGCATCGACACAATGGCATTAATGTTATTAGAAGAGGCTTGATCATTGTTCTAATTATAAGTCATGTTTTAAGGCCCTCTTACTAGACTTGGAAAGTTTTCATGCCCTACATTTGTGGCTCTATTAGAGTCATAGGTTGACAGTATTTTAATGTAATAATGTTACCATTAATATTGATTCATAACTGAAGGTATGCTAGGTAAATATTGGTCCATATATTATTTCTCTTTCTCCATGTATGGAGGAGTTCTAACCAAAGTATCTTGACTATGTTCCCCTAATTGAGTATTGTAATATGAATAAGAATATGTCTCCAAAACATCTTCTTCATAAGGGTCTTAAAAAAATTCCTCTTATACTATACATGACTCCACTAACTGTATAGTGAGATATTTTCAAATCAATGGCAAACATTTCATGATAAGAGAGGTTTAGAGTTCTAAAAACTCTGAAAAACTATGTCTAAAAAGACAAATGGTTCAAACTAGGTCTAACTTGATCAAAGGGGTTAAGATATTCTCAAAAAGGTCTATGCAAAGACTTGGTAAAAATATTATAAAGTCAAATATCTAACATTAATTGCTTTAAACAAACAAGGTCAAGTAAAATGAACTAAAAAAAGATGCCAAACTCTAGGTCTAAAATGTTCTAAATAGGTCTAAAAGGAAAGGTAAATGTTTTTAGGTCTTTTGGCCAAATGTAACATCAAAATATAGGATCAAACAAGGCATGTGCTATGACTCTTGGATAAACTAGGTATCAAAATCTAGACTTGAAATAAAGGGATGATTTCAATCTAACAAACTTGGAACACTTTGGCATAAACAAGGCACTTGATTCTAGACATAAACATGATCAAATTGGTATAAGACACTAAACAAAAATGTATTTGTAGGTAGACTGATTATCCCAAATAAAGTCACAAAAATATAGTTTTTGAATTTTGGGTCAAAAATTAACCTATGTTATTAAACCTAAAAGAAAAAAATTAGTGTATCAGCCCTTATGAGATAAGGCCTAAACAGAAATCAAATAATGTTTGGATCTAAAATTGTAAAAGTTAATTAAAAACTCAAATTAGGAAAACTTAGGATTTACTTGACCAATAATCTAAGAAAATTTCAATAGCATAATTGTACTAAAACAAAGATCCAAAAAGACACAAATGGTTGGTTTTTAAACAATAGCAACTTGGACACAAGATAAGACAAGTTTATTGAAATAATTTGATTAGCATAATGGCATTAGTTCTCTCAAAAGGCATAATAATGTTTTGTTTAAAATACTTATAAGGCTCAAAACTTTGAAATAACTTGGGCAACATAATGTTACCCATCTCAATCAAGTCACACACACACACACACACACACACACACACACACACACACACACACACACACACACACACACACTCAATGCTTCTGACATAAAAGTTTTCTATGTTAAAGCAAGGTGTCAAATGGATGGAATAATTCCTCCTCAATTAATGTAGTGTAGATAAACAAACTTGTTTATAACATGGTATAAAAAACAAAGTTATATACTAAAAACACCAAGAAATAAAATGAAAAATATTAAATATGACTAAATATATCATCCTAGATCCTATCAAGGTGTGGCAAGTGGGGTTGACTAAAACGTAAAATTTAAGACCTTATATCATACAAAGGTATATTCCTTTGCATGCCAATTCCATCTATGGATTACTTAGTGAAATCCCCTAGTTGACCAGACCTAACTTGGGCCTTTGTTACAAAAAGAGAGGTTAGCCACTCAACCCCCTAGCTCTCATAGTATGTGTACCCTAACTTTTATACCCCAAAATGGAGTGGGGTTAAAACACTATCAAGAGATGAATCCCCAGGTCAATGCTAACATAGAGAACTCATGAGAGGTAATGACATCCCCTTCACAAGCTAAATTACATGATAAAAAATGACAAGTGGAAAGACTTTAGGTTAATTTTAGATCACCCAAGCCATATGGGTTTTGGGGAGATCCTATAAAAACTTATTTCCATGCCTTGGACTAAGGTAAAAATTCAATTAAAAGTCACTTTTGATCCCCTATTTCCTTATAGGGGATGGTGGGAGAGTATACACATGTTATTCTTTGTGCAAAAACAAATAATCAATAAACAGTTTCAAGGAATTGTGATTGAAGTAAGTGTTGATTTTAGGTGCCAAATTGAAATGTGATGAAGTTCTTTACTTGGCCACTAGGCTTAAGTGAAATTTTTTTGAAAGAAATTTCACAGCATAACTTAAGTAAAACCATCTATGTTCATTTTAATCCCCAAACTCAAATGTTCTCTATTTATCCTAAGTTAATTTTTAAACACAAAAAATAAGTGTTTAAGACTTGTCATCATTTTAAACACCAAAAATTAAGTGTTTTAAAAACATTATCTATCCTAGTTCCTTTTTAGCACCAAAGATCAAATTCTCAAGATCTAACATGTTTACTTTAACACTAAATTAAATTATGCAAGACTTAGATAATGTTTTTTAGGTACCCAAAATGAATGTTAAAACCACTTAAAATTGAAGTTTTTTGTTCCAATCATGCCTTGAACTTGTAATGCTTAGATAGTCTCTGGCTTATAATTAATTTTAATGATGAGTAAATGAACTATAAAAAAGTAGCTCTTGGGTTTATATTTTGAAAAGATAGTGATTGTGGTCAGTTAGAACTAATCGATGTCAATTCTAAGGAAACTAATGTTGGTTGATATCAAAGAGAACTAATGATGATAGTAAAGGACTGATACCAATTGACTAAGACCAATGTTGGTCACGTGTGAACTTGAAGGTAAAACCTCATAAGATGAAAACATTAGATTACTCTAAAATATGTTAAAAACTCTTTGAAACCTACAACATAGGGATTAGATAGAGAGTTTAAAGATAAAAGTATTCAAGAAACAATGAAATGGAATGCTAGAAAGATTCAAAATCAAAGTTTTATTAACATTTTTCACCCTGCATACTGACCGATGATGGTAACACAAAATTGAGCTTTTTTAGGCAAAACTGATAATAGTTTGTTATAACTGATGCTGGTTAGGCCTAATTGGTGTCAGTCTCTATGTATATTTGATTTAATTCAAGAATTAAAAATATAAAAAATCAATGATAAAACTACAAATTTGAAGATGTTCAAGCATTCATTTTTCAATTTTTGAGTTTCATCTTCATCTCATTGCTATGTGGGGTGATCAATGTCCCATCGAGTATGTCATTTGTGATACTAGGAATTTAATGATGGAGAGTAGGTTAGATCAAGTGTTAGTTTTCATATAAAATAATGAAATGAAAAACACACTAACAAGATTAACACCTCTATGCCTATATCATATGGGGAGCTTAGTGAACAAATAACAAATAACAAAGCTCAACTAAAATGTAAACAACTATGATTTCCTTACCTTCCATGAATGCTCCAAATGATGTGTTCATTTAGCTTGCTCAGCTTGTACTTAAGAAGTCATTGGCAAATGGAGTTGTGTGTCTCTTCTCCTTGGCACCATTATTTGGGTCATTATTTCTTGATGTAGCTTCATGGATTGGATTTTGATTTTGGCATTATAACATTATTTCTTAAAATCTTATCATAAAACCAACATTATAACATTACTATGTCTAATCTCTCTTAAATGAGAGGCAAATGCTTGTATTTATAGGTTTAGAAACTAACCCCAACCCAAGGTGACTTAGAGTGTAATTAAATATTGGAATGGGTTAAAACCTAACCTAAATGATTTAATTAGCCCTAGTAGGGTTAAAAGGTCCAAATGGTCATGATTAACAATGAATAAGCATGTTTGAGATATTTTAGGATATTTGACAACTCACAAAAAGGTAATTATGAATTCCTAAGATATTCTTGATTTTTGAATTTTATTTTTATTTTTTATTAATTTGTCATTGATAATTCAAATAGGCATTTGATTAGGTTTTGTATTTTAATTAATTCTATTTAGGATTTTTAGAATTTTTCAAGATTTGAATTAATTGATGTGTACATTTTACCCTTTTAATAGGTCTATAGGCCAAATTGCATGTTATGTAGCCAAATTTGAGACGTTTAGTGATTCTTAGATTTTATTTGAAAAGCTTGGTAAGAATCAGTCTAAATTTCAGTATGAAGCCATTGGTGGCCATTTTTAGGTATATACAATGTGTTGATATAGAAGTTGGTAGATTCAAAGGAAATTTCCATCCCCATATTACCAAATAATAAATAAGGGGAGGATTAGAATATTTTTATCCATATAGAGAAGTTAAAATGAAGAAAGGGATTAGAAACATTTAACATGTCTCTCAAATCTCAAAAAAAAAAAGGATTGCGAGGGGCTTAGTTGAAATAGTTGTTTTAGGTTGTAACTAGTTATTTAAGGTAGCTAGTGTTTTTGTTGCTTTTTAGATATTATTTTAATGGGTTTGTTGTTTATTTTAGTAATATATATATATATATATATATATATATATATATATATATATATATATATATATATATATATATATATATATATATATATTATTAGGGCGTATTACTTGTTTCTTTTTCAAGGTTAGGTCTATGATTCAAAAAACCTTTTTTACCAATAATTTAAAAAAACAAATTGGACCATATGTTGATATTTTTATAATAAATGTATCATACTTTGTATTATGTATCTTAAAATCTATTTAATAAAATCTTTATTATTTTATTTATTTCTCTTTTTGAGTAATTTATCTTACTTTTTGCATTCATTGATCCTTAACTTCTTGATTTATCTTTGATATCCATACATGCATTAGATGCAACATAATTCTCTCTTTGTTTTTATTTATCTATGTTTTATTGTATGTAATTAAATTATCTTATAAAATATATGAGATATTGATATTGAAGATATTAAAATATACTACCATATATTGTAACCATGATTGTCCCAATGTAACATTTCCTTATGCAATAGTCTTGTGTACGTAAAATAATTTATCAATTGTCTTTGGCCCCAAATAAATTTCAATGATAACATTCCCCATGGATTTATCATGTGTATGATATAAATATTGATCACTATCATGAGACCATAGAATGTCTCATTAAATCCAAGTAATTACCTCATTTTCCCCATAAAATTCTTCATTTTAAATGGATTTAGATGTGCATAATAGAAATCATTACTAAATGAAAGTAAAAAATGAGTATGTTACCTTAGTTATTCTATGAAAGTTAATGTTACCTATTTAAACCACTTTGTGATAACATTTGCATGGTAAAGACACCATTTTTATATGTATATGTCATAAGAATGTACTATAGTCAAAGATAATGTTTTTTAGCAGTGGAAGACTCCTAAAGACCAATTCAAACTAGTTCTAGAGGTCACTAATATGAGTCCAAAAATCTCTAGTCTAGCTCTAAAGATCACTAGTCTAGATTAAAGATGCCTATACTAGTTCCAAATATTTACAAAAATATTAAGGAAGAAAACATAAGGATTTTACAATGATTTAAGGATATGTATGCTGGATAAGAAATAGTCTAGTATATTTCTGGGAATAATTATAAAATTTATATATAGACTTTTCAAAAATAGTAATATCTATTTTTAGCCAAGGTATTTATTAAAATTTTCTTATGATTTACTATAAATCTTATGTTTTTATTTTTTAAAAAATTAAGATTAGATACTATAAATTGAAAAAAAGTTACAAATAATAATATGCATGGAATCATGTGTGAAAATGAATCCAACACTTTCCACCAGGTTTTATTAGAAAGTGGAAAAGATGTTGTTATCATATTATTTTTTGATAAGAAAGTTTGTATTTATATTTAATCTTGTTAGGTTGTTATATATTTTTAATCAACTATTATAACATGTTTATATATATAAAAAATGTCCCTTTGAGTAGAGAGGGGTAGAAAAATACATAAGGAAAGGATAGTAATATCATGTTCAAATTTTCATTTCCAACATTGTAAGGATTTTCTAAAAGTAATGAAAATTTAATTTCATGATGTTTCTATAAATCTAATGGTGTTCAAATCCTATTCTAAGTGAGATCAAGGGTTGATTCAAATAAACAACTATCACTAACCATTTTGCATTGCTTATTTTTTACTATACTTGGACACGACCTAGATTGACATGACATATTCATCTAAATGAAGAGGAAAAAATGACCCTCATAATTTCTGGTGCCATTTCTAAGGACTTTATAGGTGTTATTAGGGTATAAAATATTAAATTTATAGTTGATTAAGAAATATTTCCCATAAATCAAATAAATTTATGAACATACAAAGAGATTCAAAAGGAACATTATTCCTAAGAATCCGCAACAAATAACAAGTACTAGTAGGTCAAAATATGAAACTTTATTATAAATTATATAAAAATAACTTTAGACTATTAAGGAGGACCCACTATTAGCCTCACTTGAATTTTGGGAGCATTCCCTAGAGGTAGGTGCATCCTTCCAAACGTAAGAATCTAGGTTGAAAAATATTTTAAACTAGAGTACTAAATCTCAATCAAGTAGCCTTTTAGGAAATTTTTACTATTTACCAACTCCCAATATAAAATTTTACATCTATTGGGAATAAATGGGATACAACATTTGAAATATAGTAAATCCATAAAATAGGGTTGAAACAAGTAGAGCTCAACTAGCAGTGAGAACCTTTACCTATCTTATTGTCTTATATCTAAATGAAAATGCTCTAATGAAACAAATATTCCTATATATTCCTATATATATATATATCATACTTTCATTAGAATGTCAATAGATTACATTGACCAATTATTGTTTAAATTCAAGGTGTATGTCAGACTTATAACTACAAGTTTGATAATCAAAAGTTGAAATTGCTTCCTTCAACACTTAAGGATTTAGCTATGAGTTGGTTTATGGGATTACAACCATAATCCATTCACACATGGGATAAATTGGGAAATGGATTATTGTAAAATAATGTGATTATTGTAAGGTATGATGTAGGAATGAAGAATATAAAATAAAAACAAAATTAAAGCATGGAAGACTAACTTGATTGTTTCTTTTTTATCCTTAGAAAATGTGGATATCAATTGGATGACGAACTAAAAAAAATTATTGAAACAATTAGAAGACGATGCTTATGAATAATTGAACCTAATGGGAATATGACACATATATAAAATTAGTCTTAATGGCATTGTTGATCTATGCAAGAACTAATCAAGAATAAGGGATAGTGTTAGGAAATTGAAAACATGAAAAAGAAGCAATGATGTAGGACAACTCATGGAGGAGTTTTAATATATTAAAATAAGCATTTTCATTTAACTAAAAACCACATTATATGGATTCAAATAAAAATATAACATCACTACTAAACATTTAGCTATGAAGTTCCAAAAATGTATGTTGAAACATGCCTTCCAAGATTATTCTCTTAACTGGAAAAATATATGTGGTATTTGTGATGAATATACACATGACACAAAGAATTTTATCTACCTTATTTTCCATAATAATAAATTTAAACATATTACCTAACCAAAAAAATAACTAAATAATATACAAATATAAGGGAATAATTTCTCTTATAAATAAAACCCAAACCACTTTATTTCTAGAGATCCTTCCAATCCATGGATGATGCCATGGGCTTGACCAACACCTAAAAAACCATGGGGACCATCAACTTGGTATACATAATAATATACATAAACATATCAATGGGTATCATAGTAAACCCATAAACCATATATTTTACAAATAAATCAATAATGGGTACCTTGTCAAACATTCAACCAATAAAAAAAGTTTCCACCCTAACAAGTGTTGATTCCTACTCCTACTAGCCTAACCCAAAAAATTAAATAAGTAAATCAACCTCAATTACCTACACAAATGATAGAAAACCCTAATAATAGATAATCTTACCCTATTTATGGAACATATAAAGAAATAACTATGGGAGTAAATGTCATAGATTATACTAATGTTTAGTTACATTTAGGAAAAATATTGACTAATCTTTCTTCACTCACCATCACATAAATTCCTAATGAAGATGAAAGTTCTAGGATTCCCAATAAACATGTCAAATAAAAAGAAGACATTCATGAGAAATAAAAACTCACAAAACTATTGATCCTACTTGTCCTTCACCAATTCCATTTCTTGAAAGATTTATATCAATAATAAATAAAAGTGAATCTAACTTAGTCTAGGAACTAAGAAAACTAAGTATTGGGATACCACTACTGAAGTCCATAAGAGACATCCCTAAGCCTCATATAGTCATCAAATTTTTATGTGACAAAACTCTATGTAGAAGAAGACAATATCTCAAAACCATAAAATTAGATGGAAAGCTTATTGCACTCTTAATAAGAAACTAGTTTCTACCAAAATATAGAGACCTTAGAAGTCTATTCATCACTGTAGATGTAGGAAATAAAGTGGACTTAGGATTTTTTATCAATGTCATGACATCAAACACATTAAAATCACTCTCTTTGACTAGGGTATAAAAATCTATTATAGTCCTATAGATTCTTGACCAAACCATTATCAAACTAGAGGGGGTTATAGAAGATGTCTTAGTAATTATAGAGTCTTGGGAATATCCTATATATTTTATGATAATCCAACCAAAGATTTATAAATTTGATTATCCATTGATCCTAGGAAATCCATGGCTGGTCACAACTGTAGCACTCATATATTATAGGTAATGATATATAATAATCTATAATGGATTAAAAGTAAATAAAACCTCTTTATATTCACCTATAAAACTATCTTTAGATTTCATAGATCATTTTTGTGTAGATGAACAAGATCAAAATGGTAATATTATTTACCATTTGGTAATATGGTAGTTAATAACCACACAAATGAGCTAGAGGAGGAGTTAAAATGTTATAAGGAACAAAATAGTTTGACTCCATAAATTCTCATTCAGGATCCTAAGTTTACCATACCAGAGATATAAATTGTCAAAACATATGTATAAGGTTATAAAATCATATTTAATGACACTCATTATGAAACATATGATCACACACATCTCCACCATATTATTGTTAGTTTTGCATAGAACATTCAATAATCCTTTCTTTCAACTTTATATTGCATGTTATCATGTGATTATAGAATAAAAATCCTTATTCAAAGACATAACCACCTTCTACATGTTTTAATCTCATCCTAGTCCATTTAACTCTCTCATGAGTGAATTTAGGCAAGTTAATTCAATCTATCTAGGGACAAACAATTAAAACACAGTCAAATAAAATATTAAACATAAATAGTTAGTTAACTGATGAATATGAGACTAAATTATTTCATGTAATAAAGAGTCATAATAAATATTTGTCTTGGGAATATAGTGATATGAAAGGCATCCACCCAAGTGTGTGTACCCATCACATCTACACTCAAAACATTAAACTATTTAGATAACTAAAAAGAAGGATAAATCCAACACTATGAGACATGATCAAAATTGAAATAATATAAATATTGTATGTAAGATTCATATATCCAATCTTAGATAGTCAACAGGTATCACCAATAGTGATAGTACCTAAAAAACATGTCAAATGGATAATATGTATACATTACAAGGAACTTAATAAAGTAATTGTGAAATATAATTTTCCCTTGCCCATCGTAGATCAAGTATTAGATAATTTGGCTAGAAAAAATTATTTTTCCTTCTTAGATATATTAAATGGGTATAATAAAATAAGATTAGCTCTTGAATACCAAGATAAAACCACTTTCACATGTCCCTAGGGGATGTTTACATACAAATTTTTACCATTTAGATTATGTAATGCAATAACCACTTTTTAGATAGTAGTCTTTACTATATTTTTTGATCCTACAAATGAGTATGTTGAGTTATATGTTGGTCCCCATTTGTAAACCTCTATCTCTCAACCTTTCACACTTTGAATAAAGTGGCAAGCAAATATGGAAAACTTTCTAGAATTTCATTGTATTTGAAGAGGGGTTTGACATCAGGAAGGGACTGAATAGAGAAAATGATTGGGAAGCACCTACAAAGGGTATGGTCAATTCCATACTAATTTTGGCTCTACCTAAACCAAGGTGAGAGGACCTAAGCAGTAGCATTCTCACATTAAGGTATTTTACAATTCAATCTTCATGAGGATTGTTAGCACAAAGGAATACAAATATGATTAGAACACAATCGAGCTTGCTCAATCCACTTGAGAAGGGTTGTCATGAAGAATGAGAAAATGTTCTAGGTCAGATACAAGCTACTAAAGATAAATATGAATGTGATTTAAACTTTCATTCTTAATAATGCTCAATGATATAGCGGTTGAATAAGAGATTGTAATGTTGATATTTAAAACACAAAACATATACACATGTTGAATACATAATGTTTACGCATATGTAGGAAAATAACACTTCAAATATACAAAGAGCATGTTATATGTAGGGTAAAATAAGGTAGGACAAGATTATCAATAATAAAAATAAAAGTGGAGGGTTAACAAATGAGCACAAAGAAATTCAACTAAATGGCTATGTCATTACCAGTAAATGACTACAAGTCAAAAATAAATGAGATGAAATCATGCACAAGTGATATCCTTTAATAACCCCTTTTAATAAAATATATGAACCCAAGACAACCATTAAAAAGGCTATAAACACCATATTCCCAAATTTAAAAGGAGAAAGGATTTTACAATCTAGATATACTCTCTAAATGACTACCATAAAGATGAATACATTAGATTACCAATGAACTAAGCATGTCAAATGGAGCATTGTACTTCAATAACATAAAGAGAATGAAAACCACAAATAGATTTCATTTATCAATTTAATTTTGAATGAATACAATGTGTTCTAAACAACATAACAGATCAACACTATGTAAAACAATTATGTGACAAGGGAGACATATATAATGCTCTCAAAGATTGCTAATGATTGTATAGCTAAAATTAATTTGGCACCAGAAATATCACATAGAGATAATTATTCAAGGATATATATCTTGAATCAAAAATTTAATCAACCCTTGTAAAGGGACAAACCCCCTTTACTTATATAATTGAGCTAAGCCTAATATATTCCTAAAGATGTTCTAGATGGAAAATTATTTCATGGTCCTCAAGTTTGTTAGACCTAACTAAAAACATGATTCCTCATATTATGCTCATGCTCATGTGATGATGGTAAGCTTGATCCTCCACTATGATATAATATACTTAGTTTTCTATGTGGAGGAATATCTCACAAGGGACAAAACAAACCTTTGTCTTCTTGCATAATAAACAAAAAAATATACCTTTCTTATATGATTACACAAAAACTAACTAAAAGGGATGTGCCACTAAAGGGCCAATTATAAAGGTTCCCTAGTGGGAAATGAGAAAAAAGAAGGGAGGGAAGATAAAAAAAGAGTGGTGCCAGCTTGGAAAAACTGAAATATCCAGTTATGCCCTAAAGTCGATCTAGATGATAGACTCTTTTGCCAACTTGTTCTTATACCTGGTATATCATTCCAATATATGGGAAAGATTCACTTGGTCTAGGCTCACTTCGTATTTGAATTTTACTATATACTCCTTAATCCAGGTGGAAATCTTCTGAAGCATGGTCTACTTTTGTCTAATGTGTTATTTAAGATGGTCATAAGATTTATCAAGTGACACCAATTGTTTTATCTTATTAACATCAAAGGACTCTTGTGGTGCATCAAGGAGGTTTTTTACAAATGTTCATACTAGTTCTTCCTCTAAATAATTTTCACTATCAAGGATTACCATCTTTCTTAGTGCAGTATTTATCTCTTTTGTTGTAGTCTTGAGGGACTAATCTTCTCCTTTCAAATCAAATATGCCATCTTTGAGTATCATCAAATGATTCTTAATTACTAGTTGGCATTCCTTAGGCCTTTTGTGATCATTTGAATTAATGATATTTTCTAAAATCAAAGTGATTATGCCCATCTTATAGACCTCATCCATCTTCCATTGCAGAGAAAAACATTTGAGCATCACACTCCCTTTTATTATCCACTATGATGTTCAAGAATTTAAATACTAAGTGGATTATTTCTTCAGCCCTAGTATGAAATTCTTCTTTCCATTATTCTATTTCTCTCCATATGTATTTAAAATCATCAACTCAGCCAAAATATAATGACTCTATTGAGAAGAGAGGATGCTCTGGAGCTTTACTAGTAGTTGAAGTTACTACCTAAGGCTCACTCAAAAACTTTTGTAAGTATTAGATCATAGCTTTACTATGTGCCTTTATCCATTCTATGAGCCACTATGTTTACCAAAACCTGTGAGTTATGCTTTACCTCATTTCTTGATGGCTCCCCTAGACTATAACTATAAATAGTGTAACTCTCAAGGGGAAAATCTATTTCAGAGCATGTGGTGGGGGTAAAATTATCTCCACATTCATTTTACTTATAGTGGTGAATGTGGTCCTAGAATGTGTTCTAACCTCCTTAGGGGGTTTGGCATTATGCACCAGAGTGATCTTCACTACATTGATCTCTCTAATTTTTCTCATAATGTCCTTCTATGTGATCTATTCTTGGACCCAGAGAATGGGTCTGGTGTATAATCCCATTGATGTAGTGGACATTGATGTTGGCCTTGAGATGGTAAAAGGTGGTGCCATTAGAGTACTTCATGTATGAACTACCACAAGAGTAGGTTGTGAGCTCAACACAAACTACTTGATCTCTTCATCACTTTTTAAACCCTCATCACCTTTCTTTTTTCTAGGTTCCTCTTCTAGGTTTGTCTCTATCTAATCTAAAACTTCAAAATCTAACCCAAATTGATGAGACTCCTTGAGTAACTTTTCATTAGAGTTCCCTTATCCTGATGTCTGACTACAAGGTTTTACGACCACTTCACCTTATTTATTTACTTGAGCCTCAGGTATGGATGAGGCTATGGTGGCATCCTTGTTGCCTTTAGGCAAATCTTCACCAATCATATATTTTGGACCTTTTTTGTGGATTAGATCATGGATTTTGATGTGAGGAAGGAGACTTTGAGGTACTTTAATTGAAGAAATATTTCTTGAAGTATCCTCCTCAGCATCTTTATTTGATTGATCTAATTCTTGATTTATTTTTATATGGGTGGGGGTACCCATTTATAGGTTTTCTCCCCCACTTTCCTATGTACCCACTTTCTCCTTTGGTGTTGAACTTGACACATTTTGAGGGGAAGGGATAATTTGTGATATCTCTAGAGCTACTTTTAATCCTCCTTGATCAACTACTACTTTAGATTCAGTGGTGACTTGAATATCCTACTTTAGCTCCACTTCAGCTCATTTATTAGATTTATTCAATTCTTTAATTCCACCTTGATCACCTTGGCCTAGTAGCTAGGTGATGACATTCTTAACAAATGTCTATATATCTAGTGAATTGGCTTCCCTTTCATGAGGGGTCTAAGCTTGCATGGATGCCTCAACTCTAACTTGTACAACATATTAAAAAGATAGAGGATCATTTGAGGTCAGAATTTCTTCTTCATTATCTTTACTCTCTACTTTTGAGGTACCCTCTTCTGTAAGTAAACCTATCATCAGGACCTTAACTGGGGTCTGGGGTATTTTCCTTTGAGTCCTCTACCCATTTTTTACTTGTAAAAGAGTAAATGCTTATTTATTTTTCATCACCTTGGAAATAGGCCTACCTTCATCTTAGTCTCCTTCATCACTCATATCCCTTAGCCTCTAGGCATATGAGGATTGATTCTTTTTTATCTTCATGAGGAGTTCCTTAGAAGGTAGGTCCTTGAACACAACCTCCTTCCTTTTTTTAGGAAACCCACTTAGAGGTTGTAGATACCTCTTGACTCTTTTCTACTTTGGTTGATCTCCTTCTTCCTCACCTCCTCTTTTCCTTGAATAAATCTTTTTTGGAGGGTAATTGGCTAGTTATTGTGCTAGTGGAGCAAGTGTAGCTATAATTAGATTGACCATTGGAGTGGCCACTAGGATGGATGGTACTATTAGGGATCCTTCTGATGCAATGGATATCAGGGTGGCACTAGCCAATGTAACACACCAAGTGGTGATCTTATCCCAATTTTCAGCCAAATTTATTAATTTAGAAAAGGATAGTCTCACCTTGGACTATGATGTGGATATGTATTCTACATCAATTAGCCTAGTGAACTCAACATCACCAATCTTGTGTTTCCCTTGCCATTCTCTTTCAGTGGTGGATTTGAGGGATCACCATTGTAATATAAGAGGAAACCCTTTAACTTTTGAACTTGTTTGAGCTCCCAAAGGGTAGGGGTATCATAAACACCAATATCGACCCCATGTTCCTTCATCTACCTAAAGGTTCTTCTCATGATTACAAAGTCTCTCCATGGAATGGAATCACTCTCCTTAGTAGTGAAGTTTACCTATGATATGTGCTAGGATTCAATATTGGACTAATTATACACTATAGACAATACCCTTTTATCATCCTCCATGTCCTTAGGGATAGGAGAAATATTATAGGTAATGACTTCCTACACTGTTAGCCTCATATAATATAATTTTTTGACATCCTCCTCAATGGTCAAATTAGAAAAAATATCTTCATAATGTGATTGATGCAAAATCACATTAGTTTTTATGTTCACCAACCACCTAATATCATATTTGGGCCTGGGTGGCATCTTTTCAATCACATACTAGCCCATCTCTTGTTCTAATCCATTTTCTTTGGTGATGAAAGGACATGAATAGTGTCCAATCTCAACTAGAAACTTGAAATTATTATTTATCTTTTTCACTGTAATCATCTCATATAGGGGCACCATTTACCAACTTAACTCTATTACTACCAATCTATCATCCAGGTATCTCAATAATTTATGGAAAGACCCCAAGTAACCACTTATCTTGATATACATGAAAATCTTGAATTAGATATTTGAGGTGCCATACTTCTCAATTTTTTCCTTGGCCACCTTGGACATTTCATTGTGGCTCTTAGAGAAATTAAGACACTCATCATAGTGTTGAAACAATTGTAAACCCTATAGATATTTTTTTTGAAGCCATCCAAATTAATTTTTGGATAAATCTCATATATTATCATTCTATTGGGATTCATGGTGAGCCCTTAGAACATCATGTTATACACCAAGTTGTACATCAAGTAAAAAGACATAAAATGTACTTGTGAACTTTTCATTCGAGTAAATTTCTACCTTAAGTTACATCATCTACCTATGCAGGTTGTCACTTAGAATGGTAGCCCAATTTAACTTCTTTTACTGCTCCAACATAGATTAAGACTATGAGCATCCAAATCTCAAATATTTCTATGGTGGGCATCCCATTAATTATGGCTACCATGGCAATTAAATACTAGGTTAATTCCTTAAACTCTACCAATTTTAGACTCTTAGACATCTTTGAGACCTTTTGCCTCTTCTTAACCAGCTAATAGGGGTTGATAATGTCCCATATGATCTTTTCATTTTTTTTTGGCATACTCTTAGAATTCCTCCAGAGATAGTATGATACTTTCAATCTAGGGAAGAATCCCAAGCATGGTGATAAGAACCAAAGGAGTGAAATAGAAAAAAATTGATTGGCTTCCATCGATGATAGTCATGGGGTTAGGTTGGTATACTTGGGCACATGCAATAATTAACTCTAGGTATGGGGCAGCCAAGGGGAATGCTACCACAAGGGAAATATAACTCATATGAATGGTGAAAGATACTAGAAGAGGGTTTGGCTAATGCAATAAATTCAAAAAGGCTATGAACTCTAATATTTGAACATATATATCTTTAATTCCATCCAAAATAGAAATAATTTTGCTCTTGATAGATGTAGAAATAGCCACCATTTTCCCTGACTCACTAGTGCAATACTTTGAATTTGAATATATAATTCACTCAAATAACCCTTGAAATACCTTCAAATACATTTCAAGGATCTAGAATAACGCTCACTACAAATATGAAGGGTTACATATAATTGAAGCTAAAAATCAATGATGAATTCACCGTAGTCAGTCTTTCATGTTGTGCACAGCTAGGGTGCACAAGTAGAAGCTTTTCATGCAAAAGGTAAATGTGAATGAAGGTAAATTTCTTAGTTATAATCCTTTACATTTTGAAATTAGGGTTGTTATTAATGCTTTGAAGCATAATGACTAATTACCAACTACCCCTTTTAGTCATTTAAGCTTCTCTTTAAAAATGAGAGAGAGGGTATAAATGTTTCTTTTATGTTAGGTGATCCTCATTACAACATGTGGATATTTATAATCAAAATTCCTCATTATGGTGATTTTTAGGCTATTAGGAGTTTTTGGCACCTTACCCACCAAAAGGTAAGTGACGCAATCTTCAAAAAGGGCCCAGATTTTGAAAATACCTAAGGACTACCATGTATCATTAATTTTATTCAAACATCTAGTCATTCAAGCCCTAGAAACCTTTTAAACCTTACCCACCAAAAGGTAAGTGGGGTAATCTTCAAAAAGGTCATGAAACTTATAAAACACTAAGGACCCACCATGTGTCTAACATAGATGTAAGCTTAGACTCTCAGCCAATTTTTAACTTTACACCCTCTTTCTTGATATGGGGAAAGGTACAAGATTATTCTAACCCCCAAAAATAGTCTTAGTAGCCCCTTTAGATAGCCACATGTCTTTCATTTGGCTCATCAAATAATTCTTCACCTCAATCACCAAAACACATCGAAGCTGTAATTTAGTAATTTCATCCTGAGCCCTAGAACATTTCTTCTTTGAGCATAAGGTAGTAAATCAATGTATACAAGGAGACTTAGATACATTTCTATCTTCTCCCAATGAATATTCCATCAAGAAACCTTTGGATGAACCTTAAAATTCCTTTATAACTATTGAAAATGTCTTCCATCTTTAGAAAGTGCCCTTAAAACCTATTGGTAAACATCCTTCATCCATTTTGTAAAGGCAAAATGAACCATCAAAAGTGTCCTTCAATAATTTTGTAAAGGAAAAATACCTAAAGGAAATGATCCTTCAGAGCTTATGCAAGGTAAAAAAGACCCTATAATTCCTTCAGGCTTTTTATGTGGGAAAAATGCCTGAAGGGCAAACACCCTTCAGACTTTTTGTCATGGAAAAAAGTCCAAAACAAATGATCTAAAAACACTTAAGATAATGTATGGTATTCCTTCATAACTTTTGAAGTGGACAAAATGTCTGATGAAAATAGTCTTTAGAGCTTTTATCCAAGACAAAAATCCTAAAGACCTATCTCAGTCAGATGTTATGTTCATGAAAATGGCCTAAAAAGTCTAAGGGAAGGAACATTCTCACCTGACAAAAATAAGATAAAGGACTTGGCAAATTACAAACACAAATTCAATATTCCACAAAAATACATGGTGACATAATTGGGGCTAATTAATTAAATGTTGATACTCAACAGTCTATACTTAGGAATTTTCATAGACAAGGGCAAATTTTCTCTAGTATAACCTTAGGCATTAACATAGACTCTCAAAAAACTTAGAAAATCAATAAAATACCCTAGACAAAGATGTCAGAACACAATATATTTTCAACCTCCCAAATCTTTTGATGCTAAAAAGGGCACAAAGTACTTAGTGTAGATTTGGGCTCCAACATTGTCTCTTGCTCAGCGATGTGTACCCTAAGTGGGTACATAGTGAACACTAGACTAAACACCTATCCATTGGGCCATGGAGTCAATGAATTTGAATTAAAGGCAAGGGACACACACAATGGGTAAATAAATTTATAATAATCTAGTTAAAGGCAACTAGGAAGGAAAAGGAGAGAACACAAACTGTATAAACACAACCCCAAATAGGGTAACAAATCAACAAGGGACTGCACAACATTTACATATTTACATTGGTTAGCATGGACTTAAACCAAAAAGTTTTTGAGGTGCCTACCATTAACTGGTAGTTCTAAGTTTTCTCTAGTAATATATCTAAGATAAAATGTATGGTTTCCTATTTGATAATCAATGGTATAGAGACCCATCCATAGGGAATCAAATTTACCATGTTTTTCCTTATCTTTATGTATCTTATCCTAGAGTAAGATCAGGTCTCTAATTTGAAAATCTCTTGGTGTAACCTTCTTATCAAATATCCTTTTGAGCCTTTCTTTGAACTTTAAATTCTTTTCATGAGCTTGTCTATGAGATTCATTAAGATCTACTATAGTTACCTTTGGGTATTTGTTATATGAATTGGTAAGTAGGTAACTATAAATTAAGGGGTAAAATATCTTGAGCTCCATAAACAAGCTAAAAGGGACTTCTTGTAGTAGACCTTTTAGGAGTCAACCTATCGTCCCAGATAATAAACTTTAACTTCTCACTCTATTTTCTTTTATTGCATCTAGAGTCCTTTTAATAATCTTTAATATTTTTTTGTTAATGGACTCGACCTACCCATTTCCTTGTATATTTTGATTAGAGGCATATGTTATACCAATCCCATAATCCTCATATAATGCAACTAATTATTTTTCTCTAAACCACATGGCATTGTCATAGATAATTTTAACTGGCACTCCAGATTGATAAATCACGTTATTCAAAAGGAAATCGATGACTACCTGGTGGGTTGATTTTATAGTAGGGATTGATTCAACCTAATTTATGAATTAATTAATGGCCAATATGATCTATTTGTGACCATCACTTGAGGCATCTAATATCTCACACAAGAAGTCCATTCCCCACTACCTGAAGGGTCCCTCAATAGAAACTAATTGCAAGGGAAGTGATCCAAATGTTTTCATTCTCCCAGAGAATCACTAACATTCTTCACATCTCCTCACCATAGTAGAGACATATTTGAATAGTGTGGGCCACCAATAATTGGCCCTTATAATCTTGTGTGTAGTGACTTTGGGAGCAAAGTAACCACCACACACACCATTATGGAACTTTGTAACTAATTTATAAATCTCATCTTCTACTAAGCACCTTAGGAGGAAACCATCTAGGTTCTTCCATACTAGATCATCCTAAAATAAAAGATACTTCTAGGATACTAACTTCAAGGTCCTCCTTTGATTTTTGTTTTAAGTGGGGAGGATAATTTAGAGTCTTTAAATAATAGATTATATCTTTGTAAAATGGAGATTGGTTGTACTTGGATCGAGGGCTATCAACAAACCCTTCTACATTATACACCTTTATATCCTGAATGTTGGCTTTAGTCATCAACTTAGCAAGACCCATGCCTCTTACCAACTTGGTAGTTTATATTTCCAAATCATATTCTTGAAGTTTGTTGACCCATTGGCATATTTTGTCAGTAGTTTCATTCTGAGTTAATATGTCCTTCACCATAGTTTGAAGAACATAGGCCATGATATTTGAACTCAGAATGTAGGATCTGAACTTGTTGATAGCCTTTAAGAGATCAAAAACTTGTTTTTACATTATGGTATATTTTAAATCAAATCCCTGTAATGTCTTGCTAAAAAAGGTAATTGGCTACTCATGACCTTCATAATTATTTTGTAGTAGAACTATAGCAACAGTATGTTTAGATGAAAACAAAAAGATTTGGAAATCTTTTATATAATTAGGACTAGCAAGCACTGGGGTAGTTTTCAAAGCTACCTTGATGTCTTAGAATGATTTGGTAGCCTTTTCCTCCCACTTTTTAGTTTGTTCATTTTTTAACATTTAATTAATAGGCAGAGTGATCTCTATAAAATTGGAAACAAACCTTCTAACAAGATTAATCTAGTTAAAAAAAGATTGATTACCTTTCTTGGTCTATGAGAAAGATACTTTTTCAATGGCCTCTACCCTTTCCAACTCTATCATTACACCTTTCTTAGACAAAACGTGTCCAAGTAGATTTTCCTTATGAGGGAGAATCCAAACACACCACATCTAATAATCATCTATTTGAAGTGTCTTTCTGGTCATCTCTTTTCTTGGAGTATATTATAACATCATCTTGATATATTGTAATGAACTAGTTGATTAACCCAGTAAAGGCTACATCTATTGCTCTCTAGAAAGTGGCACCTACATTCATTAAGAAAAAAGGCATTTAGACATACACATAGGTACCCCATGGGGTAGTGAAATTAGTCTTAGACATTTCAAATTCCTTCACTACCATTTAGTTGTAGTTAAAAAACCAACTAAAGTTGACAACAACTTGGAACTAGTAACACCTTTAAGCATGTTGTCGATATTGGGCAATAGACAGCTGTCCTTTAGTGAAGCCTTATTCAAATTCTATAAATCAACATGGAGTCAAATCTCTCTATTATTCTTTCTCACAAGGACTATATTAGCCACCCATGATGAATACCTGATGGGTTAAATGATCCCACCATCCCTTAACTTATTCAGTTCCTCTTGCATCTTGGTGGCTAAGATGGGATTGATAAGCCATTATATTTGGTGGAATGGTTTCATACCAGGATCAAGAGGGATAACATGATTTAATAGGTCCTCCATATGGGCCTTTAGCTTTAAATATGACCATGATAAATAGTCCTCATACTTAATTAAAATCTTGATAAATGTTTCCTTCTCTTTCTTGCTTAGGTCAGTGCCAAGCCATATTTTATTTTGATTGTCCTTAATCTTGATGTTAATCTTCGTTACATCCTTTGATATAGAAATATTTCTAGATTTAATTCTATCATCTCCATCAAAGGAAACTTCAATAATAACCAATCCTCTAGGGATATTATTAGTCTTCAACTAGATAACCTCTTTTCCATCACAAACCTATACCATGGAGTCTAGATCTATAATGGTTCCTTAAAACTCATATATACAACACAAAAATATTTTTATTTGATCATCATCATCAAATACTTGCCAATGATAAATATTGTTCATGATATAAGCCCTTACTATCACCTCTAACTCATATACATAAGAGGGATTTCTATGTTCAAATTCAAACTTTGTAGCCCTCTTTTCAAGCATATCTACTACCTGATTAAGATCTTGGGCATGATATTCAATATTGAAAGCATCAAACCATTCCAAGTATTCCCATACAACATTTTAGTACCACTTTAGTCTCTTCCATTTCATGGTGTAAATAACTCAAATTTACTTCACCACTAATTCTAAATCTCCCTTGACCAATGACCTAGTGAGTCCATACTTGTGGGTGATCTAAAGGCCAATCAAGAGTGTTTCATAATTTATAATATTATTCTTACACTTAAAAGACAATTAGAAGGAGTATCTATAATCTTGGCCATTAGGGGCATAGAAGACAACCCCACTCCATTTCCAACATTTGAACATGCTCCATCAAAATGCATAGTCCAAATGGAGTCTTCATATATAACACCAAATTCAAGAGGTAATTCCTTGTACTCAACACTCCCCATAAAGTTTCCTATATCTATATCCACATATAACACTTCATTCAACTTATATTTAGGATCTTATAGGACATGAAATATTTTTGGCTCCTAATTCAAGTGAATCATCTTTTCCCATCCAAAGGTATAGTGGCATAGGACAAGTCCATTTGAACACTACCCCCAATGCTAGTAACCCATTTTCTAGACAAAAGCATACCCCACTTTAGTGGATAATCTACAATAATAACATCTATACTTAGTAACTTATCAAGATATTACATGAGCTACACCACCAATCCTTTAACCATGCCAAAAATACATACTTATCTAGAATCCATGGCAAGGCATCATCCATATGTTGTAATTATCTTTATACAAAATTTCATTCAACATAAAAAATGGCATAATGTTACAAGACACACTAAATTCAAACATGTAGCTATGGATAATTAAAACATTAATCATTAGGGTGATGTAGAATGGTTTGACATACATCTAACTTTATATCAATATTGTTCCTAAATACACCTCTAAGTGATATTTAGGAGATTCTGAGGTGTTCTCACCTTCCATAGGGGAAGCAAGAGAAAGCTTAGCTTCAACAATATCATTGGTAGTAATTTTCTTAGTGAATACCAAATATAAAAAATATCTTCTCCTATATTAAAAAATTATGAGCAACTCCACAAAAGTCATTATGACCTTCAGTTGACTCAAAACATGGGCCATGTCATAGACATTATATTTAGGCAAAGGAGTATTATCATGTAGGCTTGTAAAATTTTCATTTGGGATACACCCCTCAAGGGTCAGGGGAATTGAAATAGGAGAAATAGTATTTTTAACTTCACTTTTCAAGGGAGGCTTCCTAGCTTTATCCTTCTTAGGAATACTAGACAACAAGGGAGTTTTATTCTTGGTCTAGGAATTTTGGACCTCCTTACTCCCTTTGGTGTCTCTCTTTAGTCTCTATTTTAGGGGCAGAAGAGTCTTTATCCTTTGAAGGAGCATTTTGATCTTTACTTCTCAAATTATATTCCTTATCTTGGGAAATTTCTATGTGGATCATCAATTGATGGTCCTCAACTAATAGAGCTAATTCTCCATAATTTTATTTCATCATTGATCTTAGAAACTCAAAATCATGAATAGGTAATTCATATTCATTAATAATATTTATCTCACTTATGAAGTCTAGGGTTGGGACCCTTACCTTTCCACATGCTCTCCAAAATAACTAAGTAGTGGTAGCGCTCATCAACTCTGTATATGGAGAGGCAACCATCATATCTATTTCACTAATTTGGAAAGTAAAACATTCATATGTTGGAGTGTCTTCATAATCAAGGACATTTAAAGCACTCATAGATTCCTCTTAGAAGGTGTAACTTTCTATTTCATGGAATTCAATAATACAGTTGTCATCTTCATCAGACATAGACTCCATTACTTCCACACCTTGACCATAATTATCATCTATACTACATGGAGGATGAGGAAGGAAGCACTTGTCACACCAATTGATATCAAAATCAACTACATTGACCTTTACAGGTAAAGGACATGGTACTTCCCTTCCATTTCCCTAATTTTGGTTTCTCTCATGCTTATCATCCCTTACAAGCCCCTTTCCCTAGTCATTATTCTTACCTTGGAAATTTATCCTACCTTGACTCTATTCCCTAGGATGATTCTTTTCTTCTCTCTTGTGAATCCTCCTATCATCATGGTTAGAAGAACCTTGAGACAACCCCTTTTTAGCTCTGGCCAACTTGTAAGAGATTTATTTCATAGCAATAGCCAGAGTATTCACAATTTCTTCTAGATCTACATTATTATGGTAGGCTTGAGTATTTTTAGGATTCATTAGTTTGACATCAACCCTTTTGTTCAAAGGAATACCCACAACTTTGATATTATTATCTATTTGGATAGCCAAATTGAAGGCCATCCTTAGATTTGCTAGAGATTTATCTCTAAGATAATAAGCCACCTTATTTTCAAATGCATCACAATACTTAATCCTAGAAGCATCACCAATGGATCTTATGTCTTTTGGTATCCTTCTTAATACTTTATTTAATCTAAAATTAAAATCCTTGACATATTTATTAGTATTTTTCTTGAGGTTCTCAAACTCAGCAAGCAAGAATTTAGGATCAATGATATCACTAAATTGCATATTAAATGCATCAATAATAGCTTTCCATGTGTCTATGGATCCATTAGGGAGGGATTTAAACCATTCCCAGGCCTCTTCCTCAAGTGTGTTCACAAAGAGCTTTATGTACACATCTTCTAGATCAATTTCATGGTCTTCAATAACATTTAAGAAAGATTTTAAATGTTGTTCCCTAGACATGACATTTTTCCCTTGAAACTTAGGTAATATATTCCTTAATTTAATGGGAACTTCATTAAGGAAATCAATCCTACCATTAAATTTTATAGGTATGAATTGTGGGATCACAAATGATATCTATCTATTAGCCATACCTTGATATTCCTCTTCATTATCACTACCTACATTAAACCTCCTTCTTAGATCATGATATCCCATCTCTATGTCTAAAGATGAGAATGAAATAGGGGAAAAATGTAAATGAATACTATGAGAAGGACTTGAAAGAGGAGAAATAGAATGAAACCTTAATGGCCTTGTAGGAGCAGAAAGACTTCTTCATGAAGAAAGAGATTAAATAGCAGGGAACTAAGATTTATCTAAAGCACTTTGATATCCTTCAACTAGAGGGATATTTTATAAAAGGGGGTAAATAAAATGAGTGATAAATTTTTTAGGTCTTACTTTATTTCTTAAGTTTTATCCTATAATGGGATTCCACACTTGTTTCCTTCTAGATGGGCTTTTTAACTCAAGGACAAATTTTTAGATGGATCTTTTTGAAAGGAAGACTTAGTACCCTCTATATTTGCAGATATAAAGAAAAAATATTCATGACAAAGAATATCACATACAATAGGCACTAATATTTAAACTTTGATGTAATGGAATCACCATTAGAAGCAAAAATTCAAATACGACTACTAATAGTAACTGATAGAATGAAAGACTTTCAAATACTAAAGATAATACCAATAACACTGAAAAAATTCTTATAACATAGGGGTGATCATCCCTATTAGAGTCATGGTGCCAAATAAATGTGGGGTCATAGATGTATAAAAGATAGTAAGATCAATGTAGTAATAGCAAAGAACTTAACAAGGTGAACTACTTAGGCCCTCTGTAAGAGTCCCCTATAACACAAGTGACTAGGGCCTCAATTTAGTCCCCAATAATGGCACCAAAAATATATTGGTTCCAAATTGTACACCTCTCTCACTCTGACTTGAATACTTTGAATAAAATGGCAAGCAAAGATGGAAAACCCATTAGAATGTCATTGTAGCTAGGGAGGGGTTTGACATCAGGAAGGGACTGAATGGAGAAAATGATTGGGAGGCACCTATAAAGGGTATGGTTAGCTCCCTACTACTTTTGGCTCTGCTTGAATCAAGGTAAGAGGACCTAAGTGGTTTCTTACTCACATGAAGGGATTTTTTAATTTAATCTTCATGGGGATTGTTAGCACAAAGGAATATAAATCTGACTAAAACACAACTAGGCTTGCTTAATCTACCCAAGAAGGGTAGTCACATAGAATGATAAAATTTTATAGGTCAAACATAAGTTAATAAATTTAGATATGAACATGATTGAAACATTCAATCTTAATAATGCTTAATGATATAGGAGATGAATAAGAGATTACAATGTTGATCTTTAAAACACAAAATGTAGACACATGTTGAATGCATAATGTTTATGTATCTATAGGTAAATAACACTTAAAATATATAAAGTACATGTTATATGTAGGGTAAAATAGGGTAGGAAAATATTATCATTAATAAAAATGAAAGTGGAGGGTGAACGAATGAGCACAAAGAAATTTAACTAAACAACTATGTCATCTTTACCAGCAAATGTACTACAGATCAAAAACAAATGAGATGAAATCATGCGCAAGTGATATCCTTCAAGAACCCCTTCTAATCAAATTAGTGAACCTAGCACTACCCTTAAAAAGGATATCAACACCCTATTCCCAAATTTCAAAGTAGAATGGATTTTACAATCTAGATATACTCTCTAAATCACTACCATAAACATGAATAAATCATATTACCAATCAACTGAGCATGTAAAATAAATCATTGTACTCCAAAAATAGAAAGAGAATGGAAACCACAAATAGATTTCATCTATCAATTAAATTAAAAATAAATATAATATGTTATAAATAACATAACATATTAACACTATTCAAAATAATTCTATGACAAAGGAGACAATATAATTTTGTCAAATCTTGCCAATGATTTTATAGCTAAAACCAATTTGGCATCAAAAGGATCACATAGAGATAATTCTTTGAGGCTATAGATCTTGATTCAAAAATTTAACTGACCATTGTAATTGGATAGACCCCCTTTACTTATAAAATTGAGCTACACCTACCATATTCCTAAAGATGCTCCAATTGGAAAATTCTTTCACTAACTTGGAGCCTGTTAGACCTTGTAACAAACAAGATTACTCAGATTATGATCATGCTCCTATAATGATGGCAAGATTGATCCTCCACTATGGTATAATATTCTTAGCTATCTATATGGAAGAAGATCTCACAAAGGAAAAAATAAACCTTTGTCATCTTGCATAACAAACAAAAAAACATCCCTTTCTTATATGATTAGATAAAAACTAATAGAAAGGGGTGTACCCCTAACATTCCAAGTACAATAGTTTCCCAGTAGGAAATGATAAAAAAGAAGCGATGGAAGAGAAAAAAGGAGTGGTTCCATCTTGGAAAAACTAAAATATCTAGTTATGACCCAAAGTTGATCTAGATGATGGAAACTTTTTCCAACTTGTTCTTATATCTGGTATATCCTTCTAGTAAATGGGAAGATTCACTTGGTTTGAGCCTACTTGGTATTTTAATTTTACTCTATACTCCTCAAGCTAGGCAAAAATCTTCTAAATCATGGTCTACTTATGTCTAATGTGTTATTTAAGATGGTCATAAGATTTCTCAAGTGACACCAGTTGCTTTATCTTATCAACATCAAAAGACTGTTGTGGTTAATCAATGAGTTTTTTCAAAGTGATGCATACTACCTCTTCCTCCAAATCATTTTCACCATCAATGCTTACCATCTTTGTTAGTGCAAAATTTATCTCTTTTTTAGCAATCTTGAGGCACTGTCCTTCTCATTTCAAATTGAAGATGTCATCTTTGAGCATCATCAAATGATGCTTGATTTCGATTTGACATTCCTTAGGCCTTTTGTGATCATTTTAAGCAATAATCCTTTTTTACAATCAAAGTGTATGTGCCCATCTTATAGACCTTATCCATCTTCCACTAGACTTTTTCCCACTTTTTGATGTCTACCTCATAGAAAGCATTTGAGCATCACACTCCCTTTTATTATCCACTATGGTGTTCAAGCATTTAAATGTTGAGTTGATTATTTATTCATTCCTAGTGTGCAATTATTCTTTCCATTTTTATATTGCTTTCCATTTGGATTTCAAATCATAAATTTGTCCAAAATTGAATGACTCTATTGAGAAAAGAGGACACTCTGGATATCTAATAGTATTTAGAGTTTTTATTTGAGGCTCACTCAATAAGTTTTTCAAGTACTAGATCATAACTTGATTGTGTGCCTTCAACTCTTCCATGGTGGCTTTGTATTTATCCATTTAATGAACCACCATTTTTTCCAAAACCTATGAGCTATGGTTTATCTCATCCCTTGATGGTTCCCCTAGACTACAGCTATAAATAGTGTAACTCTCAAGGGGAGCATCTTTATTCAAAGCATCTAGTAGGGGTATTGCTCTCTCCAATTCTTTTCTCATGTAGTGATGAATGTGGTCATGTAATGTGTTTTATCCTTCTTTGGAGGTTTGGCCTTATGTACTTGAGTGATCTTCACTACATTGATCTCTCCAATTTGCTCATAATGTCCTTTTGCATTTTCTTTTCTTTGACCCAGATAAGGGGTCTAGTTTGGAACCCTATTGACGTATTGAACATTGATGTTGGCCTTGAGATAGTAAAAGGTGGTGTCATTTGAGTACTTGATGTATGAAATTCCATAGGAGTGGGTTATAGACTCAACACAAACTGCTTGATCTCTTCATCACTTTCCAACCCCTCATCACCTTTGTTTGTTCTAGGTTCCTCTTGTAGGTTTAGCTCTATTTGCTCTAAAACTTCAAAATATGACCCAAACTAATGAGACTTCTTGTGCATCTTTTTAATGGAGATACCTTGTCCTACTATCTGAATAGAAGGTTTCATGACTACTTCACCTTTTTTATTTACGTGAGCCTCAGGTATGGATGAGGTTATGGTGACATCATTATTTCCTTTAGGCAACTCTTCACCAACCATGGCCTCTGGAAATTTTTTGTGGATTAAATCATGGACCTTGATTTGAGGAATAAAATTTTGAGTTACTTTAATTGAGGCAATATTTCCTAAAGTATTTTCCTCAACATATTTATTTGATTGATCCAATACTTGATTTATTTCTATATGGGTGGGGGTTACCCCATGTGTAGGTTTTCTCCCCCACATTCTTCTATACTCACCTTCTCCTCTAGTGTTGAACTTGACACCTTTAGAGGGGAAGGGATAAGTTGTGATATCTCTAGAGTTGTTTGTAATCCTCCTTGCTCAACCACTACATGAGAGTCAGTGGCGACTTGAATATCTTGCTTTATCTCCACTTCAAGTCTCTCATTATATTTATTCAATTATTAATTCAACCTTGATCACCTTGAATTGGTGGTTGGTGATGACATTCTCAACAAATGTCTCTATATCTAATGAATTGGCTTCCCTTTTCTAAGGGGCTTGAGCTTGCATAGCCACCTCAACTCTAACTTGCATAACATATTCAAAAGATAGAGGATCATTTGAGGTCATAATTTATTCATCATTACCTTTGTTCTCTACTCTTGAGGGACCCTCTTCTACAAATAAACCTATCATTGAGACCTTCACTAGGGTCTAAGGCCTTTCCCTTGGAGTCCTCTACCTATTTTTTACTTACAGAGGACTGAATTCAAGATAATTTTTCATCACCTTAGTAATAGGCCTACATTCATCTAAGTATTCTTCATCACTCATATCCCTCAACCTCTAGGCATATGAGAATTGATCTTCTTTTATCTTCATGAGGAATTCCTTGGAATGTAGGTCCTTGAACACAACCTCTTTCCTTTTTTTAGGAAACCCACTTGGAGGTTACAATGACATCTTGACTCTTTTATGCTTAGGATTCTCTCCTTATTCCTCATTTCCTCTCTTAAATAAATCTTTGGGGGAGGGACAATGGCTGGCTATTATGTTGGTGGAGCATGTGGAGCTACAGCTAGATTGACCATTGGAGTGGCTACTGGGATGGTTGGTATTATTGGGTCTCCTTTTGATGAAATGTATATTAGGGTGGTAGTAGATAATGTAACCTCCCCAGTGGTGATCATATCCCAATTTTCATCCAAATTTATTAATTTTGAAAAGGACAAACCTACCTTGGAATATGATGCAAATTAAATTCCACATTAATTGGCCTAGTGAAGTCAACATAATAAACATTTCACTTCCCTTTACCCTTTGTTATTAGTGATGGATCTGAGGGATCACCACTATAAATTGGGAGGAAATCCTTTAACTCCCAAACTTATCTATGTTCCCAAAGGGTAGGGGTATCATAAGCACCAAGATCAACCCCATGTTCCTTCAGTTACCTGAAGGTTCCTCTCATGATTTCAAAGGCTCTCCATGTAATGTAATTTATCTCCTTAGTAATGAAGTATGCCTATGATATGGGTTGGGATTCAATATTAGATTAACTATACACTATATAAAATTTCATTTTATCATCCTCCATGTCCTTGGGGATGGAATCAATATTATAGGCAATGACTTTCGACACTATTAGCCTCATATAATCTAATTTTTTGACATCCTTCTTGATGGTGTAATTGGAATAGATATCTTCATATTGTTATTGATGTTAAATCACATTATTTTTTTTTCTAACCAATCACTTGATATCATAGTTGGGCCTAGGTGGCATCTTGTCAATCACATACTGGCCCATTTCTTGTTCCAATCACTTCACTTTGGTGATAGAGAGACATCAATAGTGTCTAATCTCATTTACAAACATGAAAGGATTATTTATATTTTTCATTATAATCATATTATATGGGGTCACCATCTACCAACTCAATTTTATTAGTTTCAATCTATCATCCTGGTGTCTCAACAATTTAATTAGAAACCACAAGTAACCACTTATGCTAATATACATGAATGTCCTAAATTGGATATATGAGGCATCATACTTCTAAATTTTTTCCTTAGACACATTTTAAATTATGTTGAGGCTCCTTAAATGATATAAGACACTCATCATAATGTTCAATAAATAACTATAGAACCTACAAATATTTTTCTTGAAGCCATCTAGAGTAATTTTTGGATAAATCTCATGTATTCTCATTCTATTAGGATTCTTGGTGAGTCCCTAAAATGTCATATTATGCACCAAGTTGTATATTAGGTAAGAATACATATAACATGTACCTATGAACTTCTCATTTTAAATAATTACTACCTTAAGCTATATCATCTACCTGTGCAGGTTATCACTTAGAATGGTAGCCCAGTCTAGCTTTTTCTACTGCTCTAATACATAGATTAAGACTATGAACATCCAAGGATAAAATTTATCTATGTTGGGAATCCCATAAATTTTATCTACCATGTTAATTACATATTCCTTGAATTCCACTAATTTTATACTCTTAGACATTCTCAAGACCTTTTGCCTCTTCTTAACTAGCCAGCAGGAGTTGACAATGTCTCATATCATGTTTTCATTAGTGTCCACATACTCTTGGCATTCCTTTATAGAGAGTGTGATAATTTTAGGCTAGGGATGAATCCCAAGTATGCTGAGGGCCAAAAGAGTGAAATAGAAGACAACTAATTGGTTTCCATCGATGAAAGTCCTAATTTCAAGTTGGTATACTCAGGTACATGGAATCACTAACTCTAGGTATGGGGCAACCCAAGGGAATGCTACCATAAGGGAAATATAACTCATGATAAGGTTGGAAACTAATGGAAGATGGTCTATTTTCTATAGGACATTCAAAAAGGCTACAAATTCTAATCCCTAAACATCTTTATCTTTAATTTCATCCAAAAAAGAAATAATATTGCTCTTGATAGATGCATAAGTAACCACCATTTTCACTAACTTTCTAGTGCAATACTTTGAATTTGAATACATATTTCACTCAAGCCACCCTTAAAATACCTTCAAACCCCTTTCACATAACACAACACACAAGGAGTTAGAAGAACACTTACTACAAATCTAGAGGGCTCCACAAAATTGAAGCTGAAAAGTAATGAATAATTCATCGTACTAACTCTTTCATGATACACATAACTAGGGCACACAAGTAGCTCAAAAACTATGAATTCAAAAGGTAAACATAAATTAAGGAAAATGTCTTAGTTATAGTCCTTCACATTTTTAAATTAGGTTTGCCATTAATGCTTTGAAGCACAATGGCTAATTACCAACTACCCCTTTTAGTCATTTAAGCTTTCTCTCAAAAAAGGAGAGAGGATATAAATGTTTATTTTATGTCAACTGATCCTCATTATAAAATGTGGATATTTATAATCAAAGTCTTTTATTCTAGTGTTATTTGAACCATTAGGAGATTTTCTCACCTTACCCACTAGAAGATAAGTGAGGCAATCTTTAAAAAGGGCCTAGAGCTTGAAAAGCCCTGAGGATCTACCCCATGTCATTACTTTTCTTCACAAATCTAGGCGTTCAAGCCCTAGAGACCTTTTACACCTTTCCCACTAAAAGGTAAGTGTGTAAATCTTCAAAAAGGGCCTAAAAATTATAAAACCTTAAGGACCTATCATGTGTCCAACTTAGATGTAAGCTCAAACTCTCAGCCAATTTTTACCTTTGCACCATTCTTCTTGATATGGGGAAAGGTGTGATATTAATTTGACCCCTAAAAATAGTCTTAGTAGACCCTTGATATAGCCACATGTCTTTTATTTAGTTCATCAAGAAATTCCTCACCTCAGTCACTAAAACACATCGAAGGCACAATTTGGTAATTTCATATAGGACCCTAGAACATTTCTTCTTCAAGTATAAGGCAACAAATTAATGTATACAAGGAGAGTTGGATATGTTTCTATCTTTTCCCAATGAATATTCCACCATGAAACCTTTGGCTAAACATTATAATTCCTTCAAAACTATTGAAAATGTCTTCCATATTTGAAAAGTTCCCTTTGAACCTTTTGGTATACATCCTTTGGCCATTTTTTAGAGGCAAAATGACCCATTGAAAGTGCCCTTTGATAATTTTGCAAAGGCAAAATAACTAAAGGAAATGATCCTTCAGAGCTTATGTAAGGGAAAAAAGACCCTACAATTCCTTCTTGATTTTTTTGTAGGAAAAATTACTGAAGGGAAAGTACCCTTTAGACTTTTTGCCATGGATAAAAAGTCTAAAAGAAATGATCCAAAAACACTTAAGATAATGTATGGAATTCCTTCAAAAATTTTGAAGCGAACAAAATGTTCGATGAAAATGGGTCTTCAAATTTTTTGTCCAAGACAAAAATCCCAAAGACCCATCTCCATCGGGCATTGTGTTCATGCAAAAGGCCCAAAAAGTCTAAGGGAAGGAACATTCTTACCCCTAAAAAAATGAGATAAAGGATTTAGAAAATTAAGAACATAAACTGGACTTTTCATAGGAAAACATGGGTACATAATTGGGGCTAATGACTTAAACATTAATACTTAACCTAGTCTGTACATAGGTATTTTCATATACAAGGGCCCACTTATTCTGGAGCAACCTTGGGCATTAACATAGACTCTAAAAAAACTTGGTAAATTAACAAAATACCCCAGACAGAGATGTTGAAACATAACAAATTTTTAACCTCCCAAATATTTTGACATTGAAAAGGGCACAAATTACTTGGTGTAGATTTTGAATCCAAAAGTATACATCCATGATTTTATAGTACACGGGGAATCTTTTGATGAATCCTTAACTAATCCATGTAAAGTGTTTACTAGGTGTGAACAGAATCAGTTGTCCCTAAGTCATGACAATTTTCTAGCGATGGTAGATCAAGGAATTGTGTTAAATAATAATATCTAAGCCTAGGGGATACATGTTAACACTAAAATATTGAAGTTATTTCATAGGTTTTTGTACCAAAAACATGATAGATATCAGTAGTTTTTTAAGTCATACATGATATTATAGGAATTTTTGGAGTATTTTAGTAATATTACTTAATTTATCACCAAGGATAGCGAATTTATATGTACTAAAAAAATGTCAATGGGATTTTGAGACAATAAAATAAAATTTATTTTATGCTCTAGTCTTGAGAGGTCCCACTATGGGGGGAGATATTGGGTAGAAATATTATCAAGGTAATATTGATGATATATATTCCATTAATAAGAATTAAAATCCCACTAAAAATAACTATAAAACTAATGAAAAGTACTTCCTTGTTGTCATTTATTCTATGAACAAATTATGTCACTACATTATTAGATATAAAATATTCATTTATATAGTTCATTCATCCATGAGATAACTCATGATCAAACTAGCGGTATTAAGTAGGATCATTATATGGTTACTACTATTGTATGAATTTGATATAAAATTCATTGATAAGCTTGGAAATGGTAATGTAGTTTCTAAATTCCTATCAATATTGATTATATCAAATAAAGATAAGCTAGTGGAGGATAACTTTTTAGATGCATAGGTGTTCACAGTTTTACCTCACTCACCATGGTTTGTTGATATGGCTAATTATCTAAGCACATGAAAGTTTCCTTGTGATTTCAATCCTAAACAAATGAAACATTTGATCATAAATAATGTTAACTATAAATGATTTAAAAATGTATTATTCAAATGTGTACCTTATTTGGTACTTCTCATTTGTGTATGAGAAGATGATATATATGACATCTTGAGAGCTTACCATGATGAGTTAGAATAGGTCATTATTCATCTAAATGGAATGTTCACAAGATCCTTTTGCTTATATATATTATCCTTCACTTAATAGGAATGTGAAAGGTTATATTTGGCAATGTGATCCTTGTAAAGGATGGGGAAACCTACACTTTCTAATGAAATGCCCCTCCATCATCAAGTAGTTTTAGTTACCTTTGAGAAATAGGGGTTATATTTCATTGCTCCCATTGATCCATGATAAAAGATAAATTTTTGCATCTTACTATGTACTGATTATGTCATCGAATGGGAATAATTTGAGGTCTTATCATTTCATCTTAAAGAAAAAAATGATTTCTTGTATTACAAGGTTATACACTATTTTGGAAAACTAAGATTACTAGTTTCAAACCAAGGCCCACAATTTATATCTAGTATGATCAAATACTTCACATAACACTACCATATAACCCACAAAAATTTATCACCTTACCATCCTTAAGCCTATGGTAAAATAGAAGTCACCTACAAAGAATCTGATAACAACTTGACAAATATAATAAACATTGATAGAAAATATTAGGCAAACAAGATACGTGAATAAGTTTGGGCCTAAAACATAGAATGGAAGTCCACCATAGGATTTTCTCCATATGAACTTGTATATGGGATTCCAATTTATTTAGTTTGAGTTCTTAATAAAAATAATGGAGGTAGGCATGGACCTGACAGAAGCATAAAAATAAATAAATCTTAAATTGAATGAACTAGATGAGATGAGACATGAGGCATTACATCATACAAATATATTTTTATATAAAAATAATTCATGGCATGAATTTTACATCAAGGAAATTAAATGTAATTAAGGATATTGGGGATTGTTTTTTGATACAAAATACTAAGATTTCAAAGGTAAAATCTTCACTAGATGGTTAGGGCATTACTATGTTGAAAATATTTTTGATAATAGATATTTTTACTTGTTATTAATTTATGGTAATAGTAAAAAAAATTTAGTACTTGGACATAAATTAAGGTTTCATCATCAACCTTCTAGTAAGGAAGAGTTCTACGAGTAGATTCAATCTCAAGTAGAATTTGGCTATACTGAAAAACCTTGTTCTTTCATCATAAACAAAGGATGAACTTTTAATTCTAATAAGTGAATAGGATTGAAAACTAGTGAATGGTGATCCTATTCCCAAAAAAGGTAAAACAAAAAAAATAAATAAATAAATAGAAATAAATAAAAAATAAAAAATAAAAATAAAAAAGTTGAAAAAGTTGAAAATCAGCAAATGGAAACTTTTTCAAGGGACAAAAAAATAAAAATATTACTCCTAATTGAGTTGTATAGTTATTTGGAATAACTTATGTTTTCTTCTCATCCTAAGACATGTGGTAGAAATAGGAAAAATGAAAAATATATTTAGTTCAAGGTATATATATTTCAGTTTTCTATAAGTAGGATTAATTTTGAGTTTTAAAAGTGTCATACAATATTGACTTTTCAAAAAGGATTCTTCTAAATGAGGACATGTCAAATAGGGGGTCTCCTAGAAATAGGGTATTTAAATAAGTTTTTTTTCAATAAATAGAGTAAAGTGACATACCATTAAAACATCCATTCATAAATCTAAAACATCATTAGAGGGACATGATATCATTATGATGACACACTCAAAAATATTTATAATAAAAGGTACTTACAAGGAACATAATGACAAGGACTACTTGTGGCATGAAGGAAAGGTCATAGTGGTTAATGAAGGAAAGAATGATGAAAAAATTGGCATGAGGGGGAGGAAACAAGATAAATTTTAGACACCTCAAATATTTCCACATGCCACAATAATCATATATTTTACCTAAAAATGTATAATCTCATAATAGATTCAACTCTGAGATATTTCAAGAGCTAGGAAAATAATTACCTAATTTTTAAACATATAGTTTTCTTTATTTAACAAGATAAATCTGTTCTCTCTTGATTACCAAAACATTATTTCTTGCTTGTCAAAATAGTCACACTTTTTGCCAAAACTCTCATTTTTTTCCCAAAACCCTACTAATCACACTCTTAATTATCTAAAAAGGGTTCTTCATAGCCTTGAGTATATTTTAAAAACTTTGTATATGGGGAAGAAAACAAAATCTAAGCCTGAATTAGTAAAAAACCTACTACATGATGAAGTTTTAATTTCTCAAGGAATTTCATGGATATTATGAACAACTAGTTGAAGATTTTTTCATAAATCTAAAATGGAATCATTAAAAAGTAAGACAAAAAAAAATTATGTTCAAAAACTCTATCATCAGCCAATTGTTTGGGATTCCTAAAATAAGAATGAAAAAACAATTTAGTTTTCTAGAAAAACTATGTAAAATATTTTGAATCTACTTTGTATTATGATGGACTATGGAAATATAATATCTCTTAAATAATTAAAATAATAGGTAATTATTCATTTAAATATTTGATCCAAATTTTACATGAGGAAGGGGAGCTCATGCCCAAGTTACTCATCAGTCTACAAGGGTTAACAAGGGGAATTGTGAGAGAAAATATTACAAAACCTTTAAAGACCATAGCCTATTGGGTCATCTAGGTTATCACATGTGATGGATAGTATGGCTCATTATGAGGATATTAAATGAATATTTTTAATCATTTTATACATGTATGAGATAAACCTCAGTAGGGAATAAACATGTCTTATGTTTTTTATGGTATTTTCTAAGTTATGGCAGATAGATATGTTTAAGGTGTAGCATCTATTAGACACCATGGGATAATACAATTGATATTTCATCAACATATATTGAATAAGGTATATTTATAAGCTAAATGGGATAAATTATTTTAATGCAAGTTTAATACAAATACCTTGGTCAAAAAATACCATCATACTATTCTTTTGCACCCAAATCTAGCTTAAGAGAATAAATTTTGAGTTAGGATCCATCTCTTGAACCAAGAAAGAAGTGAAAGTAAAGAACAAAAAATTCTAATGATACATTTGAGGAAGCTTTAGAGCCTGATACTAAAATCATACCTATTATGGAGATATCAAATTATGAAGAGAAAGATACAAATATCTCTTATCCTAGGGTCTTGATAAAAAGTGTAAGGAGTAAAAAGACTGTAATTGAGGATTCACCATCAAAAACACTTCCATGAATAATAATGAAACTCATTTTTCCTGACAAGGATAATATTGATAAAATATAATGTGATTTAGAAATCCTTGGAAGTATTGATTAGGAGTAACCTATAGAAACTCTGGAAGACTTGGAGGAGATTGTAGAAGTAATGGTTATGGAGGAGCCATCCATAGTTATAGAGGAGCTTGTAGTCATGGAAGAGGAGTTTAAAACTAAGGGGAACTTTTAATATCTCCAATAACCTTATTCATTTAGTTCATGGGTGTATAAAGGAAAAGCTTTAATTGTGGAAGAAGAAGAAGAGCAAAAGGAACAAGCCATGGCTTTATCAAGAGTATAAGCAACCATGAGACAATAAGAGGAGGAAATAAAATTTCTAAATTAAAAATTAAAAGGTAATGAATAAGTTATTTTATATATATATTAGGAGTTAAAATTAACTAAAATCCATACACTTATTAAAGATAGTTAAATAACTTAGTTTAAAGAGAAGAAAATGACACCTATATACCAGGTATACCACAATGTGTAAACCCAATTGTCTTAGTATAACATCATGACTACTTGGGAGGGAAATTATCAAACCATAAGGGAGGTTGGGTTAGAAAATAAAAATTTAAAGAGAGATCATGAAGAAGAGAGGAAATAAAAATAAAAGATAGAATCTATATTGTAAATATCATGTGAACTAGGAGAGAAGTTTCTTACTTGTAGAATACCTTCCTATCAGTATGGCTTCTTTCTACAAGAACAATTTAATAGATGTAAGTTTTTGATAATTTCATATGGGTTACCTCATGTATTAAAAGATGAAAAATAATTTGAGGAATCGTATCATGTTAGTACCCCTAAGTAACAAAATATTATATGTGAATTCTACTTGTGGATCTATCTCCAAGGATACATGTCCTCCTTACTAATTAGTTTATTTTTAGTAAAATATAAAATAAATGCTTTCACCTCTACATTTAAAATTATACCACATGGAGTGATATTATAGAATAATTGCTTTTGTAAGTCAAAACTTTTAAGTTCTACATGAGGCTTTGATTCCCTAATCTAAACAAGAAAAAAAGTTTTGTGAAATCTCTTCTATAATCCAAAGATTAGGGAGTAATGTCCAAAAATCATAATAAAATGCATTTATAATTTTTAATAGTATTCTCAAAACCATTTTAGTGTAGCCCTTATTTCATATGATTAGAGGTGGGATATATTGAATGTCCCCTTGAAGATAAGGGAGGTCATCACTCCTAATAATCTCAAATGGTGTTTTAAAAGAATTAGGGACATTATATAATTGATATAGTAGTTTATATAGGCATATGGGAAATAATGGATTGGATTTATATAAAGACAACCATTTATAATCAATCTTATGTCTCCATGGGAAAACACAGTAGCTAGAGGAGAATGATATTTTGAAAGAAGGAACCCAACACTACACTAAGATACATATTATGACACTTATGACCTTATTAAGAGATTTGGAGACATGGTGTCTAATAGAGAAAAAAGGACACCTTAGCTTCAAAGAAGAATTACAAGAAGTAAAGTGTGTGGGAAATGATGAGACCATAAAATGGCTCATTAAATCCAAGTAATTACCTAATTTTTATACCAAAATTATCCCTTTTAAGTGGATTTAGATGTGCCTAGTAAAATTCATTACTAACTCAAAGTATAAAATGAGTATTTTACCTTAGTTATTCTATGCAAGTTATTGTTAACTATTTATACCACTTTATTATAACATTTGCATGGGAAAAACACCAATTATATATATATATATATATATATATATATATATATATATATATATATATATATATATATATATATGTATATGTATAGGTCGTAATTATGTACTATATTCAAATATAGTATTTTTTGACATTATAAGACTCCTAAAGACTAGATTAGACTAGCTGCAAAGATCACCAGTCTAGCTTCAAAGATCACTAGCCTAGCTCCAAACATGTCGAGATCGGTTCTAAATAATTCTCTAATGCCTAGAAAATAAAATATGATGATTATGTATACACATAATATTTTCAAACTTTTATTTATTATAGATGCTCTTTATCTTACATGAACCCATCAAGTCCCAATCTCTTTGAGTGCACACATTAAGGGGTGCATCAAGAAAGGGGTGGGCATACCATTGGTGATTTTTAGGATTTTTTTCCCTTTTTCTAATAATTATCTACACACTTGTCTCCTAAAAACCTTATCAAAAAGCTTGTTCTTCTCTATTTCACACTCCTTAGTCATTTCCTACCTTTTGTCCCTCTTTTCCTAACCCTAACCCCTTTTTTTTACTTTTTACTATACTAGGTTGACTGGGTCGACCTTATATAGTTTTAGGTGAAATTAATTAAGGGTTTAGGTGAGCTCTTGGATGACCTAGCCTGTGACCTACTTAATTCTTATCCATTATTGTGTTAGGTTGACTAGGTTGACCCTATCGACCTAAACTTTTGAAAGGGCTTAGGATTAAATATAATTATATATACAAGTTCATTTCACCATTATTTATAGAAGATAATAATAAGTAAGATTTATTATGCATCTACTTATCCACCATTCTACTTGAGGAACAAGCTTAAGGTTTCATAATTTATATAGAGATACAGATCTTGTCTTGTTGAGAAGTCTTTTGGATGCATTGATAGGTTGTGTAACCTAAATCTAATTTGTCTTTGTCATCCTTACATACCATAACAACCTCTTGCAAAGAACCTTGGCCAAGGGAGAGATTGAGAATCAGTGGGTTCATCTTCAAACATAAGTATTCCTAACTTTATTCTTCATTTGTAAGAGTAAATAGATATGCATTTTTACTTCTCTTCCATGTATTAGGATTTTTGATACATTGATGTGAGTATATGTCTCTTATGCATGTTTAATTTTTATTTTTATAACCCCCATTTTGTGCCACAATATTTGGTGAGCACTAGATTAAAATTTACTATACTTGTTATTAGTTTAATTAGATATTAAAACATAGGACCTAATTAGGGTTATTGCATAAATTATACTTGACTGAAGGCTTTGAAACCTTACCTAACATTGTGTATTTTGGTAAGATATCATCCAATTGGGTTTATAAGATCCCCATATTTGTCATGTTCTTGATTATCTAATGTATCCCCAATTAGAAGTGTAATTATGATATATCTTCTCTGAGTTAGGATTGATTTGTAGGCATGATGAATTTCTAATTTCACACATTTTGGTGAACTCGATGTGAATCTAAATCTTGTATTTTTATCTCATATTTTTCATTATTTTATAATTTTATTTATTTATATTTATGATACTAGGTTGATAGAATCGATATAGTTATAATTTTTGTGCTTAGGTTTAACACATAGTCACATCAATATTACTTTATTTTATTTGTGCAAGTTTTTCATCATATACAAGCTACTAGGTCAACTCTATTAACACTATATATTTTCCAAATTTCTAGATAGCCTACTAGGTTGACCCTATCGACATAGTACTCTTTTCAAACTTCTAGAAAACATACTAGGTCAACCCTATTGACACAGTATACTTTACAAGATTTAGTAGTAGGTTTTTATAGAACTAGGTCGACCTAGTCAACTTAGTTGGTAGAACTTTTAAGTAGATTAAACATAAATTTTACAAATTATAATCATATTATAACCCACCAAGGTTCCTTTCTCTCCTTATATATCATTTTTGTTATTTCATTATAGTTCTATTTTTCATAGTTTGTAGTCTTTAAAACTATCCCCATACATCAAACTAGGTCGACCATGTTGACATAGTTTCACATTCTATCTTATATCTATAAAATTAGGCCGACATTGTCGATGTAGTTCATTGCATACCCTTGCTTTATCAATAAAATAGAAACACTATCAACTTTATTCTATGATCTCTATATACACTATTGTCTGAAATGATAATGTACTATGTTTCAAAGTTAGAATTAACACTTATATGCTAGTAATTAGCTCACACTTTCATTTTTAGTTGCTTTCATGCTTAGAATAGATCACATAGTCTAATTAGGTTATTTTTCAATATACCATTTAGTTTCACTATTTTTCTCTTTTATGTACACACTACCAAATCACATAATCTTAAAATGCATTTTAACAATTATTTACCCCAAGGCCTACCTACTTGGATTTCATCACCAAGGGGGAAGTCGAATTGGTTTTCTATCTAATTATAAACACATGGTTAATGGTATATATTGGTAAAGTACCTAACACTTTTATCATTGTAGTGTGTGACGTGAGGGGGTAGGCCCCAATACCAAGCCAGTACCATTACCAACATAAATCCCTTTTAACTTAAATGTCCTAAAACCATCTATAGATTGATTTCTAGTTCCTTACTTACAAACAACTCCATATCACTCTTAAAATAATACTCTAATAATCTAACAACATTTAGGATGACCACTTTGTTAGAATTTACTTTTCAAGTTGATTGCTTTCTCTTTGCTCAATTATATGGTGTATTGTAAAAAATTGCATTAGCCAATGTTAATGCAAGGTTTTGTATTGTGTGCCTCAATTATATAAACCTCATTGACCCAATTATTTTTGTGTTTCCTTTCATTTCTTTATTTCAAAAATACTTGAAAAAAAATTCTTATTTCAGTACATAGTCTTTCTTCCCAACACAGTCTCTTATAGACTATTTATTTTCCCTACCTATCGTACTAATTCAACCCTATTAACATATTACTCTTTTCTACTTCTTATAATACAAAACTAGGTCAACTTTGTTAGCTTTTTATCTTTTTATACCATTATGTTTCCCACGTTATATAACTAAGTCAACCCAGTTGACTCTGTATTCTTATTTTATTAGCTTTTAGACCCTATTTTTTGTACTAGGTCAACCTAATCAAATATGTATACTTTTTTGTCACTTCCTATTTTCCTTACTTTCACATCAATTTTGTCTTCTCTATTCCTTCACTTTCATCATTAAATTCCTATTTGAAGACAACACTAAGTTGAATTCAATGGATATGATGAGTCTTATCAGCCCTCATAGGGTCTCCCATAAGCAGCTTAGGGCTCCTCTCTTAGATGAGAGTAATGTTCATATATCCATTGGCATAATGAACTATGGGACCCCTCCTCATTCCCATTCTTTTTGGAATCCTCTCTTATCACTTAAAGATCAACCTAAATTAGATTATACCCCTAAAATGCTCTTCTTTACCTCTAAATTTTCTCAGCATTGAGGAAAGGATCCTTCTACCATTTACCACCTCATGATTATTGGTCAAGTTTAAGAGCTTAATTAACCTTCTCCTACATTTTAATATGGATTTGGGGATACTAGTTTCTTTTATTCTTATCCTCTTACCTCTCTTTTTACCCCTTCTCATACCATGACTTATTTTTCTTTAACTTCTTCTACCTCCATGCCTAGTATCTCCACTAACATGGTAGGTTCTACATCTAGTGGGCCTCTCCCAAGACCTAATCTCCTTAACTCTTCCACTAGTGAATCATTTTATACCCATGGTAATCATGACCCTAGTGCTTCCTCTTCTCATCCTTTTACTAGTCCATATTTTGTTACACAAGCAAATTTTGCCACTAGTGCCTCACATTCTAACAAATCTTCTCAAGCTCTTACCAACATTAATAGTGGTACCCAAACCATTACCTTAAATTCTAATACTTCAAATAATACCAAAAATACAACTTAAACCCATCATATTTTAGTACAAACACATAATCAAATGAATAATTTTCAATCTCATAATATAAATAAAATGTTGAGAATGCAAAACCACCTTATCCATCTTCAAACCAACCCTCAATAGATGTCATGCAGCACACATAATCAAAATGTCCCCCAACTCTTCTTAGGGATTCGCATGGTAATATTATCCCTCAACCTCTTATTTTTAATAAAATAATTAAGCATCTTCAAAATGAACCTCTTACATCTAAAATTACTAATATAAATATAAGAGGTATCACCCTTACCATTTCTTACAATGGGTCAACTGATCCTATGATTGATCCAAAAACATTTGGAAATATATATAAAGATTGGGTCAAATTAAATACCTTTTACACTACCAAATTATTATCCAAAACACTCATGGGTGATGTTTTATATTGGTACAACCAACTTAAAACTCATTTTATTATTAGTTTGGAAGATTTAGTAAATTCTCTAGTCTAAGAGTTCCAAACTAGTGATCTTCCTGAGAATACCTTGGCCTATTTTATCAATCGTAAACAACTTGAAAATGAAACTACATAATATTTTGTTTAAAAGGTGGAAAACATTGTCCAACAAATGTGAACATAACATGGTTAATGATAACCTTTTCCATCTCTTTACCAATGCTCTTTTTCCCAAGTTGTAATATCGGGTCCATACTCCCTCTCCATGTACTTTAGAGGAAGCCATTAACCAATAAAAACATCAAGATTTCCTTATGCATCAGTTTAAGTGACCTCAACCTTTTGTGGGTCCTCGTATCTTACTTAAGAATAATAATTATCATGTTACCAATGATGGTGTCATGGACTCTTATGATACCATTCATGCGATTCAAATTATTGTTCCTAACCAATCTTCAAAACCATCTCCCCCTTCTCAAGAATTCACCAATCATCACTTATATTCACCTAGTAACACCAATGTTCACAAACCTTTATCCATTTTTGAATTACTAAAATGTCTACTTAGGCCTCTTCCATTCAAACTTGATCCCACTCATCCTCTAAAATCTTGGTATGATCCCAATAATTTTTTTTGGTTTCATGCTAGTTGGGGTCATTCTCATGAGACTTGTAGGTAACTTCATAATTTTTCTATGAATTTTCTTCTTGGTCCCAATTTTTACCATTATTATACCATTCAAAAATGCCAACAAGCCTATGACATTGCTTTTAAAGCCCATGAAACTAATACTAAAACTCAAGATTTAAATAAAGCTAATGCTCATTTGGCTATCTATAAATACCCTCTTCCAAATCATCAAGATAACCTAGATAATCCCACCTCTTCCACCAATAATGTAAAAAGTCTTATTGACCCAACTTTTAAAGAGAATGTGTTAAATAGGAATAATATGTAAAGGGTGGTTGCTTTCATTAATCCTCAACCTATTTACACCCCTCCATTATATCTCACCTTTCATGTCATCCAAGATTATTCTCTAACTCACTTAAATGATTTAGGCAAAGATGACCTTATCCATTTTGATGAACCAATTCCAACTCTTCCCCTAGTTAACACTTCCCATTCTATTTCTACCATCCCTCCATCTTCTTTACCTAACACCAATGATAATCAAGATTATATCAACACTTCTAGAAATTCTTAGCCCACGCCTACATCAACTACTTCATGTTCTCAACATAATTTATAACCTTATTTTAAACCTTCTCCCTTTTCACAACATAAATTCCAATGTACTTTAGCTCCTTCTTTTGAGGACCTCCTTCAATACTATGCACCTATTTCTAACAATATTCTTATGTGTTATGATGAGTGGCATCCCATTATGAAACTCACTAATCTCCCATACTAGATTCCATTTCTTTAGATTATGAGGAACTCTCTGCATCATCAAAACCATCTGATGCAAAAAAAATTCAAATTAACATCCCTCATCTTCCCCTCGCAGGATGAGAAACACCCTTATCTAGATCTAAAGATAGCATATTGTAGTAATGCAAAGAGATGTCCATACATATTGATTAAATATTAGACACTTATCTTTCCCTAAAGTTTCCCATACCTTACATGATTCTTTCTAAGATTCTACTTTGTGTGGATGATCCTCCTCTATTTATTAGTGTCCAAATTGGTGATATCCAAGTCAAGTATGCCTTCATGGATGAGGGTTCCATCACTTATGTTGTCTCTCTCAATTTTATCAAAATTCTTGGATATTCTCAGTGAAATCTCAAATATTTAAGTAGAACATGTTAAGGATATGATCAAAGTCAAATTCATCCTTTAGGTTGTGTGTGGCTTCCCATTACCATCCTACCTATCACCATTTTCATGAAGGTGATGATATTTAACTTTTTGATATCTTACAACATTATGATTGGTAAGCCATGGACTAATTATATGCAAGTAGTTTCTTCTTATACCTATCAATGCATCAAATTCCCTCACAATAGAGTTATTTATAGGATTTAAGATGACACTAACCCTTGGAATTTTGAATAATTCCAAGATAATGGTGTCTTTAAGATTCCTACTATTGAACCTTTGCCCAGTGTTCAATTTTATGAGTCTCAATGATTTAACTTTCCCATAAAATCCACTAAAAGTTATAATTGTCATCTCAAACTAGTTAGGAATATTCCTCCAACCTCTTATATTTTGATAATGATGAGCCTACCAAGATCAATCTCAATATTAAAACTTCCAATCTCTTACCTCATCTCATCTCTCAAGTTCCTAATTCTTTACAATCTCATTCTTGCAAACCAACTTATGATGACATCCCTATTTTTTTGACTAAGACTCAACATTCCATTCATCACACCTCATCAAATGATAATGTAATTCCTACTTGCATCATTGATCTTCATACACCTAAATAAAATGATGGTTATTCCTTAGATGATCCACTCTTAGGTGATCTTGTTTACGCCCATGATGCAAATATTATCCATTATCATTCCTATTTGATTCATTCTTTTAGTATATCTTCCTATATTCCATCATATGTAGTTCATAATTATAGTATTTTTCCTCTTTATCATAGGGTAGAGGTGGTGCAGACACCTTCATTTTTTTAAGAACCTCATAGGAGTATAATTATAGATCATGCTATGACTTGGCCCTATCACTTCATGAGGTACCATGACCCATATAGCCTACTTATCCCTAAGATGCATGTAAATCTCCTTCAGCCTTCTATATATCCTAACACTCCCTTAGTAAAGCTTGCTTCAGATCTCATTCCTACTCCTAATTTAGTTGATTTTATTCCTACTTCTGATCCCATCATTCATTTCATTGAGCCTAGTCCAATCCCTTCACCACCTCCACCTTCTCTTGGTGATGGTTTGGTTCCTTTACCATATATGGCTCTATTACACACCAAATGGGTTGATGAGCCTTCCCAAACTAATTCTACTTATATTACACCTCCTCCAATGAGTACCTCTATTAATCCTACTCATATGAATATGTGTTGCTTCTATGACATAGATATCATTCATCCATGCATTGTCATAATCTATGATAATATATTGACACTTTACATCCTCCTAACCCTTAGTCCTCAAATAAGACTATACCTCTATGAAAGGTACTTCTTGATTATGTTTTTAAGTATGGAGAGGTGTATTATCTTTAGCACTAATATGGAACCCATCAAATCAATCATTGTTATATCCTTTAGAAACACCTTAAATATCATATTTTAACTATTCTCGCACATTATACCATTATTCCCATGGGTCATTGCCATAAGAAGGCTCCCCCTTATTCTCTCATAGTTCTACCTCTTATGGTTCCATCCCCTCTTATGGTCCCTTCTTCACCTCCTATTCTTCCACCCATTAATCCTTCACCCATGCACCTTCCCTCACCTATGAATCCTTTTCCACTTATGAGTCCCTCACCTATGGATCCTTCCCCACTAGTGATCCCTTCATATCCTATAGAGTCCACTCCCATGCATTATCCAAATCATCCCTTATATAATATCCCTCTTCAACATAATTTATAAATCATTCTTACCTTTTCTATTAAGGATATTATATGTGAAGTATTTTCCTAATTTTCATTGAAGATAGCTAAGACATAAGTTGCAATTTGCATCCAACTTCATATAGATTTATCAAATGTTCTAGATAATGTGTTTGGGAAAATCTATTAGTACTTATGAGCACATGTATGGTGTTATTACATTTTCATTTGGATTGGATGTGTTCTCTAATCTTATCTTTATTTATTTGTTATATCATTTGACATTATGTCAAATTCTCATTTATCTTACATGGTGACTTTGATTTCACACTTTATATTACTTATAATGTCATTTTTGTTTGCTTATGGATGTCTTCTTTCTCATTGATTTATTTTTTTCCTTGAGTTTATTTCTTAAAAACTCCATTTTTATCTTTTCATGATTATTTTCTTTCTTATCTCTATATACATGGATAATTATCATTGGGACTTGGTTACACAAACCTTATTCCCTTTAGTCATTCTTTCCTTACTATGCAATCGGTTAAAAAATAATTAATCTCCTTTTATTGGGTCCACTTTGGCTTTCCTTTATTCCCTTTTCACAAACTAAGCATATACATAGTTGAGACTTGAGATAACATGTTGGTTCATTGTTAAGCCTAAGTGTTCTAGTCAGTCTTGTCTTTGGTCACTTAGCTTCCTTTAGCCTAAGTCTACATCTCATTCATGTGTATCACCCTATCTTACATGATTGGTCATTCCAAGTCCATATGGATAATTAATCTTTAAAAAAATACTTAAAACATTTAAAAGCCAAATCATTTAACAAAGGCAATTATACAAATGGTAAGAACATTCAAAAAATTTAGAAGTTAAATCACACTAAAAGAGGTGATTCAAAGCACATCTCCTCCTTCTAGTCAAAGATCAAACTCCAATATTGGACTCATGATAGATCTGAGGTCCATTGGGGTATGACAGGCTAGTAGATTAGAAAAGGATAATAAAAAAATCTTTTACTGCTACCTAATTTCTCATGTAAGTATCCAATCTTCACATTAGGTAGATGGCTCTATAAGGGGTCCTAAGGAATGGAGAACATGTCATGAGAAGGTAGGTCTACTATACTTTTATTATACCAATCTACCTTCATGAGTTGATCTTATTAGCATGCTTATTTTCCTATACAATTTTATGTCTATAGGAAACATGTTTCTTTTGTACATTGATGGTCATTAGTCACTTCGTGTCTTTTCATATCCTTAGTATGCCTCCTGTATCCTAAGGTATTCTTATGATGCCTAATTTATGATTTTTAAATTCCCTTTTTCACTCCCTACAATCCTAACATTTCCCCTTTACAAATATTTATTTGTTCACTAATCACTCCCTTGGGGATTCCATTTGTGAGTTGCATTGTAATACCATGGATAGGACTTGGCCTTCCTCACAAATTACCAAAATTTCACATTCGTATTACCAAAATTCCTTATTACTAGATTTTCCCTTTATTTCACCTCATTGGTGTTCCCTTTATGAGTTGTAGTGTAAGACCATGGATAGTACCTAGCCTTCCTCACTAAATTTTCCAATAATCTAAGTCACAACCAAGATTACATGTATCAAATATTAGATAAGATTTGATTGATTATGAAGTTACACATCATTGGCATGCTTCCCATCTTCATTGAGTATGTTTTATATTTACTTCATTATTGTTTCACTTTTATCTTCTTATTTTCTAATTGCATGTAAGAATCCAACCATTTCTTGGATTTTTCATACTCCCTAGCTTGAATTAGTGTGATAAATTAAAGACCAATTTTGCCAATTTTGTTTTTATTTTAGACTTCTCAAGGTGATTTAGTATGATTGATTAAATTAATTGATTTTTTTTATATACCATTTATCCTTTTACTGACTTTCCACTCTATTACATTACTTTCATACTTACCAACATGACTTAGTATGATTTTTCTTATTTTAATATGGTGCTAATTTTTCTCTTAATTTAAAAACAAACTTTTTACCATCTTATTTTACCATCCTTTGGTTCTTCATACTTAGTCATTTTCTTGTTATTACACATTTCCCAACATGAAATAGTGTGTATTACATTTATTTTTGATTGATTATATTTTACCAAACCCTTTTTGTTTATATCTTTTTAACCATGCATGTTTCCTACATAATGCTATAAAAGAAACCACAACTCATATATTTCCTATAGCATATATAAAAATAGATAAATACATATGCTAGAAATAAATATATCCAAGAATCCATAACCACAACCATAATACAAGCTCATAATATCAACATCTAAATACCAAAATTAAATATCTATATATATCATAATTTTTGATATAAAGTACAATAATATACATCATCTTAGCTCTAGGCTGCGCTTTATCCTATCTATCTCATGGCCTATCCATGCTTCCCATAGATGCCTCAGACCATACCCTATGAATAGTATGATGTAAATAGGTTGTCTAAGATCTAAAAACTATCACTTATCCTAATAAATTGCCCACCTAGGCCTATACCTTCGCTAGATAGGCATGTACCTATGCCAACTAGGTCATGGTAGTTATATGTGTAGCTCTCTTCTGAGATAAGAACTATCATGCCTATGCCTCTCCTACTCCCACCCATACTAGTGGTTTTGGATCCTCTTTACATGTTTTTACTTTCCTCATAACCTCTCTTGCCAGTTTTAACCAACTCTTTGGGGTAGACACTATCTCAAGATCCTTTAGTGATATCGATTCATATGGCATCAGTGCCTTACTAAAGATCTCATGGATCACTCATATCACTTAGGATCCCCATATGGTCTCCTCCTCCACAATATCTAAAAAATTCAAACTAGATATTAGATCATAGATATATCTCAAATATATATATATATATATAAGCTATCTTAAATAACTCAAGTAAAATTCAAAACCATATATTTTTACCTATTTACGTGTTACCTATTACCATCTCACCATCTTCATGACCATTGAGCATAGTCTCTCCATCAACATATCTTCTGAGTACCTCATTTATAGGTCACCACCCAAGATCAAATCTTGGGTTCACCACTTGTGCTCATCTCAAGTTGTGCCTAAGTGGTACCTCTATCTCCCACATTGTCCTAGCCCACCCAATGGGTCATCTAGGATGACCACTATCTCTACTATCTCCCACTAATAGTGTGGTTGAGGTGGTATCTAATCCTCCTAATGTGGTTATGGTGGTGGTACCTTTGGCACTCTTATGTTTGTATCCATATCCTCTCTATATATAACCTATCAAGCTTGACCAGTCTAAGATCTCTCATACCATGGTTTGATCACTAGCTTAGAAACTAATGGCCTAATCATCCTCTCCCCCTAAAATTTTTCACATGCTTATCCCAAAATTTTGGCACTACTCTCAATGCTACTAGATGAGGGAGTCCCATATATCTTAGTACATGCACCACTAGATGTGGCTCTATCCACTAGGTATAATGGCATGTAATTTATATCTATGTTAATATTGGTACCTCTATCTCTCAGCTCAACCATACTATATCAATTTTCCCATATGGTTGCCACATAATGTCTACCTACCTAACTATTTATAGTGCTAGCACATTGGGTACAACCTATGCTACTTGATTTATTTACCACCTGTGTACCTAAGGAAATTGAATCATCAACCACATAAGGTAACCCAGATGGTTGATATAATGAAAACCTCTCATATATCAATTAAATTAGTAAGATAATATGCCCCATAGGCTTCTACCTTATATATGACTTCCCATACATGTCATGCATAAGCTAGACCTAGATGACAGAACCTAAATCATATAATACCCTATGCTTCAATATAGTCTGGCATAAAGATATCACATATAGTGATACCTTGCAATCTAACTTGTGATATAGCACCCATGTTGTCATAATTAATATAACCACCTTATATGTATATATATATATATATTCAAAATTTGAGATGTATAAACATCAAATAGGCTAACTCTTATCTTGAGATATATCATCTTTGAGCACATCACCCAAATGGCTAAAGATCTCCTCTCCTCCTATCCATCTAGTACTCATGTGACCATATGCATACCTCCTATCAGTAGTCAAACTATAGCATGGACATCCTCTAGGGTGATACCCCCCTCAATGGTATCCCCATCCACCTCCCACCTAAAGGTATTAGTCAACCATTCCCAGGGTCTTAGGAACATGACTATCAAATCTGAACTCAATAGAACTCTACACATATCTACAATCCCTCTTAGATCTAATGAAACCAATCTTGATTGACCCTTGGCTAACAATCACTCTAAGAGGTCTATGAGACATGCTACATCCACCAAGTGCCAAAATCTTAGAAGTCCCTAAAACCATAAAACAACACAAGATATATTAGATCCTCCATGTCATTTATAATCAAAATACATTATTTTCAAATTTTAATAAAAACTATTCTAATTTATTTTAATTTATCCATTTTTTAAAAATTTAACCTATTTTTAGCTTAGTCAGCCATTTTAGTCCTTAATCAGCCATTTTGGGCCTTTCTAACACTCTTTTGGCCTATTTCATGCATTTTCATACTATTTTGGTCACTTAGCCAAATACTAGGTTGACTAAAATTACTTCATTTTGACTAGGTTGACTTAACAAACTAAGTCAACCCTTTGCTTTTCCCCCCCTTAGTAGTAAGTTGTCACAGTGGATTATTCTACTAAGTGGGTTGTCATGGACTAGGTCAGTAGTCTGTAAAATAAACTAATTTGGCACATACCTACTAAGTTGGCAATGTGGATTCAACAAATTTTTAACCTACTAGGTCAAATGGGTCAACCTAGTTGTTTCTACCTGTTGACCCCTTTCATTGCCAATAATAAATGCCTTTTGGTAGTTATTACTCAGGTCCCTTTAAACCCATTTACTTATTAGGTTTCTAATACCCTTATAAACTTTTTTGGGTTCATTTTGGTTCCTAGATTTTTTTTAAATTACAAATTTATAAAAAAATACTTAATTTCAATAAAATATTCAAAAACTAGTTTGAGATTCTTATTTGCCTACGTATGTTGTAGCTATTACAACCATTGGGAGTCCCTCTCATCTTAGTTTTCATCTCCTCTCCATCGTAGCTTGTTTGGTCTCTCAAAGATCTTTTTTATCTCACCCATAAGTCAATAATAACAAATGACTTCCCTTTCACCCTATTTAAAATTACTTTTCACAATTATTTACCTTTCAAATATTTTTATTTAGATTCCTTATTTTAATCATATCTTTGTTTTTACTAACCCATTTTTTTAATCATAAAATGTTCTAGAATTGTGACATCATAGACAATATTTTCCACTAATATATGCATATTTTCTAAAAAATATAATTTTTGGCTATTTTTTACACTAATCTCTACAGACTCACCTAATGTTCTTCACATTGGACACCTTAACTTCTATTTCAATCTACTTCTTTATCTACAACACTAAGGTAAGGAAAGGTATGTGTTTTTTAGTTCTATCCTTTCATTTATCTTATTTGCTCCTTACTTCATTTTATTTAGTATTATTAGTATGTGTCATCATATTTTATTCCCAAAACAACATCCCATGTTTCACTCATGTGACATGTAATAAGCTTCAAGTGGGGCATATGTATACACATAATATTTTCAAATCTTATCAATTATTGATGTTATTTATCTTGTAGGAACCTGTTGAGTCTCAATCTCTCTGAGTGCACACCTTAAGGGGTACATCAGGAAAGAGGTGGGTAGACCATTGGTGCTTTACATGATTGTTATCCCTTTTACCACTTATTATCTACATACTTTTCTCCTTAAAAAATTATCCCTAAGCTTGCTCTTATCTATTTCACACTCCTCAATCATTTCCTACCTTTTATTCCCCTTTTCCTAACATTATCCCATTTTTTATTATTTACTATATTAGGTTGACTTGGTTGACCCTGTATAGTTTTGGGTGAAATTCATTTAGGGTTTAGGTCAGCTCTTGGCCTACCTATCCCATGACCTAGTGAATTCTTGTCCATTATTATTCTATGTCGATTGGGTTAACCCTATCATCCAAAACTTTCATAAGGGCTTAGGGTTAAATTCACCTATATATACAAGTTCATTTCATCATTATTCAGAGAAGAGAAGAAGAAGTAAGAGCTATTATGCATCTATTTATTCACTATTCTACTTGAGGAGTAAGATTAGTTTTTATACTCTCTTTGAAGATATAGATCTTGTCTTGTGGAGAAGTCTTTTGGATGCATTGGTAGGTTGTCTAGCCTAGAGTTGATTTGTCTTTGTTATCCTTACATACCATAACAACCTCTTGTGAGTCACTTTGGCAAAGTGAGAGATTGAGGATCAATGGGTTCATCTTCAAAGGTAATTATTCCTAACTTTATTCCTCCTTTACAAGAGTATATAGATATGCATTTGTACTTCTCTTCCATGAATTAGGATTTTGTATACATTGATGTGAGTATATGTCTCTTATGCATGTTTACTTTTATTTTTTATAACCCCCACTTTATGCCACAAGCTTTGGTGATCACTAGATTAGAATTTACTTTACTTGTTTTTAATTTAGTGAGATATGAAAACATATGACCTAGATAGTGTTATTGCATGAATTGTTTTTTATTAACGGATTTGGAACCCTCCCTAGCATTGTATTATGGTAAGAGATCCCCTAATTAGGTCTATTAGATCACCATATTGGTCATGTTCCCAATTATCTAATGTCTCCCCAATCAAAAGTGTAAGTATGATTTATCTTCTCTGAGTTAGGATTGATTTATATACATGATGCATTTTCGATTGCATATAGATTGTACATTGATTTAAGGACATAATTTTTTAATAAGTAGTCTATTATATTTCTGGGAACAATTATAGAGTTATGTGTGTGTGTGTGTCTGCGTGCACACGCGCGTGCGTCTGTGTGTATTGATATGTATGTATGTATGTGTGTGTGTGTGTGTGTGTGTGTGTGTGTGTGTATAATGTATATGTATATATATATGTATATATATATATATGTATATGTATATATATATATATATATGTATGTGTGTGTGTGTGTATATATATATATATGTATAAAGATATATATATATACACATGTGTATGTATATATATACACACATATATATATACATATATATGTATACATATATATATACATATATATACACATACACACACACACACATATATATATGTATATATGTATATATATATATATATATACATACATATACATATATATATGTGTATATATATGTATACATATATATGTATATATATATATGTATATATATGTGTGTGTGTGTGTGTATATACATACATGTGTGTGTGTGTGTATATATATATATTATATATACATATATATATGTATATTATATATATACATATATATATATAATGTATATATATATGTATATATACATACATATATGTGTGTGTGTATACACACACACACACACACACACACACACACACACACACACACACACACACACACACACACACACACAGAGATATATATATGTATATGTATATACATATATATGTATGTATGTATATATGTATATACATGTGTGTGTGTGTGTGTGTGTGTGTGTGTGTGTGTGTGTGTGTGTGTGTGTGTGTGTGTGTGTGTGTGTGTGTGTGTGTGTGTGTGTGTGTGTGTGTGTGTGTGTGTGTGTAATCAAAAAATAGTAGTGTTTATTTTTAACCATGGTATTTATAAAAAAATATTATGAGTGAATATAAATATTATGTTTTTATCTAATACCAAAATTAAGGTTATATTTTATAATCTACAAAATAAGGTTCAACTAGAAACAAACATGGAATCATGTGTGAAACTAAATCCAGCTCTTTCCACCAGTTTTCCTTAGAAAGTGGAAAAGATGTTATTATGATATTTTTTTAGAATAAGAAATATCCTAGATATATTTTATATTGTTAGGTTTTTGTCTATTTTTAATCATTTTTTGTAACACATTTTGATATATAAACATCTCTTTGAGTAGAGAGGGGTATAAAATATATTAGGAAAGGATAGTAGGATCAAGTTTGAATTTTCATTTCTAACATTGTAAGAATTTTATAAAAGTAACAAGAAATTCATTTCATCATTTTTATTCAAATATAACAGTTTTATAATCCTATTCTAAGGTAAATCAAGGTCCATTCAATCAAAGAATCAAGATCTATTTTGATATTTATATGTTTATTTCATATTGTTGTGTGTCTTAATTTTTTCATCCAATCTCATATGTAAATTATTAAGTTGTGTGTATCACATGTGTTAATGTGCATGTTTCAATAAATCTTACTTCAACATTTTCATTCCAAATTATTTCCCTTTCTATAAAGTAGATTAGTTGTGTGTTTCTATTTCATGCAATTTACATTTCTGTAAATAGACTAAAAGTGTTTTTATTTTAATTCAATTTCAATTCCAAAAAGTGTGTTTTTCTTCCAATTACTTTAAATTTAGTGTATTTGATTTCAAAATTAATATAATATATTTCAATTTAAGTAATTAGACTACAACTTTGTAAGTAAATGATCCACAAATCAAACCAAGTAGACAATTATCAATAACCATTTTGCATACTTTATTTTTGAATATCATTTGACACCACCTAGATTGACATGACATATTAATCTAAATGAAGAGGACACAATTAACCTCATCACATTATATCCCAAATAATTAATAAATTCTATTGTGCATGTCTTTCATTATTTATTTTCATCTAAAATAATGCCTTCTCTATGTTTTCCTTTTATAAGGGCTTGAATGACCATTGGTTCCTTGAGAATAACATCTTAGGAAACATTAATCTTTGTAGAGTATAAACTAGAATAAGATATTATCATATAAAAATCATCCTCAAAATCTTGATGGACCATTGGCTCCTTTGTAAGAATGTTTTGGGATGTCTCTATCTTCATTAGATGAGTATTACAAGAAGATGGATAAGGGGCTCATATTGACCTGTGTCAACTTTTCAAAATGTGATAATTCCCCTATCTATAAATTATGTAATATTTAGTTGCAATACATAATAATGGTCATCATGATGTCCACTAATATGATTATAGTTTCAAATTGAATTTTAATTCATTTTTTCAAGAAATCAATGGGTGATATTAATTAGGAGGTAATTTGATTGGAATTTTATCAAGTAATGTCTACAAAATAGTATGTTCTTGATCTCTAAAACTATCAAAATTTGTTGGCTTATTATCATGTTGCATTTCTACCTTTGTGGTAACATTATAATTTTAGCCCATGTCTTTTGATACTTGTATTTTATTTAGGAGCATAATAAAACGTTTTTTCCTAAAGAGATATAACACTTTCTTCAACCTTCTTATCCATAACCATATTTTTATTTTCCTTTATATTTATGTTATGATTAATTAAATCATTTGTAACTTTTTATGATTAAATTATATATATCCATGGTCATGATTTTTATTATATTAAATCTTACCCTCAAGTGAGGTAACCTTTCAACATAAATCTTTGATTTTGTGTTGTATTGTTTCTATAGATTGTTCCATAGAAATGATATGGATAATAGGAAATTAATGCTTTGGATAGATTCATTAATTGATTTGATCTCATTGTATACTCTAAATATAGGTATAATAGACTCAAAATTAATATAATTATATTTCATAGGGTTTCATTTTAGGGAAACATTATTGCATAATTTGGAATGATTGCATAATAAAGCATTCTCATCACATTGTGCTTACAAATTAATAGTAAAGTTTCATCACATTGTGTTTCAATAGAAGCTTCAAGAAAAGAGATATTTTCACCTTTATTCATATGAAAACAAGGAGGATTATGACATTTAATTTCAATAGAGGAGAGATAATCATCACATTCATGTGCATCATTTAGCATTTCTAGATAAGGAGAAAAGGTATCACATTATACTTAAAAAGGAAGTATTCTACGTTTTCCACATTATGAATAGTATTATTATATGGAGCCACATGATTGGAAGGCATGAAATAATAAACATATAAATTTACATCATCTACATATGTTTTTATTCTATTTTATTTTCGAATCATAATGCTAAAAACATGAGACAGTGCATCCTTATTTTCAACTTGTTCTAATGTGTGACTAAGAGAAGAGTGTAAAGAATAAGTATGGGAAATAGGTTATTATATTTTATAATTAATTTTTTAATTTTATTCTTCAATATTTTACCAATCCTCTTGATAATCATATCAATAATCTTTACATTCTTAATAATATTCATATACATAATTAGAATTATGAATCCTACAAGGCTGAATAATATTTCATTCACTATCCTAAGCATAAGGCAAATGATTTATAGATAATAGGAAACCCATGGGATGCGAGCTAATGTAGGTGTTAAATTGGTCACTCATTTTAAATTATAAAACCCTAATATATAATTTTAGAAAAAAAAAAGGCATAATTCTGATAAGCAAGAAAATATGTAGATAGTAGGGTTTTAGAAATGGAAACCCTAAGGTTTGACCCATATATGATGGGGAAATAAAAAATAAAATATTCAAAAAAATATAAATAAAGAAATATTAAACCCTAGAGAAAAAATAGGAAAACCTAAGGGGGCCTAGAGTTTTATATGTTTCTATATAGTATTTAGGTTCATTAATATATTTTACCCTAGTTTATATTTTATAACCATGATTAATAGAAAAACTTGAATTTGATTTAGATAGTAGAATATGACACTTAAAGATGAATATAATTTTAAAATAATGAAATTTATTTAACAAGGGGAATGTTCTAAATATAAAAATCACTAAAGAGATCAAGAAACATAACTTTTATGATTTGATGACTGATTATGAGTGACTTCTGACAATGAAAAGTGGATGGAAGTAGGATTGAGAGTTTTTTGGATCTATAAAAAGCTATTTGTATGTGTACGGTCACTAATGTTAGGATAGGGAAGTAATATTGATGTAAGTTATTGGGGCTTGACATTATTATTTTGTGATGTTATTTATTTTTTTAACTAAATATTTAACTACACCTACTTATAATACCTATGTCTATGTGATCCTGATGCCTGATTATATGCACAATTCCATAAATTATAATCCTTCACATTGAAACCATAGGTCCACTTATGAAGGGTATAAATCTATAAAAACATATATATTATAATGGGCTAAGATAACCCTAATCACCCCCTTTAATGAATTAACATTTTCTATCTATCCAATACTATGAAAAGGTTATTCAAGATCAAATGTAATTCTTATCCTTAATGGGAATATATAATTATGATATTTTAATATATTAATTCACCTATAATCTATATTTTTATACTAGAAAATATTTTCTCTTGACATGGTGTTGTTTACTTTAGACTTGGCTAATGGTTGCTCCTTGTGACTAATTTTCAAAATGGGAATAATAAGAAAACTTTTATCAATGTGTAGTAGTGTATATATGCTTTATAAGTATTTTTAAGAGTGTAAAAATTATATTTTTGATTATAATTTATATCATACCATTTTATTATTTTCTCATTCTAATAAAATGATCAAAAAATGGACCAACCAATAGGAGTGATGCGTTTCTAAAATATTACCATTTTTTGGTGAGCATAATAACATCACCCATGTGAAAATTTCAAATAAAAATTTGTATTGACATGATGTTAGTGTCCAAGAGATATGAATGCAAATACAATTATTTATAAATGTCCAAGTAATATATTTAACTAGTTTGACATATTTTCAGAGGATCTTGTAGGTGATTGAAAAAAAATCTGGAGGGTTGGACTCATAATAAACATTTAGATGTGACAAAATTTTGAATAATAGGAATATATATGTGAACAATTTATTTATCGTGAAGGTGGATTAAAAATGACATTGTTAAGTGTATAATACACTATTTTAGTATCTACACACACATTTGACTCCTTTTCACCTTTCCCCTATCCATTTATTAATCTATTGATTTAACCAACCTAATTTTATATCATATATATTTAGGATATCCATAGTATATGATGTAATTATATATTATTATAATTATATTTTCACCATATTCCATATCACTATTTTTTTCTCTTTGGGTAGTGTCAATAATGGTCAGTTGTTGGTGGTTATCATAGGTGTCCAAAATTCCTGATAATTCCCCATGATCATTAACACCTTACTTTCAAATTTGAACATCTCTCTTGTGTCATCCTAAACATGTTTCCTATGTAAGTCATTATGGGAATACCAAAGAATCATATATAAATACAAGACAAGCCTATGGTCATTCTTACCTGTTTATATGGTATAACTTGGTAATTACATTCAAAAAAAAATTCCCATTGATAAATATATTTTCATACACTTGATAAATTATCCAAAATCATAAAAAAATAAAAAATAAAATCCAAGGAATAATCATAAATACAGCTTTAAATACAATCATAAGGTCAAAATATGATTTTTATGGTGTCAAATTTTAAAATTATTATTATAAATTCTACTAGATCATTATTGAGCATGCACACATATGTGGGAGAACTATGTCCATTGGAACCTTCATCAAGGAGTGGTTGGGGCTATCCAACCCAAATATTACATCCTTATTTTTAGGTTAGTTTAAATTGGATTTAAATTTTAAAATAAAGGAAGAAGAAACAAAAATTTACAAATGGGACCAATGTCAATAAAGCTTACAAGAATCATCTAGAAAGATAGGTGTAGGGATTTGTGAATGAAAAAACCTATAGAATAAATATAAATAATACCAATATGTAGTGGAAATTATCATTTGTTGCAAGTGTCTAAGATATTTTGGACATGTTTGTGAATGTTTTGATAGTTTTTTTCTTATCTAAGTAATTATATATCCATAATAGTGAATTTAGGTCAATTCTAACATAGGTAATTAGAAATCTAAGTAATGATATCAATTAAGTTAAATATCTCCCCTCTTTACTTGGTCATTTCTATATTTATTTAGTGCGATCAATCTCATTTTTACATTTAGATATGTATTTTAAATTCTCTATCTTTCATAAAGTGAAATTAAATATTTTTATGTTATTTAGATCACCTAAATATTAAAATATATAAAATATTTTAGTGAATCTGATTAATATTTTGACCACAAAAAACCCTATATATTTACCACCTTAGGTTTTCATCTTTCTTCCTTAGTGTTTTAAACTTATATCATAGTTGTTTAGATCTTGTTTTTTATTTCTCTTTTTCTATATATAAATAAACCTATCATAGCTATAAAAAAATTTAATAGAGTATATTTTGTAATTAAATATATCATTGTTATGATTATATGTTTCTTTACTAAAATACATAATATATTTCAATTTCATGTGATAAAAAGGTTTAGTAATAATGTCATGAAAAATAAGTATTATGTTAATAATGAGAATTATTATATCTCTTTAATGACACATGTATTCTAAATATAACTTAAGATGTTTTTGGTTACTACTTGATGGGAAAGTGTGTTTATGACTCCTTTCAATCATCCTTCCCTATACCTAAAGGTAATGATAACCATCATCTTACACCCATTATATTTTTTAGGATCATATTAGATTCAACTTTACATTATATCACAACATGAAGAGGTCGTTTTCATTATCCTATCAAAATGTCCCTCCTCATCCTCCTCCACCTTCTAGTGTGCCAACTAGTTTGACTAAAGAGTATGATATAATTGATCGACATAAGAGTACTCTAATTAAGATATTTCTATTAGAAATTCACCATAGGTCCATTATTTATAAGTATATTATATGTAAAACATTTCATAGTACAACATTACGAAATTATTTGGAACCTTATTATTTTGCATCCATTATTTTCACATTGAATAATAGTGGATCCATGATTTATTTTTTGAGAAAAACATATGCCTAATAAGCATTCTATAGATCAAAATATCAGATTATTAATTCAATTAAGAATATTAAATAAGGTATTTGAACATGTTTTTGTAGATAATAGATCAATATTAAACATTTCAACTTCAAATCTCTACAAACACTACGTATAAATATGGACTATATTCATAAATTATATAAGAATATCAAAGGTTTTGATAATATTCCTTATCAAATTACTTTGAATGTGACAGTCAACCTCAAAATTCTAACTATTATGTTTCACATGATTGGAGATCAGTTTCACTCTAACCTACTCTTAGGTATACCATGGATTCATGATATGTAATTTATACCATTTACCCTATAATCGATGCTTAAATTTTGTGTATGACATAGGTTTACATACTTTTATCATGGATAATCAACTTTTCAAGTATTAAAAAGTATTAAAACATATTGATAGTGTATTCCATAATTATATGTTGTTTATTACTCCATAATACCTCCATCATAGGTCATACCATTGGAATGAATACATACATATGAAGTTGGAGAGTGAAAAAAAATCTAATGAAAAAGAGCCAACTCAAAATATATCACTTAATCGATGAAATTTAAAGGAGTCTCCAAATATGTCATAGGCATAGGAGGAGAAGATACCAAAACTTCCTTTATTGGTCAACTTAGAATATCCCAATTGAATATTTATGGAATAGGATAATGATGGTGATGACAAAAAAAAATGTATCAAATATATATGATTATTTATCTCATCTAAATTTTACACCTATCAACCTAGGAGAGTATTAATATGATTAAAACATGATGAACACTCATAAATTAAAATGTCTCATTCATGTGCAACCACAATAATATAAAGGGAAGGCCCCACTCAAGTGAATCATGAGGATAAAAATTTCAATGCTTGTTATAATATAAATTCATGATGGCAATCTTTCATGTTCAAGTGTTTCATTGAGACAACATTTTGTGAGATAGAGTATGAATTGAGAATAAGATTCACTACATATTTAATGATGTATCAATAATAAATATACAATGAATGTGAAAAAATTTACCAATAATGTAGAATTCATGGATACAAGATATTCTATATATCATAAGGATAAGTTATAGGCAACTAGTTTATAAGATAAACCAAGCATAGTCTTATAAATGTTACTTGATAATAATTTGATCATTTTTCCTTACATTCAATACCAATTTATTACTCCTTTATACCATCAACAAAAGGAAAATCATATTGATATTATCATATAATCATTGGACATGGAATGGATAATTGTAATTTCTTACAATATGATAAAATAATTGGACATGGAATAAATAATTGTAAATAGTTAAATAAATATATTCAAAATTTTAATGTGCAAGGTATTATTACAATAACATAGCTATCAACTAGACACATTATGTCTAGCCAATACGTGTTTATGAAATATTAATGAATTTATGTTTTTGGCTCCTAAACTTAGGTAGTTCACATGATTATTATAACCTCCTCAAAATATTTCATAGATATTACTCATATTTAATATTATATACTTCCCTCCACCATTTTAGGTTTATATATACAAGATTTGATATCAATACATATTGTGATTTGCATACATGATAAGGAAATTTCATTAATATATGCTTTATTTTGAGATATAAGGTACAACATTTTATTAATAGACATATTTTTAAGCTCAATAATATCATTACCTTAATTTTTGACTTTGGGGCACAACCTAATTTAGCACATCCTAAGATACTTCTATAGGACTCTCTACCCATTCCATAGTGAGAAAAAACACATTATAAAATCATACAATGAAACTCATACGTTACCATGGCTACTAAAGTTACACATAATATATAGGATTAAGTTGGCTATGATACAATTATGGATATTTTATATCACTTAATCATTTCTCTAATTCTAAAATTGATATAGATATTTGATCCTTACCCATAGCATGCGACAAAAATAATTATTTGCCTATGACTTACATATGAATATCCCATCCATGAGATCATTGATTAATAAGAACAAGTCTTAAAAAAAAATTAAAATATTAAAAAACCAAAAAAATAAAAATAAAAATAAAAAATTCAAGACCTATGGATTACATATTTTTCTACTTACAACATTAATTTATTATTATTTATCACTGATATATGGTAAATTATAATATATTCTCTATGCACATGTTTTTCATGTTACACTTGAGTGGAATGCAAGACATATAGGTTATTATGATACATGGGCATTCATATGTAGGATATTCCTTTCACCAATTCAACCTTTCTACATTGGGGGCATGCTTACACTAACAGCATCTTGATACACTTTATAGATTATATATTTATATGGCTATTATATTGATAATTTGGAGATACTACATGAGATACTTCATTTGGATATTATACATGCCTTTCTCTTTATAAATACTAAAATATTTTATTCAATACTTGACATTAACAAGTTTGACACACATTTACTATGCATGAATTGAGTGCACAAAAATGGTCCTAATATGTTAATATCTCACACCTACATGTTATCTTATGATTTTGACCCTTCCATTATATTGTTACACACCTATAATAACTTCCATTTCTATTTCAAACCTACTTAATATCCAATATAAACATCTCTAGACCTTCAATTTAGTTTGTCTATCACAAGTTTACTCCATCAATTTTGATTAGTATCACCAGTTGATATTGACCCAATATGGTTAAAACTGACCTTCTCCCAATAATGACTAATTTTAAAAAATAAACCTTTACTTAGGGTTATCCCACCTGAATAGCATGTCTCACACACACGCACACACGCACGCACGCACGTACGCACGCACGCACGCACGCACGCACGCACGCACGCACGCACACACACACACACACACACACACACACACACACACACACACACACACACACACACACACACACACACACACACACACACACACACACATTATTCAACATTGAGAAAATATTCCCTATTATTCTTGAATTGTGAATCTAACACTAAGAGTAATAATAAAACAAATATAAAGCATCCCAAATCTAATTCAAATTAGGCATTTTCAAATATCGAATAAAAATCATAAGATACATACATATAACAAATGAGGAAAATTTCATAATCACACTAACTGGGAGAAGTATGTGTGGCTTGTTTTCTCTCCTCAAAGTATTGGATATGTAGGTAGTATTCAATATTAAAAATAAGGTGACTAGGTTTAGCCAATCCCATTACCATTTATTAATTAAGTAAAAAAATGTTAATAATCAAACTAATTAGTATCTCACTTTCTCATATGTAGGAAGATTAATCATGATTTGACATGATGGTGATGCTTACCTTAAAATTTTATAATCTTATAGTATGGAAAAAAGTACAAAATTTAAAAAATAATAAAAAATAGGAAGAAGAGGAACTAATATTATAAAATATCAAATATAATCTAATATATATTGACTTCAACTATAACAAGGATGAATTATTTTCTAATTCATAAAAACTATGATTAAATATCTCAAAAATAATACTAAAAACTATAAAAAATTACTAAAACATTCAAAATATTCAAAAATTAGTAACTAATAATGATTTCATTACTAGATTACACTATTTAAATATGTTATTTATAAAAAATTTGGTAGATGGAATATTATTTCATACACATGAATTTCATGCTATATGAGTATCATATAGGATATAGAGGTTACACATGGACATATAGATTTTGTAATTACCTCTACCCAATGGTCATGCTGATAATGGAGGAATCTTATTCCTCACTTTTCACTATTACAAGCTATATAACTCTATGATCTTGTTGACATTGATTTATTCCATTATCTATGTCATGCACTTTTACGATGTAGTCTCTTTTAGTTATCCTACTACATAATTCTTCATTTATACATTTATCTATACATGAAACTTATATTTTTTCATCACATATGTTACATGCATGCTTTTATATAAATATGCATTACTCTAATGAGATAATGCACACATGTTCACATGATTATAAATGATGTTATTTTTATACATGACATGATATAGTTAACTCTTATTTTGAGACATTCTTCATGCTTCAATGATATATCTACCTAGACATGTTCCATCTATATGTTGCATGGTACGTTCATAACTTACATATGGTCAGCCATGATGGCCATGCACATTTAGTGTCTTTGTCAAGTATCCATATTATTTACTCTTCCTTGATCATATCTAGGGTTGGTACATGTGGGATCACTTAAACAACCTAGTCATGTTCCCATCTCCTTGCCTGTTAGATAAAATCATCAATCACATGAGTTGGTCCCATAATTTTTTACATCATGAACCTCTCATTAATATAATTGGTGATAATAATAATAATAATAGAATCCATCATTAGTTTGTGTTGGCTCAAAATACTATAAAAATCATGCATTAATTTTACCTATATCATAACTCCCATATCTAATAATGTGCCATGTTCTAGAATCAATCAACACATGGATATGATTTACATAGAGACAACCCATTACACTTATGACATAACATGCATGTAGTCATAAGTCCAATTACATCCTTAAGGATATTCAATGAACCCAAAATGTATACCTAAAATAATTATATGATGAGCTTGCACTCATCATACATATCTAAACTAGTATCCCATAAACTAGTCCTTTCCACTCATTATTAGTCTTAAATATGTCACATACCATAAGAATGCCCATAAAAAGAAACCCAAAATTGTATGGACATAATTTAGTTTGATTCCCACCTTGATGATATCCCCATACACCACCCACCTAAATATGTCTATAAGCCTCTCACATTACCCCCAAAAACATCATGATGAGATACATGTTAAAATTAATGTGGAATATTTTCATATTCCCTCTAAACCCTAATGTTACTATCTAGGCTTAGTTTATCCCTAAAACTATCTAGAAGATCTAATATCCAAATAGCATAAACATTATGCCACGATCTTTGTCACCTCTGTAAAACATCAAAAAATAATTAACAATTATATTCTAATCCAAAAATATAAAAAAAGACTAAAAATGAAATTAAAAAAATATTATAAATTAAAAATGGTCCCTTCATGATATTGTACTATCCATTTTTCCTATTTTTACTATTTTTATGCTACATTAGATAAGCATCTAACTACACTATCCATGCTTAATTTTTTATACTACACTAACCATATGCTATGGTAATAGCCAAGGAAAACTTTATATTGCATTAGCCATACCAAATAGTAATATTCAACACATCACTCAATTGTATCACCCATACCATATGGTATCATCCACCTATACATACTGCTACATTAGCCATACCTATAGTATCAGTCATGGTCATCTATTCAACTACATCATCTAAGTGTTCAACACTAGTACTTATCTTCCTAATGTTAATGGCCATACCCTATAGTATTAGGTAGGAGTTTATTATTTATATTATAAATTATATTTTATTGGCTGATATAGTTATCTAAGATTGGTGATTTCTTGCGTTGGCCCTAATAAATTCCCTTGTCCTTAATTTTGAATTTTCATCAAATACCATTCTTCATACTAATTTTGATAGTTTTCCAAGGGTAGTAATTTATTTTCCTAACTCTAATAAATTCCCTTGGACCTAATTTTGACCTTTTTTCAGCTACATGTTCCATGTACTAATTTTAGCTTCTTTTTTAGACTTTTAGGGGAAAATTTTCATTACACAGATTTACCCTAGTACTTATATTTCTTAATCTAATTCATTTTATTCAAAATGGAAAAAATGATAATAAATTCACCACCTACATGTAAGGATCTCACCTTAAGTGTAATGCATCATCCATAAATTCTACATCCTTTTTCTCAAACCATCGTATCTCAAATCACTAAATTTGGATGCATAGAGCCCTATGTTTTCCAAAAAAATAAAATTCACAAATGAATAGTTTTTACCTATATAGTAAATAATTCAAATTTCAAAAAAAAATAGTTATTTACTATGAAACTCCAAATATTTCCCATATCTTTGTTTCCATAGGTCCTTTTCACAAACTAAAATAAGTTTTATAATCCTAGTGCAATGGAAAATAATTAGGTGCTAATATATTTTTTTAGGAAAAAAATATATTTTATCTTATTTTTCTTGTTCACCTCCTATTCTTATAATTGGGAACCTTATATCACCCACAACACATTAAACTTGATTTTTTTTAGTATTTCTTTTCAAATATGATCTTTAGTATTATTATTTTTATTTCCCAAAGCACCATCTCCTGTTACACTATTGTGACACATGATACGATTTGGATCATTTCATGGTACTTTACAAGAAATTCTATAATTTTATCATATTACACCATTAGTAATATTATTTTAACCTCCTTAAATTATATATCTATTTATCCCTTTCATGTACTTATAATAACTATTTTATAACTTCCCTTATTCTAATGGTATCGACCTAGTTGATACATCCATTTTGTGCTTTTATCCTTACTATACTACATCAGCCTACCCAATAAATTTTTGAGTTTATCTTTAGACATTTTTACTATATTAGTTTGGCTGATATTGTACTATGTTAGTTGACATCTTTTGATTTTATCAACCTAGAGTTTATGGTTGATTTGTGGGTACTGTAATAGTATATATAGGTTTTATATTTCATTCCTAATAAGATATATCACAAGCATATGCTCTTATTTCACTCTTATTTCTTTCCCTAAGTAGTGTTTTAAAGAGTTAGTAGTTTATAACCTTATCTTGGGGGTATTGTCTTATGGTTTCATTGAAGCTCAATATGAAAGGTCATAGGAAGTTTCTAACTAAAGATATCTAGGTCTTCATCTAACTATTTTAGGTTTTCAACTTACAACATTCTCCTAAAAAACTCCACATGATCCAAGGGGGAATATTTAATCATTAGTTGGTCAACCCCAAGATAATTATTTATATCCATACACTTTTTCCTTAATTTACTTAGTAGGTTATATGTTGTTTATTGCATTATGGATGTATGTGTGTATCCTTTATTAGGATATTCCTTATACCAAATAAACTATTATAGATATAGGATTTAATATCTTGCCATTAATCACCTTAGGCTATATAAATAACCATTTGGTTGACCAATACACCTTACCCATTTACAACCATCTAACCCATTATTTAATATAGTTTTTACCCTTATATGACCATTTACTTTACTTACATATTTAAAATAATTATTACAACCATTTACCTTTGTTTTGGTCTAGTGAGAGTTATATCTTTGTGTCATAGTCTTAGGATTTAGTACCCTTACCTCTTGAAATTTTTGTTTTAGGTTACCCTTTGTAATATCTATGGATATCATTTATCCTTACTCAATTGTCCAAGTATATGAAATCTCTATTTGAGTGACATTACTCAAGTCCTAGTCAATATAAATAAATAAAATAGTTTTAGGTCATCCTAACTCATGCATACACTCATATTAACCCTTGATAGAATATAACTATGTGTGGTCCAATTTATGGCACTTGTGTTACCTAAAAGGGTATCTATGAAATTGATAGTTGTGAGGCTAAGTAGGAATGTCAGTTACCTTCATATTAGATCTAATAATCATTTTGGTAACATATGAATGACATCTAACCTTGATTCTATATATTAAGGTGGTCATAGTAGATATGAAGGTAGCTCAAGAATTGGGCACATGCACTAGTAACTAACTCTTTGGGTGATTTTCCTAGAATGAGCACTAACTAATAAATCTTAGGGTGATTTCATTAGGATAGGATATATTCACTAACCTTAGGAGGTATTTCCTTATTCATTGAGAATACTTCCTATTTTCTATAATTGTAGACCATAAGGATGAATTAATGTGTGGTTATAATTTCTTAACTACATGGTGATATGATTTGTGTCACTAGTTTCATGAACTTAGACACTTGTCTTTATCTAATTCAACCCTTGTCATTAACAAAGACACTCTTATGATATGAGAGCTTCCCTGATTAGAGTGAGATTAAAGTTTTTATAACTTCATAGTCTTTAAGGTTAAGAAATATAATTCCCTATATCATTTTTTCATCACTCATATGTACTCTAATAGGACAATGCTTTTGTATTAATAAATTGACCTTAGGATGTATAGGTGTGTTATGATAAGGTTTGTTGAGATTAATAGTTTATATTTCATTTATTTATGTATAATTACTATAGAAGCTCATATATGTTATGATAGTTTTCATTCCTTGTTGGCTTAGATTACCAAACACCTTTTATTGATGGCATCTCATGGAAGAAAATATTCATAAGTTCAAGTGGAGAAATACATCTAACCCTGATTCAAAGGAGTGGATATGTAGGCTACCCATGATGTGGGAGAATCAAATCCCAATTATTATGCTAGGTTAGTGTTGACACTTCATTATTCCTTGTATTATATTAAGATGTTTTTATAGGATTTATTATATAATAAGTAAATAAAAATATTATGATTAATCTATGTTTTAAATATTTTTGGCCCTTTTATTATGATGAGATTATGAATGTTTTCTTGTGATGAATTTAATAATATAAACTTATTTTGGTTATGTACTCCCTAGGATATATTTTTTATTGATACTTTAGAAGGGGCCTTTCCCTTGATATCTATAGTGTGGTATTTTTATCTTTTGTATATTGTCATAAAGTTTACTATTATCTTTACTTGTGAATGTATACCTTTGAATAATGTCAGTTTGTCTTTTTTCACTAAATAATTCAAAATAAATTAAATTTAAAGAGACACTTGTGTTATGACACCTTAGTTATATCTATTAGTGTTATCATTTTATCCTTCATAAAATGGATAATAATATGATATTAAAATACACCCTCTTGTGGCATGGTTATTTTTAAAACCACTTTGAACTTGATTATTTCTTAAATATGTTTGTGTGCCATGATTATATAATTTCTTATTGTTGGTTAATTAAAAAAACTAATTAATCAATCACTAAATTAATTTTGTCTACCACAATTTTGTGATGTTGGTTTATAGGAAACAATAGTTAAATAATTTAATATAATTAAATTAAATAAAAAATGCCATGTTTTATTTGGGTTTTTGGGACAAAAAATTTGTACATGATATTTTGGTATCAGAGAACATGTAAACAATGGGAAATATAGGTAGATCATAAAGGATAGCTCATTTATCTTCCACAATAGACAAAATTTATGTTTTTTTATTTTTAGAATGGTCCTTGATGGGTAGAATATTATTCATGAGACTTTTATGATACTTTGTCTATATTTAGATATTATGTGTGGGGATGTCAGCTTTGTTCTTATTTAATTTTATAGAAGATATGAATTAGGATTGACTCTATATTTAAGAAACACAATGAAACTCATATATTGTTCATGTGATACTTTTGAGACACCTAGATACTCTGCATAGGAATGTATACTAGATATTCTTCATTTTAAAAGTAATAATGATGCATGATTGATTAATTATTTGATGCTACATAGAAAATATTTATATTATAATTATGACTGATGAGATGACCTTGATCTATGTGTATTTTTAGTGTATCTATTTATATTGTGTTGTGATGTAATTATATTCCCTTATAACCATTATTTTGAACCATTATGAACTAGCATAACATGAGTTATCCATATGTTTCCTTAACCTTGGTATCAATCCATGTATGTATGTAAGTGAATTATGTTTTTTAAACCATCACAACATCATGTACCTATATGGAACCTTTAGCAAAAACTCATCATCTCTAGAATAATAGTATTATTGTATGATCATGATGCATATGTTAAAGTGAAAATTTTCAATTCTCTAATGTGGATAACATGTACCTATGTGAATGTGAACATACTTTTGATGTAATTCATGCATATAAAATCCATGTGAAACTATTGTGTGGTGTAATTATTATTTATCTATGGATTGAGTAATGATATATGTGTGGGTTTTGATGGAGATGTTAATCACTTTTTCAAATTAATTTGAATTAAGTTATAGTCTAGGAATTGGAGGTTCACGTAGGATAAAAATCCATTTTCCCATTTGCACATAGTAGCACCCTAAATATTTAGTGTGAATACATCATGATTTATCCATGCATAATGGTTTCATTATGAACAATTTTTACCTTCACTTACTCTTTATTATTTTTCTAAAAGACAACCTTTATGATGAGCACTTTACGTTGAGCCTTGTGGAAAATATGATATTAGTGTTTTATTTTTATTTACATTGGGTAGGTAATAGATGTTTTTGTGATTATTACATTATGACCATAAGTGGTGATGTTAGTCTGTTGGAGTTTTATTTTATGTTTATTGATAATTTAAGTTGATTTTGAAACCAACACTAGTTTCTTTTATAATTTTTTATCATATGCATATATAAGGGATAAATTTATATCTTAAAGAAATATATAGGGTGAGATAGACAAGATTTTAGAACAAGTCTTAAGGCCATCCTCTCGGCCACTAGATGTGTTGGTTTCATATAGGATCTATCTAAAGTACTTAATTTCCTATAGTTATTTGTAATTTTAATGAGTTTTCTTATAATGTATAATAAGTAAATTTACATAAGAATTAAAATTTCTCTTCTATTTTAGTTCTATGAATTTTTCACTCAAATGGTGCTTGAACTTACATAATAAACTATCACCATGGAATGGTGCTAAAATTTTCTCGATATGATCATCCAAAAAAATTACATGTATGATACAAATAAAAAATTATTTTGGCATCATAAATTATTAGGGTATTAGTTGAACTATGATGGAATATGCGTATCAATATGGCACTAATATAACTACATGATGAAATTGGCATCAAATACTTGACTTAAAACCTAAGGAATATTATTAAAATTTAACTCTCAAAGATGATCCACATAAATAATAAAAAAATGATGTCCAAATTTGTGAAATTTCATGCATTATACTAATAAAATCCTTATTCAATTAATAAAATGGAAAAATATGAATTAAAATAAAATGGTGTGTAAATTTTTTTATAAGTTTTGAGGAAACAAAAGGACTTAGGCTAAATAAATCATTAGATGGCATTCTAATTTAACCATGTGGAGTTATAAAACAAGAAAATATTTGTTGTTATTGCAATTATGTGTGCTTGAATTGCATTAATGTACTTATAAATAACTTGGTGTATCTCTTTAAAGTGAATTTTTATTTTGACACTTAAATTTTTTTGATACATTGAGGACAATTATTTTATAAGAGGAGTATAATATAATACCCCTTTTGATAAGCCACTATTCCTTGGCTGAATTAAATGTTCATTGTGTTTGATGACCCCTAGTGTATGATGAAATTTAAATTCTCTTTCCTCATGCAAATAATTAAAAAAATACATTATGTTAATAATGTTTAAATTAACCAAGTTTAATTTTATATTATAAAGATTAATATAATTCCTATTAAATATATAAAATTCTATAAGTAAAAATGAATGAACATATATTCCTTCTAGTAAGGCTATTATCACTAACTAGTAGACTTACTAGTTAGCCTATAGAATCTATGGTTTTTGCCTAGGTTTGGTAAGATTGTGAAATTATTTGGAGTGTGTAAGTAAATTTTTAATAAAATTAATTAATTTGAAAAAATATAATGTCTTCATGTAAATAATTAATTATGTTTGTAAGAAAGTGGGACTACTAGTGCAAATAAACCCACCTATCACAAGTAATAGAATTTAATAAGAACACAAAAAGAAATATATGGGACTTGTAAGGAAAATAATTATAATAAATGTGTAAGAGTGGGTCTACTTTGGAAATTAAACATACATGGTAATTTTAAGGTAAAATATGAGTATTGAAATTGAGGAAGGCTCAATAAAACTCTAAAATAAATAACCATCCACATAATAACACTCAAATCATTGAAAGTGATTCACTAATCATAAAAAATGTATTACACTTATATAATATACAATTTATATGTGTGAAATTAAGAATGGTTGCACCAAAATAAAAATTTATAACACTACATATCAATAATCTCTGGATATGGCTCTAATCTCCAATCTAACATTTTAAAAGGACATAAAGGATCCTTATATAGGAATGTCAAGAGGTGAGTGAGAGATTGTGAGTGGTTGATTGAAAGGTGGGATATGAAAATTCTTCAAGTTATAACTCACCCTTATCACACATGTGAGGATAAATACCACTTAAATGTGCATAATAACTATGTGGTGCACATAATACATCACACTCTAGTAACAACACTACTTAAGGTGGACTTCACAACAAGTATTAACATGACACACACTAACATGCCCTATGAATAGTATATTAGGTGATGTGGTAAGAGATAATAAGTTTTAATCTCATAAGTATGGGTCTTAGTAGTTAGCCTTGATGAATGACCCATGTGCAATGAAATAAGTAAATATCAATGAAGTAAATAAATTGAATGACTACCAAAACTGGTGAATCCTCCAATAAAATGAATAAGTAAACATAATTAGCTCCCATGAATCTATTTGTGTGTAAAAGAGTGACTATTTATATGTGTTCCAATTAAGATAAATTCATGGTGAAAACCAAAAAAATATTGGCTCATAGACTTTTTATTGATTTTTTAAATCACAAAAGGGTTGGCTTGAGTATAGATCTAGCCTTAAATAAAATAAATAAGGATTTTTAAAACCATAGAATGGGTGGCATATAAATGATCTTGCATGGAAAATAACCATTTTTTACATCTAAATATATAAAAATAGTGTTGGTGTGGTAGGTGTAAAAAAAATCATAACAAAATCCTCAAGTGGGAGCGCTAAAAATAATCCACATGATGAATTCAACAACTAAAATGTGAAAAGTAATTGTGATAAAACATGTACACTCTTGAAGGTATACAAAGATATTAAATCCCTCATTACACTTTATAAATTAGTGAGTAAAAAATGCATCATAAAAAACCCATCCAAAATTTATATAAAACTACAAGGTGATCCCTTCTAAAAATAAGGTGGCCCCTCTACTCGATGCTATGTAGTATGATTTATATTTTACAAAGAATAACCATTTTGGTGAAAAACTAAAAATATAAATTAGAATCAGACTAAATAATGTTAGAATCAGATTAAATAACATGGAAATTTGAACTGCCAGTCAAAAGTTATGGCCTACTTCAAGTCCAAAACATAAGAGTTGATAGGAAAAACTATAAATTAACTAAAAAATATGGAAATATAGGCTATATAAATACAAAAAATGACCAAACTATTATTTACATCTCAAAAAATTATCCAATTTGAAAAAAACACACCTCTCAATGCTTTATAGATCAAAATTTATGAGCCTCTAAAGTGGAATGCTCCAAAAACAAGGCTCAATGGTGAAATTTATCCCTTGGGGGATAAATTATCACAGTGGGTGATCATATGGTAGACCTTAGGCTAAAAACTAGATATGTTATGAAATATAACAGGTATAATTCAACCTCTACCTTGAATTATTAATAAATTATTATAAATAATGCTTAAGACACTACACCAAGCGTTAAGATTAAAATTTAATTAAATAAATTATAGTTTTTTATAGATCATCATGATTTGAGAACTCTTATGGATTTTGGTGGTGGTTAAAATAGTTTCCTAATGTAGCTAAAGTGGTGGATTAGGGTATATATTATCCACAATAGTGACGGGGGTGGTACCCCTTGCCAAATGTAACCTATAAAGTGGTCTCTAACCTTACAAGATTCACCATTAGTGCCCCATTGCTCCATTTTGCACAAACAAAAACTTTTCAAAAATATATCGAAGAGAGGAATGTGATGGTATGAACCTTTATCTTCATTTTTACAAAAAAAATGGAAAAAATCCAATGGCTTCTTTATTTATCTTGCCAATCTAAACTTTCATAAATTCATAAAAAAATCACCAAGAGCTCCAAAAAAACTAATTTTTTTAAATGTATTTTTCTAATTAAAATTTTGATTTTTAAAAAAAAATGTATTTTAATAATCAAAATTCAATAAAAATATTAGATCAGACCTAGATTTTAGATATTTTTACAAGAAAATTAAAAACCTAAAAATGACTCTAAAATAGTAGTTTTGGCACAAACAAAAAATAGACATTGGGTAAGTTAGAAAACCCACAATGTAGATTGTCACAAAAAATAATTAAGGTGTTCAAAAGTAGTGTAGGAATGTTATGATTGATTAAGATTTATAAATCCACAATTTAAAATGCCTCTAAATGGAATTTGAGACCCACCAAAAACACTCAAATACTAAAAATATAGAAATATCTTCAAAAAAGCTCTTCTCACTTAGATATGCAACCAATGATGCAAATAAATATGAAGAAAAATTGAATTTTAGACAAATATGATATGGATATTAAAAATTTAGCTCTGATATTATATTTTAATTAAGGAGGCATAGGAAAACTTTGTAGTGAACATCCATCCACATAATAGTTTTAAAATCATAAAAATATATTCACCAATAATAGACATTATATTACAATATTAGAATAAACAATGTATATATTTGTAACGAATAATGGTTTCAATAAAACAAAACTCTCTAAGACTTCATCTCTAAAATATCTAGATATGACTCTAAGCTCTAATCTAACCTTCCATAAGGACACAAAGGGTCCTTATATAGGAAGGTTAAGAGGTAAGTGATATATTTTTATTGGTTGAGTAAAAAGTGGGTTAAGATAATTCCCGAAGTTACAACTAACCCTTCTCACACATATGATGATAACTGCCACTTAAATATTCATATTAATTATGTGGTTATTTTACCCTAATTGAAATTAATGAGTTAGATTAATCTAATTAATATATTAGTTTGAAATAAAATTCATAGCAATAGATATGGCATTTAAGCATATATTTGAATGTAAATTATTGACAATTGATTCTTTTGATTTTATTAGGGCATGTGCTAAATATGGAAACTAATAAAGAGATTATGATACTTAGATTTTCTAGTTGACCATCTAACCAAGAATATGTTTTATAAGTTGTAATCAAGGATAAGCATGTTTGTAGTTCACTCAGTTTAGGAACTGATATGTTACTTGCATTGGGTCGGTTTTGCATGATCAGGTTAAAATTACAAATTAATACTAAATTGCTAGTAAGAACTAACATGTATGAAAGTTTGTAATAGTGACTATATAGTCACATGTGAATATATTTTCTTACTCTATGATTTTTATTCTAAACCATAATGATGCACATAGATCTAGAAATAAGACTCCTCTACCTTAAAACCCTAGATGTTCTTATGATGGCTATAAACTCCAAAAAATAAGGGAAGTGTATTGGGCTATGTTGAACCCAATAAGGGAAGTGTATTGGGCTATGTTGATAGAAATTATAAGGGAACTGTATTGGGCTATGTTGACCCCAATAACTCCCATATAATTTCTATCTACTACCTACATATCCAATACTCCAAGGAGGGGAATCAAGCCACAAGTAATTATCCCACCTAGTATGATTGTGCAATTATGCTCCTTTGTTATAACCAACATTTCATCAAATATAGACATATGCTTAAGAATATAAAATTATAATATATCACATGTAAATTGGAATTCAATATACTTTATATTGGAATTAAATAATTTTATATCTAGTTTGGAAAATATATAAATTAGAATCAAATAATATAAAAAATAAATAAAATAATATAAAAACTAAAGTTAAATATTGGTACTATAAAAACAAAAAAAGATAATTTCAAGTCTTAATTTGGAATAGAATATGTCAAAATTTAACAAAATTATGGGTATATGTGTATGTAGATAATGATTGATCTTGACACCTAACAATGTTTTTATTGACATAGATTTTGAGTGCTTCAAATTTGGTTTATACTGTTCCTAGTGATAGGTATGTAAATTATGAAAAATATGATATATTTTATAGGTGTACAATAGTGTATAAATTTGTAAAACATAAATTCCATATACATACCAAATCCCTTTTGAATGGGGATTCAATTTTTTCATAGATGGATCAATTTTAATAATTCCTCACACCATTAATACATTATTCTTATGAGTTAACCTTAAGGATATGCTTGATTTTATAAAATAGTCATCATTGGGACAAGAACAATTATGACTATCATAGGTCATTGTCAACTAGTGATAATGAGCATAACTATCAAAACTAATTTGTGTATATTTGGACTAATCTAAGATCTTAAAGATGTTTTTTCAAGATATTTAGTAGGTTTTAAATAGATATTTAGGTTCCCATAAGCATATAATAGTAGAACAAAAGGGTTGAATCACAATATATAATGCAAGTGTGAGAGGATGGAAAATTAAGATTTTGTTTGGGTGATTAATTAATACATAGTGAATGTATGTCAATATTTTCATTGTTAATTAATGAATAATATATTTTAGTATCTACAAATTTTCCATTTTATTCTAGTAATGAAATTTATAGATTAAAAGGTTGAAATATACCTGAGTGTGTACAACACACTTTTCCTTTTTGGGAGATGGTTCCAAACATGTAGTTTCACTCCATGAAAAAAATAAAATGAGAATGAATTAGTCAATTTCCATATGTGAAATATGAAATATAAAATTTAAATTTCAAAGATCAAGGGTTAGAGTACACTTTTGTGTTTATGCAAACCAATGTTGCCTTTGCATATAATTACAAATGATGCTTCTTCATTGAAGCATTAGAGAGTTAGGGTTGATCATGCCCAAAACTTATGTAACTATATTGATTTAGGATGTTAATATCACCCAAACCTCATGAAAGTGTGGAAAAATACATAATGTAATGACCCAAATAAATATGCAAAAAAAATATAAAGAGAAATAATCAAGCAAGGTTTGACTCTAAAAGAAAACACTACACAGATAAATGAGAGAAATAATCAAACAAGGTTTTCTTTTAAATGAATCAACCATTGAAAATGGTTTATAGATTCAAATGATATTTTTCACTCTAGTTTGGTTAGGTTTAATCCATGTCAAAACAACCAAAGAATGATCACAAGGGAATGAACAATGTCCATGCCCTCATCATGTATGTATTTCTAGATTATGTAGTTTTACTTAGTGTAGAATATAGTGCATAGTCTAAAGATAATGAACCATGTCCATTCCCCCATCATGATTTCAAATATGATAAGTTTTAAGTGTAATGATAACCATTTTCCATTATATTATAATTGGGTTTTACATGAACTAGTATCATGCCCACCGAATTTGTATGTTAAATTTTTAGAACCTTTATCCCAAATGTAATAAGAATATGTAACTTTGAAACTCTGTTCATATGATTTTTTATGCATATGCACTTAATTTTTTATAAACCTATGCTCAAGTGTCTCTAAATTGAATGTATATGTATAATATATACCCATGTACTCTTTATCAATGTTACAATGTTTGTCATGTATACGAAACATTATAATATGTGAACAAAATAAATCTCTAAAATATATGAAACATGTATTTTTCTCTGATTTTATAATCATGGAGGCTTATGTCTCTAAGACAAGCATAATATAAGTATCATATAACTTACTCATCTCAAAATAAGAATGAATTATACCGTGTCATATATTAACATAGCATCATGTAATATCTTTTGATCATGTGGAGAAATATGTCATCATATTAATGTATGTAACAATCAAGGCATGTATGTAACATATGTAATGTTGGGCATGTAAGTGTCACATATATAAGAAATGGGGGAACCCTCTTTTAAAACATAAAACTAGATTTTTCATACCTATTCTCTCATTTTGGTTGGTTTCACTTGTGTCAAGTCTTTAAAATCCCATGTTGTCCTAGTTTTTCTCAAGCAAGTGGTATGGATGATGACCAATTAATCCATATTCAAGCCCTCAGAGGTCTATGAAAGATACCAAGGTGAATCTTATTGAAGCTCCATAGTTAGGATAGGATTTATTACCTTAAAGGTTCAACACTTTAATTTTACAAGATTGCCCTTACTCAAATATTCTTGGAGTCTCAATCCTATTCTCAATGTATCAAATCCTAGAATCTTATATGGAATTTTAGAGCCTAAATGGAAACCAGATGAGTAGCTAACTAGTAGCTATTCATTTCTCTTTCACTTAGTCATTTTCTATGTTTTTTATAGGTTCTTTCATGTGTAAAAACCTTGGTGCTACATGACTTTAGGATATTTAGCTGAAAAGCAATTAGAGGTTTTGCAAGAATATAGTTCTAGGGAAAAAATTTAAGGGTAAATTTGATGAAGACCAATTTTGAGAAAAAGTTGTGAAAAGATAACAAAGGCCAAATTCAATAAGAAAATGTCATGTATCTTATGTTAAATTGATCAATCTCCTAATCTAGATAGAGATGTCATATTCTAGGAGATCTCAATGTAATCAATGAATACCATGCAGCCCCAGGTTAGAATCCATTAGTACTTGAGCCAATTTCCCCATGAAAAAAAGAATGGAAAGTCTCTTGGACATGGTAGAGATGTTAGATCCTATGAGATCCTGGCCTAACAAGTGAGTGCCATGTCAACTAGTGGAAGAGTGATCAATCTCCCAATCCTAATAGAGATGTCAGATCTTATGAGAACCTAACCAAATCAAAGGACATTATATTCCTTAAAGGTCAAAAATTCCTGGATCTGACCAATGATCTCTCACTATTGTTAGACCTATTAGGCTCCTAATCCTGATAGAGATGTTAGATCTAAAGAGATCATCACACCATGAGGGATCTCCACACAAATTATTATTAGAATAGTTAGTCTCATCTCATCTAAAAAATATGTCAAAGCCTAAGAGATCCCAATGTACCATAACATGACAAATTGGTAAGTTTAGTAGGTGGACCCTTAAAAACCCCAAGATGGCCAGAATGAAGTGTAGGTGAAACTACAAGGGGATAATTAGAGGATACCACTAGTTCCCAACTAACATCTCATCCCTCTTGAGGTTATAACAACAAAGTGTTAGGATATCCCTAGGTCTCGACCATTAACATGAGGACCAATCAAGAGGTGATAAATGGTACAAAGTGAGATCTCCTAGGAGGCTTTAAGGATGAGGTAGTCATGTACCTACCCCACTCTAAACATGGATGAAGTGGGGATCTAGACCTTGATTGAATAATTTAAAACATCACATTGGCTTTACTAGATTTGGTAAGTAGTTTATAATCATATGCTCCAAATTTAACTTTAGATTAGGAAATCAAGTGGAAGATTGAGCCACCCACTCAAATTTGAATTCATGATGAGGGAGTCATCAACTTCCATTAATGCAATGGGGGATGTGGATTTACATAAGTATCTTGAGGAAAGATCATTATCCATTATATCTCTAGACTCCCACATTTAGACTCCTTGATTTTCAATCCCACCTATTTCTTTTACCACCTAATGCTTTAAATAGATATCTTCCACCAAATTTCATCTTGTTGTAATGGTTATTTCATCTTCAAACCCAAAACTTGAGACTAGATATAGGGTCACTATATTCCCAGATGGCTTGACTCAATTTAAAAATTACAATGAATCATTCAAATCAATTAACCAAGTGCCCAAGGAGTCGATTATCTATGATGATGATCAAGCATAATTTTAATATGCCTTATAAGTATATGAGAAGTGTGATCTATATAGGGCCATAGCCAAGCCTAAAATGTTTCCCTATACCAACTTGTTTAGTAAGCTACTCCTCAATGCTATAGGGGTGTAAGATGGTATTCATGACTAGGTCTACTCTAACAATTTCTAGCATTAGATTACTAACATCTTGGGAATAGCCTACAAATCCTATTACAATATCCTAGACTTCACCCTTTCATATAGCTCGATGGTGGTGTAAACCTAGATTAATTCCTTCCAAATATATAACATCCTAAAGGACTAGGCTAAGAACTTGAATGTTAAATGGGTGAACAATGATGATGTCAATGTATACACAATCTACACCTTCAAAGAGGAGGTCTAGATGATTAGTATGATTATAGTGAACTAGTTTTTTAGATCCTTATATTACCTCCACATAAACATACTATGGGTGCCCCTTATTTACATGATCTTATACAGCTCCCAAGTCTATAACCTAGGAGGAGTGGTCAATTTTAAAATGGTCAAGGCCATAACAGATTTTTGAGTAGGGGAAACTTTTACATGATGATTTATCTAGTAGATGTAATCTATAAGACACTCACTTTCAAGCCATCTAACTTTCTTGAATGGGTTATTAGAAGCTTTATGGTTCATGTAGTTTTTTAAAAAATATATGGCCACCAATACAAAATCAACATCTAGGATATCTACAAGTTTTTATACCTAATGGTATATAGTGAAATCAATGATACCTTTATGCATCATCTATCAAATGAAATTAGAGACTCACCAGATCCATTAGAGACTACTAGTATTTTTTATAAGAAACCATCATCTGAGTCATAGGCATTCTTAAGGAGGACCTTTACTTACCCAATCACATCTTGGATCACCTTTTTGAGATAGATATTACTTACCCACTGATGGAGGACATTTTCAAATGTTGTATTAGTCATTAGCAGAAGGTTTGTCTACCTCTTTCAATCATCATTAGGCACCATGTGTACCACTCTTTCCCTCCCCTACAAAATATGGTGACTAGCCAAGACTCTTTGGCCTTAGGTAGATCTAAGCCATGAGACTAAGACCTTAATGGCATGATCCAAACCCATTTAGATAAGTATTCAACTTGGTTAACCTTAATTATGTCCACTAGCTAAAAGATGATGATGAATTATGTTTAAATGTAGAGAATGACTAGAAGGTGATCACATGGATTCAATCCCACAAGAAGAAGGGTAAGAATATCTAAATTGGGACATTCCTAACACCTTTATCATACGTTCATCCTTTTGTTGATGTCTAAATCCCCTCACAATTGCCATGAAAATATTAAAAAAGGTATATATGCCTTCTCCCCCACAAGTAGAAGCTCCTCCTATCATGGCTCCACCTCTTTTGCTTCTATAAACTCAAGTAGTTTGACACCAACCAAATCAAACTTGTGTGATTTGGTAACAAGTATCCCAAGCATAAGGACTTACCCATCATGCACCTCTACTTAAATCCACCTAGGCTCTAAGGTTCAATATCAATAACATCCTAAAAACTAGCCTAAAGTAAGACCAATAACAATCACTAGTGTAATTTCCTCCCTTCATTCCCTCCACCTTCCAATTTCCTCCTATAACACCAATTCATTCCTTGTCCCTTACATAAACCATTCCACCATAACCTCTCTTCCCTATTCCACCCCTCTACTTTTCACCCAAAAACTTATGGCCTCAACCATCTTTAGCATCCTACCTTCTTCATTTCCATCTACCCCTTCCATTTCCCAACCTAAAACATTCTTGATGCCCCTACTAACCATTCCTTATATTTAGATACATAGGAATGCTCTATCTTCATTGACCACCTTAGATTATATAATATTAGGTGCACTCTTTTATATGTCTCTAGTGATCAAGACCATCTTAATAGTTCCTATAAAACTTCAATAGCTCCCATAGTCAAACCCTACATTTTTTGCTACCTTAGCTCTTTTTACATCATTATCTAGAGTTGACTTAGGCAAAAGGTTAAGGAAGAATCCACTTAGAATGTAATATGAGTACTAGCCTTTTCCAAATTTTTCTTCTTTGTCCAGTTTTTACATGTCCTTCAACACCAACCTTAGTGGCTCCTCTCATAGCTCCCCATCCCCTTTTTTCCATTACCCTAAAAACCTAGAGATTTGGCTTTAATCAACCAATCTCTTCCCTTTTGTTAAATACTCCTCTCCTAGGAGTCACCACCCCTCAAGTGGGCATGACCCCAATTCAATGGAAAACATAGATTTTCCCTTGGACCTTTCCATTCATTTTGACCCATTTCACTCCTATGCCTCCTCTTCCTATAATTATTTCATTATTCACACCTTCCACTTAATTTATTCGTCTTCCACCTCATCCTCCACCTATAACTACCATCTCCTCCACCCTACCAACACCTCCCAAAACCTAGGGAATGATATCAGTATCATAGGTTCTAGAGATGACCCTAGAGGTATAATGGTATTTTGACCACACCATGGGGAACAAATAAAGAACCCTCACCTAGAAATTCAAGTAATGGGGAAACCCTATGATCTAGAAAACCTAATAGGAATTTTTATATCTCACCAAGGTAAGGACTCCTGCAAAAGAATAAAATATGGTGTAAGACTTGTATGTAATGGGAAATGCATCATATCTACAAATCAATCCTAACTCAGAGAAGATAGAACCTACTTACACTTCTATTTAGGGATATATTAGATAATTAGGGTCATGACCAATATGGATCTGCTAGACCTAATTGAGGGATATATTACCATAATAATATCACTAGGGATGGTTCCAAAGCCTCCAATAAATAAAAACTATGCAATAACCCTAACTATGTCCTATGTTTTCATATTCACTATGTGAATAATAAGTAAAGTGAAAATAAAATTTAGTGCTCACTAAAGCTTGTGACACAAATTAGGGGTAATAAACATTAAAAGAAAACATGAATAGAATATATATACTCACATAAATGTATATGGAATCCTAATGCATGGAATATAAGTGCAAATCCATATCTATCTACTCTTATAAAGTAGGAACAAAGTTAGGAATACTTAACTTTGAAGATGAACCAGTTGAGCCTCAATATCTCCCTCAGCCAAGGTGATTCACAAGATGTTGTTATGGTATGTAAGGATGAAAAGGATAAATCATCTCTAGGCTACACAAATTATCAATGAATCCAAAATACTTCTCCATAAGAAGAGATACATATCCCTAAATAAAGTATGAAACCCAAAGCTTGTTCCTCAAGTATAATGGTGGATAAGCAGATGCATAATATATCTTACTTCTTTTTCTCTTATCTTATAAATGGTAAAATTATTGTGTTTATATAGGAATATCTAACCATAAACCCTTCCAAATGTTTTGGCTGACAAGGTTGACTTGATCAACCTAGTATCATAATTAACATAAACTGACTAGGTCATAGACTAGGTCGGCTAGGGGTTGACCTAGACCCTAATAAGTTTTATCAATAATGATACAAGGTCGATGTGGCTAACATAATCATGTAAATTATCAAAAAGGGGTTTAGGTTATGGAAAAGGATAATGAAGGTGGTAAAATACTAGAGGAGTGTGTAAAGTAAGAGGTAAAGCTTAGGATAATGGTATTTAAAAGACAAGTGTGTATATAGCAAGTGGCAAAAGGGATAAAAATCTTGTGAAGTGCTAATGGTATACCCACCCCTTTCATGGTGTACCTCTTAAGGAATGCACTGAAAGATATTGAGAATCAATGAGATCCTTCAAGATAAAGAGCATCAATAATTGATAAAATGTTGAAAATATTATGTGTATACATATGCCCCACTCAAATCCCATCATGTGTCATGTAGGTGGAATAAGGGATGGTGCTTCAAGAAAATAACATGATGACACATAATATTGATGATAAATAAAGTGTAGTAAGAAGTAAATAAGATAAATGAAAGAACAAAATTGAAAAATGTGTACCTTTACTTACCTTAGTGTTGTAGATAAAGAAGGAGATGTGGGAAATGTGAAGAACATTAAGTGAACCTATAGAGATTAGCGAAAAAGAGAAAAAAAATAAAAAAAATTAAAACATATAAATGTAATAATTAGAAAGATTCTCTATGACATCAATATTCTATAACATTTTATGATTTGGAAAAAGAGTTAGTAGAAATAAAGATATGACCAAAACAAGGAATCTGATGGTAAATTTTTGAAGGGTAAAATTTTTTTAATAGTAAATATAAACAAGGTGAAAAAGAGTTCATTTTTTGTTATTTACTATTCTGATAAAAATAGAGCTCTGAGAGACCTAGTAAGATCCTAGAGAGCCAAGATGGTGAGGAGATGATAGCAAAGATGGGGAGGATGCATAGCAGCCATAGTGAGTGCAGCATAGGTAAGTAACTAAAAATTTCAAATTTTTGAGCATTTTTATTTAAAATTGTGTTTTATATAGATTTGAAAATTAAGAAAAATATAGATACCGGAATGAACCCTAGAAAATTTTTAGGGACACTAGGGGTCAAACGAGGTATTGGGTAGGAAGGATTTAGAGAAATAAATGCCTAAGGCATTTATGGCAATTATTCAAAAAGTCATCACAATGAACAAACAAGGTCAATTGGGTTGACATGTTTTGTAGAAGATAAAAAATTAGAGGGTTAACATAGAATTATGTGGCTAAATTAGTTTTTTAATAAGGGGGATGACATAGTACTATGTGGCCAATTTAGTTTGTTTAAGAAGGGGGGCGACATAGTACTATGTGGTTGATTTAGTTATTTATAAAGTGCCTAATATATTACTACAAAGTAGAAATAAGTTCAACTTAGTTTTTTTAAGTCAAAGGGTGGTTGAGTTAGTAATATATGGTTTACTTAGTTATTCTCTAAGTGGTCAATATAGTATTGTTAAGCCATAGGGTGGTTGACTTAGTACTAAGAAGGCCGATGTAGTTTAAAATAGGTTAATGAATAAATTAAAGAAAAATATTTTATTTTTATGAAATTTATAAGAATGTATTTTGATTACAAATGACATGGAGATATAATATGTCCTTTGTCATTTGATATTTTGTAGAGATGTTGGAGATTTTGGTGATTGGTTGATGTTTCATGGTTGCCTAATCTACTGGAGCTCTTAACAGATGTGTACAAAGCTAGATTGGTTGCATTGGGCTTGGGAGGCATCATAGAGATGAGGTGGATCCCACTGAGTGTTGATCTCATTATCATATTCCTTGAATCATGGGAAAAGTTGACAACACTTTTATATGGGTGATGGATGTGGATACCATAGAGGTATGTATCACATTAGAGGATGTATATGCATTACTTAGGCTATCTATAAGGGGTAAATTATTGATCAAAGGGAAAATGGATATTTAAGAGCAGAGGTGAGCACTAGCCCAATGGGTGATGCACTCAAATAAGATCTATCATAGGCTAAGAATGAGTTTGTTTGATGTGTATATTACACAAATTCTATATATCCAAAAGGATATGATAAGTCAGCATGAGTGATGTGTCATAAGTTAAATGGTAAGGTACCATTGTATATGATAGCCTTGTGTCATTTCATATTAGATCAAGGGGCACTATATGAATTGGGGTATATCACTAAGGTTTATCTTAGGCATGATATGTATGGGATGCTATCTAAAGGGTAAAAGACCATGAAACTAGTGGTATTATTAAGGTCCTAGATATATGAGAGGTTACTAATGTATCATCTAGTTGGGTTGCCCCATGTGGTTGATGATTAGTTACCTTAGTTAGTGAGATGGATAAAACATTAGGTGGAATGAGTTGTGACCCATGTGTTAGAATTGTAGATAGTCACATGAGGAGAGATCATGCACATATTATGATTATTTGGTTGAGTTGGGTGACTATGGTGCTAGGGCTATCCCGAGTGTGGATCATGGTCCATTATACTTGGTGGGTAGAGCCATAGCTAGTGGAAAATGTTTTAGGATAGTTTAAAATCCCAAACCTAGTGGCTCTTGTAGTAATGCCCACATTTTGGGCATAATATATGAGAGAGCTAAGAGGGAGAAGAAGAGAAGCATTAGTCAAGATATTATATATTAGACTATGGTGTATGACACTATGGACTAGTTGAGCATAATAGCCATCATTTGGAAGAAGAGAGGATGTGGATGTGGATGTGGATGTAAGGGTGTAGTAGGTACCATATCTAGAACCACATTAAGAGTAGTGACCACCTTAGTCATACCACCAATGGATATGCCATTGGTATGATTTGATATAGAAGGTGGTTATCTAGAGTGACCTTTCCGTAAGCTCAAGGTAGATCTGGTCAATAGAGGCACCATTAAGGAAACACCTGAGACATGCATAGGTAGTGATTCCACATTTTGTTTTGATTGGGAGGTGTCCCATAGATGAGGTGATCAGGGGATGAGCAGATGGTGAGACCATGATTTGTCAATGAGTAGACAGGGAGATGGTGGTTTGTGACACTAAGACAGGTAAGAAATGTTTATGATTTTTTTATTTTTGTGATAAAATACTAGTTGTATATGATTTTAGATAGATAGATTTTTAGATATATATATTATCTAATATCTATTTGGTTTGACTTTATCAGATCCTATGATTGAGGAAATCAGAAGGGGATCCCTAGTTATAGGTGTAGACACCTAAAACTAACCACCAATGACCTCCAATTAGGCTTTAGACCAATTTCTATCAAAATGAACAATTTGGCCTAAAACACTAAAACATGATAGATGAGTTGAATTTGTCATATACAAGTGTCAATTTTGGCTAAAGTATCACTAAATGGGGAAAGGCAATTTATGAGATAACTAACTTTGATCAAATCATTTTGAGTCAAAATGACATTTTTGCACTTAGGTGCTCTGGATTGCTCTTTTTTACCAAATTTATTGCATGAAACATGTGTCTTTATTATTTTATGTTGACAACATCCTAAATAGGATAATATATCCACCACATCTAACATCACATCCTAATTTCAATCCAATGAAATATTGAGCCAATAATATGACATTTTGATCAATTTGATTAATTCGTGCAACAATGGCTAAGATTTGAACTAAATTGATAAATCATGTTTAAGGCTAATTAATTCAAATCATGGGACTAATTAATAACATGGAACTTGTTAAATATTTATTTTTAGAAATTTATTATCAGATTTTGCATCATCAAGTGACATCATTTCTTGGGAAAGCATCCTTAGGCCATAAATACATAAAATATTTGATTAAGCACTCCCATGCCTCTTTAATTCCTCTCTATCCCAAATATTTATGAAGAAATTTATTGAATTTGGCCCCCAAAATTGAATGGATTCTTATCCACAGATCTTCTTCTTGAGATGGATAGTTCAGGTTCATTCTGATCATTCTCAAAAATCTATAAATAGGAGGCCTTGCCTATTAAATTTGAAGCTCATTTGGTGTAAATTTATAATCTTCAAAATCTCTCTCAATCCATTTATGTAGTTTTATCATGTCTAATAGTTGATCCAATTCAAAATCACAAATACATTGGTGCCAAGGAGAAAGAGAGATAGCCAGGCCTCCTTTGATGAAGACTCATTGAGCATAAGCCAAGCAAGCCACTTCAACAAGCTATTTGGAGCATCCAACGAAGGTGAAGGATCCTTTGTCTTTTACATTTATTTTTGTTCATTATGATCCCCCTTGATATAGGCTTAAGGTGTTATCATTAGTGTGTGTTTTTTTATTTTGATTTCATGCACTAACACCATACTAATCTCCCCTTATTGTAATTATATGTTCACAAATGGCATGCCTGATGGGACTGAGCCTCACAAATTTAGTTAAATAGCACCTAAAAGAAACATACTAACCATTTTCATGTAGGATCTTAGATTATGGGATTAAATAAAGTGAAAATTTGAGCAAAAATCCATTTTTCTAGAAGTCACAGTTTTGTTACTATGGAGTCATAGGTTTGTCCTCTAGACCACAATCCCACCACTAACACAGTCACTAGTTTGTCATTTTAAGTCATGATATTATGTTTAAACTAATTTTAAATCTAACCTTATCTCTATATATATATCTTGTAGCTATATTACAAAACTTCTCATAAGTATCAATATTTCAATACCATAATTCACTAGTAACAATATTGTAACATCGTTACTCTATAAGTAGCGATATTGTAATACTGTGAGTCAATAGTAATGATATTTCAATACCATGACTTGATAGTAATAATATTGTAATACCATTACTTGAAAGTCATGATATTTCCTATTTGAGCCATAGTATTATAAGTAAACTACTAGCAATTAAGCAATAATATCATAACTTTTGTAGTGACAGTATTACACTGTGACCTGCAAGATTGTTAGCCTTAATAACAATATTGTGATTTATGTTAAACCAAATTGAGTAGTGATTTTTTGTTAACCAATCATGGTTTTATATATTAGTGGGATTGCACTGTGGAGTATCAAGATTACACTATGTGGAACTTGAGAGCTCACTTTTCAAAGTTATTTGTTTCATTTGGAAAAGTGCTTCAAGGCTAAACAAACACTGACTTTTTCCTTGTAGGGCCAACATGAAAAAATATCTACATAGGATTAATCTAGTCTTTTTAACCTCTTTTTTAATGCTTAAAATGGATTAAGAACTTTCATTTTGGTGCTTAAGGAAACACTTAGATGTTTACTTGAATAGTTTATAGTTGCTCTTTACAAGTTTTTACAACTTAAAGCTAAGGGGCTAAAGAACACCACCACACATTTTATTTAGTGGTTTAAAATTGAACACACTTCAAGTTTTTGCAAATTAATTATCTTTATTTATTCAGTTAATTTTGATTAATAAAATAAGGAGTTATTTGTGTATGTTCTCCCTATGTCCCCTATAGAGAACTTGTGTGATCAAAAGCACCAACTTCATTACAAAGTGCCTTAGTCTAAAGGTGTAAAAGAGAAGTTGTGAAGGCTCTCCCCAAGACTGTCATGGCTTGGGTGACCTAAAAACAACCTTAAATCTCTTTTAATTAGTATTTATTTTATGCATCTAGCTTATGAGGGGGATTTCATCACATCACATAGATTCTTTAGGGAAGCTTTGACTCGGGGTTTCATCTCCTGGCATTGCCTTCAACCTATCTCCATGAAGGGGTATATAAATTAGAATCACCCCACTAGGATGATAGTTTGAGTAGTTAAAACATTCCTATTATTGGGTCTAATCCTGAGACATTCGAGTACATTGGACATCACACTACACTAAGTGAGCAATGGATGTAGTGGTTGTAAAAAGGGCAAAACCTTTTTACAACAAGATAAGTACTATAGACCCAATTGATGTGTTACTTATCTTGAATTTTTATGTGAAAGTCTTATGCATCTGATCCATCTAGAAACATTTAAAAACTTGTTAGTTAGTTAACCCCACTTTGGTATACCTTGTTAGTTTAGGATTTAAGATGAATAGTTAGTTAATTTATCTTTGTCTTAGATTACTTGGTACTATTTAGAGTCAAAAAAATTTGTTAACAATGGTTTACATAACTAAATAAATTATCCATCATTTTATTAAACAAGGATGTATTATGCTTCCCAAGTGAAAATCATTTTTTTCCTTGTTCAAAGTTTTATTATAAACTTGGTGTCATATCTTCCAATTTGGTGCAGTCATGCTGCCCATTTGAGTCTGAACCATTTACCACATTTCCTTAAGCCTTTCACTGATAGTTTAAATTAAAATTGGAATATTCCAAGTTTTAAAGGTTGATGTTTTAGATTAGGTTTGCCACTTTGTACTTGGCTTGTTTTAACTTGAGTTCAATTCCCAATTTGAATTGAAGGCCATTTTTAAACTCAACATCAGTATCATCATTTGGTAGGACTCAATTCATCTTGCATGTTACTATCACTTTGAGTCCTAGGATACATTTTGTATTGTCCATACTATTTTACCATTTGTCTTGAGTCTAATTAATAACAAACCGTTTGCCTTAGAGATCTATCAATCTTTTTGTGTGGTTGTGTATCATTTGAGTTGATAAGAGTAGTGTTACACTACCAAAATTGTGTTGAGACCATTTTTACCTTAGAGCCTTGAAATATGAATTTACCACACCTTTTGAGAATTTTAGCATTGTTATACTACTCAAATTATTTTGAAACTTGTTTCATAGGGCTATTCACATAGAGGAAAAAAAATTCCAACTTTCCAACCATTTCAAGTTTTTTGTGAGCCTTTGTCTAGTGCGGTTATACCATTCACCTTTGTCTAGTTTCTTAGTCAAAATAATCTAGTTTATGTCATTATTTGGGATAAAATAAACTATGTATGAGTGCCTTTTGTTTCATACCTCATACTTATTGATCAAGTTTATGTCTAAGAATCAAATGCCTAGTTTTAGTTAGAAGTGTTTCAAATTTGTTAAATTAAATATCTCATCTTTTAAATTATTGATTTTGATGTTTTTTGGCCAAAAATCCTAGCACATACCTTTTTTTGAACCTACATTTTGATGCCATGTTTGGCCAAAAGTCCTAGAAACTTTTGTATTTCCTATATTAGACTAGTTTTAAACACTTTGACCTAGAATTTGGCATTTATATTTATGGTCCTTTTACTTGACCTTTTTGTGTGAGATGTGCAATGTTAGATTCTTGAAATTATCTTGTTTTATCACAATTAATTGCATCAATATTTTTAGATATACCTATCCATCCTTTTGACTAGGTTAGACCAAGTTTGAACCTCTTTTTAAATATCTCATTTTCAAAGTTTATATAACTCTATTCCCTTTTGTCATGAAACATTTACTATGGATTCTAACATGTATTACTACACTCGTAGTGGATTCATGTATAATCTAGTATTTAGTAATGTCATTACATAAGAAGAAATGGTTTAAGACCATTATATAGATAATGTTGCTTATGAGATGGATCCTTATCCAATTTATATCACTCAAACAAGGGCACAAAACCAAAACCCATTAGCTCATTATTTGGTAAACATGCCTCCTTACTCAGAGTAGGATCAAAAACAAATAGAGTAGTACCTTTCTTCAATACCTGTATTTGAAGAACTAGTTCCTCAATAACTTTACTATATTACTACAGCATCCACATATGATCCTTATCTCTTTTAGCTTCACTTCTTGGAAAACAAAGATGAAAATTTGGTTTGAGATATATATTTAGGGGCTATGTTTATAGTATACTTCCCCCATGAAAACTTGTCAAGTCTAGTAAGAATGCCTCACAACATAATTTATAGTCAACAGGCTTCTTCTAATAATCCTTTAGTTCTAGTCCAAACAACATATCAAGACTCTAGTATGATTATCAAAGGCAACGACCTCATGGAGTATCACTTTGTACAAATATAGATATCATATCAAATGTACTTAAACCTAGCATGCAATTTTAATTAGATAACCATGTCAAATAGGCATATCATAGATTTAGTACCTTTAGCAAGAGTGTTAATAGAATTGACTGGTCAATATAATCAAGGTGTAAATCCCTTTACACAAAACACTTTAGCTGATAATTTGTTTCATATACCAACCATTGAATAAGTGTCTTCTACTTCTATGTAAAATGTTGAGCAAAATGTAGTGGAAAATATCCAAGTAGCATCTAATCCAAACAAAAGTGGTGTAAGTACACAAACAACTGGTCCAAAAATAAGTGTATCTTTAGCTAACACCATGAGTGTTTCTCCAAGTCAAGGATTATGAGTTTTTACATCCCAAACTCAACCAACTACTACCACTAATCCTCAACCAACTACTTCTTCAAGTGCTCATCTAATAGGGTTAGGTAGCTAGCTAATGACTAATGTCATGCCTCAAAAACAAAATGTAATGAATCCTACTCATCCCCAAAAATTAACAAGTATTCCTCCACAATAACAAGCACAATCCAATATACCAATATAGTAGAGGCAAAACATATTGCCACCTCAACAAGGGGCAACTAATGTTTTACCTTATCAAGTAGCAGTGAACATACCTCTTTCCTTGTAAACCAATGTACCAATTTAAATCCAAATGATTTCTAATCAACAACATACAAATATTGGTCAGTAATAAATGTTGAATATTCAACAAGCGTCATGATCCCAACAAGGATTTATGTAACCTAGAAGTTCTAATGTTATTCAAGTACCAATCAGGTAACCTTTACCTTTTATGCAGAATGTGTCACTAGTTCAAAGATAGAGTTTTGGTTCACAAGTACCCCATCAATAATAAGGTTTTATTAATTGGTATTAGGTCCTTATTCAACCCTAATAGGCATAATATAGTTATATTCCTCCATTCCAACCTTAAAATCCCCAAAGTTAGACTTATGTATCGAATGCAAACTAGAATATCACACTGTAGTATATGCAAATTCAATAATCAAACCCAAATCCACACATGCATATTCCTAGTCCATTACAAAACCAAACCAATGTACCCTATAAAATACCTCTATTATACCCTAGTTAAAGTGCTCTATGTGTAACTGCTCAACCATCTACCTAGGCCAATGTTCCACCTCAAGCTAATATTCCCTCTAGTTTTCTAGGGCAATAAATGCAATAGATGAAGGATACAATTGCTACCACCCAAGTAGGGAAACAAACCAAAAAATTAATTTGGATGATGTGTGTTCTTATTTATTTAATAGGGAGTATTTTTAGATACCATTTCCTCTAGAATATGAACAACTAAATTTTTACAAATAAAAGGGGAAAGGTGACCCCAATGCTCATTTAACCAAGTTCTTCATTATATGCTAACCAATGGCATATAACAACATATATCTTTTATTTTTATTCCCAAGGAGTCTATCAATACAATCCTTGGAGTTGTTTTTGAGGCTACCCAAGAATTTAGTATCCAATTTTGATGATCGTTTAGACAAGTTTGTGCAACACTTTTCATACAATCTCAAACATGAGATTTCTTTGGTTGACTTGATGCAATCCAAGAAAAATGTTGGTGATAGTTTTGTAAGTTATCTATAGTGATAGAGATCCCTTGCTAGATAATTCACCCATAGTTTACTAGATAAACAATTAGCCACCATGTTTACTAAAAATTTGCACAATGAGATATCTTATCATCTAGAACTATAGTGTATGCATACCTTTAAGGAGATCATTGACAAAGGTTTATTGATTGAGTGAGCCCTTATTAATAAAATTATCATTATCCTTACCTTATCAAATTAGAATCAAGGTACCAATCTAGTAAATGGCTAAAACTAACTTCAAGTCTAAGTGTAAGCGTCATAACCAACACAGGCCAATAACAATGATAGACCAAGGAAATTCAACTACAACAAAAATGTTGTTGGAAATGGAGTAATAGAGTTGAGACATGTCCAAATGATGCAAAGATTATCTACTTGACCCAAATAGCATATTCAAATTACTCTAACCTATAACCTTTTTAGTAAATGTCACAAGCACAATGACTCAGGCCTACATAACAAATGCAACAACCTATACAATTATAAACTCCTCCTCTAAAGACAATAATACCTACTTTTCCAATATTTAATTACCTTGGAGAACATATTGAATTTTTTTTTTGTAAGTTCACCACCATTAATCTAATTAGTTGGCCTATACCACAACATTATCCTTAGGGCATCCCTTATCCTGATTGGTACCACCAAAATGAATTCTATGAATATCATCAAGTTAATGGACATAATTTGTGTCATTATCGACAAATAAAACATTTGATTTAGAATATGTTGGAGAATGGGGAAATAACATTAGATGGTGGTACTTCTACTTTTAATCAAACCCTTGGAATCTATCAAAACCACTTTCTCCAATATAAAAACCAACCATAATAATAATAATAATAATAACAACAATGACTAGTGCAACACCAACAACAATAGCTTCAAAAACTAATGCCAAACTAATAAAATCAACAACAGTAGAACCAATAGCATTCTAATAATAGATAGAACCAAGGTTAGAATGATAATAATGAATAGACCTATGATGTAGTTACACATGACTACAACAAGGTTGTAGGTCATATTGTAGGAGGTCACATTAACATAATCTCCATTAATCTAAGACTAAATACCAATCAATCAATACCTTTTATAAATAATATCAACCCACCAACTCACATTGATAATCCTTTCTTGACCTGGGATCATAAATAGGCATACCAACAAGTAGGGATTAATAATTTTGGACCCTATGTTGATATCTCATCATTGCCTCATGACCACACACAAGTGCACTAGAAACCAAGACTTATCATATTTGGTCCCCCAATATCACCATCATTTTTTAGCAATCATGGTCCTATATTTAATCTTGATTTTGTAATCATAACTTAAAGGTCAAATATTACCATCCTAGTCCCAGATCCATCTACCACTTCACCCATCACCCAACTAGCCATTGTACCTCAAAATAAACCTTTTAACACTAACTAAGAGAAAAAGTTTGACATTGTGGAATAATTGAAAAATATTCTTGCACAAATATTAATTTTAGATTTGTTACATACAACAACAATCTAGAACAAAAATTGATTCAGTTCTTTAGCCAATCCATTATTTTAAGTGACATATCCCTTGAAAAATTCCAAGCTTTGGTTAGACACCTAGCTCTAGCCCAACAAGTCACTTTCAACAAAAGTGGTATGTCATCCCTTAGCCCACTTTATAATAATCCCACTATACATTAAAGTTTTTATAAAGTGGCACAAAGCAAAATGTGTCTTGATATATAATGGATCAAGTCTAAACATAGTATCTCTAAAGCTCATTAATCTTCTTGAGTACACAACAATAGATCTTCAATCAAAGACCATAACCATCAAAGCCTATGATAATGAGGAATGAGAATCATAAGGCATGATCTATTTACTATTTATCCTTGGGCCCTTGATCCATGATACACTTTGCAATGTACTAAATATTGATTTATTGTTCAATATGATTTTAGGTGGACCTTGGATACATGAAATTCATGTAGTCCCATCGATGTTACACTAATGTATCAAGTTCTCCCATTTAGGGATGGAAGTTTGTATACTAGGATATTTGCATCCATACAAGCATTGTAAATACCTAGAGGCTGAGTTTAAGAGTTTTAATTATTTTTTTGGCATGAATCCAATGGATAAGCAAGATAAGGGAAAGGAAATACTCCTTGATTTGCTAGATCACAACTACATTAATCCTAATACCCTTGATTCCCTTTCCCACATGATACCTCTTGAGATATCTAATCATTATACTATCTCATCTAATGGCCTAAGAGAGTATTCAACCTGTTGGGTGAATATTTTGTCAATCAGCATACTGATTGACAAAATAGGTCTGATCAACCATAGCAGGAAGATTAGTCAGCTAGTTGTGTAGGTTTACCACATCAAAAGAGGACTAATCTCTCTTCTCATCAAGGGGAGGTTCCCTATTAAATATGTAGTGCTATATACAATATAAATAAGTAGAAAATAACACATGGGGGTGAAATAAACCATCCATCTCTCTTCTTTTAGAGATGATGCTCATAGACAAAGGAGAAAATCTTGGTTGAAACACTAAAGGCACTTATCTTCTTTCAAAAGTGTTCTTGCAGGAAACAGCAAGAGTTTCCTTCAAGTAGTAAAAGTAATTGGTGACAAGAGGCATAGTAACTAGTAGGATGAAATAGAACACAAAGTTTCCACCTCAACTACCCAAAGAGTATAACATAGAGGATAATGGGGGCACAAAGTCATCCCAGAATCCTCAACATAGAAAGAAAAGGAAAAACACACAATGAAAACAATTGTGAAAGCACAAAGTCTTCTCACAGTTGGATTTAGGACACCTCCCTTTTTACCTTCACTAATTCTTCTTATCAAATTAAATAAAAATAATTATTCTAGGAAACAGACATAAGAACAATTTCCTAAAGTAGCACAAGCCAAAACAGCACAAAGTCTACAAACAACTTGCTTTCTCATTCAGATAAAATGAAGTGAATTTATAATCTGAGCTCAAAGTCTCAGTCTTCTTCTTTCAAATGGGTAGAGTTTCACTCCTATAAAAATGAAAAGTCCCCTTCTAATGATACAAAAGATTACATTATATAGAGGCAGAGGGATGCCTGGCACTTTTTCCCATGGAGTGGCCCATTCGGCGCATTAATGCCTTAGATGCATTCTTGGTTTTGTCATGCTAGAGCAGGGTGGCTGCATTAACTGCAATGTGCTGGTTCATCTCCTTTGTCTACTACTTAGCCTGAATCACTCATTCCATCACCTACTAACCCTGTGATTATCTATTTTTCTATTATCTCAAAGGGGACAAGTAGATGGCACTTTCAATGTTTACAAGCCCCAAATATCTACCCAATGAATTGCTTCACTTACTAGAAATAACTCTCATTGAGTTTCCCTCTTTATCTCTTCCTCCTCTTGAGTCTGGCCTTAGGCTCTTTAAATGCATTTGGGTCTATGCCTTGAGTTTTTTAGAATCAACAAATGCTCAAATGTAGCTGATTTGGAATTTATGGGTCTTTCCTTGATTAAAGGTTAATAGCTAGTCAGTCGCTCTAAATTTGATGTTCACAAGCCTATCATTCTACTATGACATAGGTGAGGACACATGGTGGCATCCATGTCTTTGAAATAAGCTTAACAGAATGAGCTTTGAATTTTTAAAGGTTGGGGGCATAGATGCAGACATGTGGTAGCTTTTGCTACACTGGGAAAGGACACATGGTGAGTTCCACTCTTTGAAGCTTCATTTAAAACTGTCTTAGTACGCGACACTTGGCAGCTTCTGCTACTTCTTTAGGGACATGTGGCATCCTTCATCACTTCATACTAAAATGTTTCACCGTTGACACTTGGCACTTTCTACTCTCAAGATTTTGCAACACCATAGAAACATTTGGGGCTCAGTTAGGCTCTCACAAATGATGACACTTATCAGCCCCCACCGATATCTTTAAGGGACACATGGTAGCTTCCACCACTCCTCTAAAACAAATTATAATGGACTCAGCTAATGACACTTGGTAGCATCCACTTGAACCTTGCTTTTGAGCATGCTTCTTTCCTTAACTGAGGTAGCCTTTTAACCTTTGAACTCATGAACCTATCCTAAAGATGACTAAGTATTGGAAACAAGTTCTTCTAATCAGACTCGCCTATGGAAGCCTTTGAACCTTTGAACTTGTTAATCCCTTTACTAAAAAAAGCTTAAAAAATGAGGATTTTGAAAGCTCAGAACAAATTTTTATAAAGGGAAGGGATAATTTTGGTCTTGCAGGGCCAAAATAGTCCATATGTTGGCCCAAAAATGAGAAGTCATTTTTTGGGGACAACAGCTAGCTCCTATTGGAGAACTACCTTCAGTTAGAAACTTGAAACAAAGCTGAGGGGAGTAGGAACCAGAATCTCTAGCACCTTAAAGTGTGTCACTGGGCTACAAAGTCATGTTACCCAAAATGAAAGGCTCTAAAAATGAAAATGAAAAGAACAAAATAGAAACAAAATACTATAAAAATATACATATGTATGGGGGAACTCATCCGATACTTTAAGAGTTGAAGTACTTCAGATGTTTCCCCCTAAGAGGTAGTGAAAATGGCACTCTATCTTGATAAACTAACAAGAAGCCATTTTCTCTGTAGAATTGGTGATGGGTGAATGGAACTCTCCACTAGGAAACTAATTTTTTGTGTCCTCCCTTTGCTTTTCTCCTCTTGCCCCACAGCAAGACTTGACTTTTAATTCAAAAACCATGAATCTTTGCTCTCTTGGCAAAAATTTCCTTTTCATGATTTTGATGCACAATAGCATGGTCCATTACCATAATTGGTTGCTCTCTTGGTTCAGTCCAGCACATGATTTGATTGTTCCCATTTAACACCTACTAATAATTGGCACTATTAGGCATACTTAGTGTTGTTCTATCTAAACCAATTGTTAGATCATCACCTATAGGATTTTCATCTATTGAAACATGAATGTCTTCAATAGATAGAAAATAATTACCCCTGCTTGAAGACTCAAACAAAATTTGAGCTTCAGGCCTTGATGTCTGAGTGACAATGTATTTTTCCTCCTTCTAAGGAAGCAACCTCTGCATTACACCTTTCATAGGGATTCTTACCTAAGACAAGTCCATGCTTGATTCCCCTCTAACATCCTTGTAGGAGTTCCACCTAATAATGATGCCATATGATGTTGGGACATCAGCCACTAGGACAGTCATCTTGATTTACTTGTTTGGAAAGGTAGAAAATGCAAATTGGGTGTCTTTAATTTGCCCCAATAGTGGCACTTATTTGTTCTCCATGGAGAAACATCTCCCAAATGTCTTGGTCAGTGTGAGACCTAGATATTCTACCACTTTAGCAAGCATGGCATTGTTTGAAGCTCCATAATCAATTATGTAATTATTCAGCTGATGTCCATTTATCAATAATGAGACATAAAAAGGTTTAGCCCTATTAGAAGCAGTAGGGGGAGCAATGACAAGGTTGTTCCTAGTGGGTGCATTCCTGGGGTGATCATGTGTCACTTTGGGAATTGTTTGTTCAATAGGGATGTTCTGGTTTTTAACACATTGAACTAATCTGTCTAATTACTCAAGGTGGGACTGCAAAAATTCAAATTTAGACACTTGAATTTTGGTTTTATTTATATGGTCAATTATATCAAATGTCTGGAATGAGCTAGGAGTAGAGGATGGGAGTTCATCCTTTTGATTTTTGAAAGGGGGAGGACTAGACTATGAATTTGAAGTAAATGGCATAGGGGCATTTGGGGTACTTACTTTTCTTGTAATCACCAGGTCCTTTAGCTGGAAAGGAAGAGTGGATCCCCACTTGGCAATTGAAACCACTGGTTGAGGTCACTCCTCTACTTTCTCCTTATCATCTTATTGAGCTGATTGATTCTTGGATTTGGTGAATACAACATATGACCCCTCAACTACATTGCCTTCTCTTTTGGGTTCATCTTGATAGTTCAAGAAGCCAATGTGGGAGTTACTAGCTGATTCTTCTTGATCCTCCATGAAGAGACCAGCATCATTTTCTTGATCAAACTCAGGTTGGAAATAGAAATCATGTTCACTTTCTAGATATCCAACTGCTAAGTTGGTGGGAGGTGCTTCAAGGGTGAGGTTCCTTTATGGGGGAGGAAGATGATTTGGCTACCTTTGATTCTTGGTAGCATTGCCTTGGTACGCCTGATTTTGAAATGTCCTCCTTAGCATATCTCAATTAGGAGAAGTAGACATAACTTGGGCCATTTGTCTTTTGAGAACCAGTAATTCATTTTACTAGATTTTGTACCATTAGATTAGTGGTGGTTGAAGGGGAGTATTCAAAAGAAGGAGAAGATTTACCTCTGTTTGGATCTCTTCTTATCTTTCCAGCCAAGATAAGGTCATCTTCTACCTCAGTAGCCAAGTATTGAGTAGCAGCAAGGTCTATTTGTTTGGTCTGTCTTAGCAAGAAACTCACTTTAGGTAGCTATGAGTTGATGAAGAAACACTTGAGATTCTAAGGTGTTGGCTGGGTGACCATGGGAATCCTATGCCTCAGCTTGTCAAAATTGGCAATGAAATCCCTCATAGGTTCATGGGGCTTCATCTTCATCTATGTGAGCTGGGCTAGCAAGGCATGTGCATCTTCTGTAGGCTTAAACCTAGCTTCAAATTTGTCTTTCAGAGTGTCTCAATCAGTCACTGATCCTACCTGTAGGTGGTAGAACTAGTCTACAGTAGTACCTTGTAGTGTCTCCACGAATAGCCTGACCACTATGTCTTCAAATTCCACTCCTATTACACTATAGGCTATGCTAAAAGATGCAATGTGTTCATCAGGATGAACCTTCCCATCACAAAAAAATTTGGGGAAATTCTTCTTTGAACTATGTGGAAACTCATGCAGAGGTGGAGTCAAATTCAGTGAACCAAAAGAGTTACTCCAGGGGCCTTGAGCCATGATTTGATTATGTAAAAGTGGGATCACAAATTTGGGTGGAGAATGGATAGGCAAAGCTTTGCTAGTAGTAGAAAAAGAAGCTCTACCTTGTGCTGGTGACCTGGTAGGGCTAGGAGGAAGACTCCTAGTTTATTGAAGGTGAGGTTATGGAGGAAACAACTCAAAATTACTCTACTGCACCAACTCAAAAGTAGGATCAACAACACCTTGAGATTTTTGGCCTCTGGTATAATGTGGAGTTACCAGATTGTAGAACAAAAACAATGGAAAAGTACTAGTCTTACTTTAATTTAAAGCTTCAGGCTTCAAACTGCTTGTCCCTCCCCAGTGGAGTCACCAAAAACTATTGGGTGAATATTTTGTCAATCAGCATACTGATTGACAAAATAGGTCTGATCAACCACAGCAAGAAGATTGGTTGGCCAATTGTGTAGGTTTACCACATCAAAAGAGGACTAATCTCTCCTCTCATCAAGGGGAGGTTCCCTATTAAATATGCAGTGCTATTTATAATATAAATAAGTAGAAAATAACACATGGGAGCATAATAAACCATCCATCTCTCTTCTTTTAGAGATGATGCTCACGAATAAAGGAGAAAGTCTTGGTGGAAACACTAAAGGCACTTCTCTTCTTTCAGAAGTGTTCTTGTAGGAAACAACAGGAGTTTCTTTCAGGTAGTAAAAGTAACTAGTGACAAGGGGTGCAGTAACTAGTAGGATGAAATAGAACACAAATTTTCCACCTCAACTGCCCAAAGAGTATAACACAAAGGATAATGGGGGCACAAAGTCATCCCAGAATCCTCAACACAAAAAGAAAAAACACATGCTAAAAATAATTGTGAAAGCACAAAGTCTTCTCATAGTTGGCTTTAGGACACCTCCCTTTTTACCTTCACTAATTCTGCTCGTCAAATTAAATAAATAATAATGCTTCTAGGAAATAGACATAAGAACAATTTCCTAAAGTAACACAAGCCAAAATAGCACAAAGTCTGCAAACAACTTGCTTTCTCATTCAGATAAAATGAAATGAAATTACAATCTGAGCTCAAAGTCTCAGTTTTCTTCTTTTAAATGGGTAGAGTTTCACTCCTATAAAAATGAAAATTCCCCTTCCAATGATATGAAATATTACATTATATAGAGGCAAAGGGAGGCCTGGTGCTTTTTCCCATGGAGTGACTCATTCAGCACATTGATGCCTTGGATGCATTCTTGGTTTTATCATGCTAGAGTAGGGTGGTTGCTTTAATTACAATGTGTTGATTCATCTCCTTTGTCTACTCCTTAGCTTAAATCACTCATTCCATCACCTGCTAGCCCTGTGATTGTCTATTCTACCTTTATCTCAAAGGGGACAAGCAGACAGCACTTTCAATGTTTATAGGCCCCAAATATCTACCTGATGAAGTACTTCACTTATTAGAAATAAATCCCACTCAATTTCCCTCTTTATCTCTTCCTCCTCTCAATTCTATCCTTAGGCTCTTTGAATGCATTCAATTTTTCACCTTGAGTCTGTTAGAATCCATAGATGCTTAAATGCAATCAATTTGCCATTCATAGGTCTTTCCTTGATTAAAGGTTAATGGCTAGCCAGTCGCTTTGAATTTGACATTCACGGGCCTATCATTTTGTTATGATGTGGGTGAAGACACATGGTGGTATCTGTGTCTTTGAAATAAGCTTATCATAATGAGCTTTGAAACTGTTAAAGGTTGAGGGCATAGATACAGACACATGGCAGCTTCTGCTACACTAGGACAGGACATAATGTGAGTTTTGCTCCTTAAAGCTTCATTTGAAATTATGTCTTAGTATGTGACACTTGGTAGCTTCCACTTCTTCTTTAGAGACATGTGGCATCCTTCGTTGCTTCATATTGAAACGTTCCACTATTGACACTTGGCACTTTCTGCTCTCAGCCTTTTGCAACACCATAAAAATGTTTGGGGCTCAGTTAGACTCTCACAGATGATGACACTTGTCAGCCCCTATTAATCTCTTTAAGGGACATGTGGCAGCTTCCACCACTCCTTTGAAACAAAGTATAATGGGCTCAACTGATGACACTTGGTAGCATAAGCTTGACCCTTGCTTTTGAGTGCGCTTCTTTCCTTAACTGAGGCAGCCTTTAAACCTTTGAACCTGTGAACCTATCTTGAAGATGACTAAGTATTGGAAACTAGTTCTTCTGATCAGACTCACCTATGAAAGCCTTTGAACCTTTGAACCTACTAATCCCTTTACTGAAAAAAGTTTGAAAAATGAGGAATTTGAAAGCTCAGAACAAACTTTTATAAAGGGAAGGGATAATTTCGGTCTTGCAGGGCCAAAATAGTCCATATGTTGGCCTAAAAATGAGAAGTCATTTTTTGGGGACAACACAACCCATGATAGCTTTCACATTGTAAACCTTTCATATAACCCAAAGTCCTTTGGAAGACCTAAAGCCAAGCCACTTCATCTAAAAGGGAAATAAAAGGGCAAAGGTAAAGGACCTTTTACATTTATACTGACATTTGGCCTAGAATAAGAACTTCTTGAAGGGGATGAATCATGGTTATATAATGAAAATTAAGCCAATTATTATGAGAATATAAATTATCTTATTCCTAATAAGATCATGAAGAATCAAGACTATAAAGGAGGAGGCCTTATACCAAATCAACGAGGCACACTTGAGCCAATTTTCATAACCAAATATAAAGGCCCTATGGACTTAGATTTAAACTGCTTAATGGTGGCCCCATATACCTTAATCATTTTTTATCACCATCAACTAATGATGAGGATGCTGACAATGACGCAAAATGTGATCATAGCCTTTTGGATTACCTAGTTGAAACTAAACTATATAACATTCATTCCATTTACACCCTTAAACCAATCATTCATCACAACCCTCTATCATTGTATTATCCTCAATTGAAAGACTGGAACCAACAAGGATCCAATGTGTCAATTTATGAGTTCCAAAATGATGAGGCATTTTATGGTTTTCTTGGCCTTAGAGACAATGTTCCAGTAAGGGACCATAAATCAGGGTTCTTGATCAAATTAGATCCTGAGGCCTATTTTAGAGAGTAGTTGAACACCCTTAGCAAAATCAAATAATTAAAACATTGAGGTCCCAAAGTGAAAACCTCTTTGAGGCACTTTTTGACTAGGGAAAAAGTAAAGAAAAAGGCCAGTCTAGTGGTGAAAACTTGTTTCAGGCACCATTAGACAGGGGTGTTCAACCTTCCTCAAGCATAGCTTAGGAGACCACCAATGACAAACTTGTCTATGAGTTTGAGTTTGGTTTTAAATAACAACAAGATTTTGATCAAATCATTCAAGAGTTTCCAACATTTTTTGTTACATGGCTAAACCTCCAATTGGGAGACTCTTATTCATCATGCCTATGGGAACTCAAAGAGCCAGTCCTAATAAAGGAATCTAGTCTTGCCAATTAATTCAAATCTTTTCCCACTATCCTTGAAGATGGTTCGACCCTTATAGTGGAAGATACAATAGAATTTAACATCGGGTCCCTAGATGACCCAAAGTGGATCAAGTTAGGCAAGTCCCTTACTGAGAAGGAGTGTGAAGTCTTTACAGCCCTTCTAAGGGAATTTATTGATATATTTACATGGGCATATTTTGACATGCTAGGTTTGGAACCCACCTTGGTTATACACCACCTTGTGGTCAATCTTGATGCCAAACTAGTAAAATAAAATTTGTGTAATATGTATCCTCACATTGTTGTATTAGTGAAGAAAGAGTTGGAAAAACTCTTGGAAGAATGATGTATTCAATCGATCGACTATTCAAAGTGGATCTCCAATATTGTCCAAATTAGAAAAAAGATAGAAGGAATCAGAATATTTATTGATTTATATGATATAAATAAAAATCTTTCCCTAAGGATTATTTCCATTACCAAACATTTACATGATTTTTAACTTTATAATGGGATATAAGATGTTTTCGTTAATGGATGGATTTTTAGGTACAACCAAATCAGGATAACACCAAAAGACCAACACAAAACAACTTTCACCAATCCATGGGGAACATTATGTTATTAGGTTATGCCATTTGGTCTTAAGAATGTATGGGCCACCTACCAAAGAGCCATGACCATCATATTTCACAATATGATGCATGACATTGATGAAGACTATGTCAATGACATTCTTGGTAAATCAAAGACCAAGGCCAATCATCTAGCAGTGTTACATAGAATATTTAAAAGACTGTGTGAGTACAAGTTAGACTTAATATTAAGAATTATGTCTTTGGTGTTACATCAGGGAAATTTCTTAGCTTCATTATGTCTTGTTGAAGCATTGAAGTTGATCTAACCAAAGTCTAAGCCATAATATAGATGAAACCACTAACTAATTTGAAGTAGTTTATCAAGCAAGATATAGTATATTCAATGCTTCATATCATAATTTTCCAACAAAATCCATCCTTTTACACATCTTATAAATAAGGGAGTTTCATTTCACTAGGATGATCACTACTAGATAGCATTTCAGCAGCTAAAATACTATTTAACATATCCACCTATTTTGTTACCTCCTATGATGGGAAAGCCATTTTTGTTGTACCTATCAGCTACTAACAATGCCTTGGGGGTAATTTTGGCCCAGCATGATGATAATGGAAAATATCATGTTGTGTAATATTTAATCCATACATTGGTGGTATATGAACATAATTATGTGCCCATAGAAAAAGCTTGTTTAGCCATGGTCTTCATAGCTCAAAAACTATGCCATTACATGTTAAACAATAAGACCATGGTTATTTCAAAATTAAATCCACTCAAGTATATACTATCTAAAATATCTTTACAAGGTTGCATGGCCAAATGGATCATGTTTCTTAGTGAGTTTGACATCAAGTACATCAACTAAAAATCCATTAAGGGGTAAGTTCTTGTAGATCAGCTTATTAAAGCACCCCTTACTAATACAAAGCCACTCACATTCTAATTTATTGATGAATCCATAATGACCATCATTAACAAACCTCTTGGGGAGTAGCACTAGAAGTTTTATTTTGATGGGTCATTCACTACACATGGATTAGGGGAAGGCCTTTTACTAATTTCACCATAAGGGGATCTAATCCTTAAATGATTCAAGATCAGCTTTCTTTGTGCCAACAACATGGCTAAATATGAAGCACTTTTTGTAGGGATTTTCCAAGTGGTACAATGGAACATATCTCATCTCAAGGTTTATGGTTATTCTCAACTAATCATCAATTAGGTTAGAGACCATTTTTAGACCAAAGATGATAAGTTGGTTCCATAGAAGGCCATGGTTGACATTCTCAAGTTATAGATTATCAACATTAAATTTGAACATATACCAAGAGCAAGTAATGAAACTATAGATGCTATAGCTACTATTGGATCTCTGATTCAACATATAGACATAGCTAAAGAGTAATAATTCCTTGTCAAAAATTTGGTAACACTAACTCATGAACCTTCAACCATCATGATGATTGGTGACATTATTGGTCCTATCTCTATTTGGTACTCAGACCTTTACAACCACCTTCACAAAAAAATTATGCCACCTAACCTATCTCAAAAACAATCTAAAGCCTTCATCCACTAAACCACTCATTATCCTTACTTGGATCAACCCTTTACCATCATGGTTTTGATGAAACTCTACTTCATTGTTTAACTTTAGAAAAATCTCGACTAGTGTTATGGGAAGTTCATGGAGTATGTGAAGCCCACACTAGTGGTAAATTTATATTCAAAAATCTCTTATCTACTAGTTATTATTGGGCCATAATGGATGTAGATACATATTCATATGTAAAGAAGTGTGATAAGTGTTAAAGGCATGCCAATCTGATTCATGCCCTAGCCAAGGCTTTGAAACCAATATTGACACCATGGCCATTTACTACATGGGGCCTCGACCTCATTGGGAATATCAATCCCACCTCATCTAATGGCCATAAATATATACTTACTACCACAGAATATTTCACTAATTTGGTTGAATCTATACCCCTCACTTATGTGACTAGAAAGTAAATTTCCAAGTTCATTTTCAACCATCTCATTTGCTGCTAAAGTATCCCTTCTGACATTATATCTAATAATGGAGGATCATTTAAGAATAAGGATGTTGAAAAGCTATGTATCAAAAACCATATCACACAACACTTTTCTATGGCATATTACCCTCAAGGTAATGGCTAGGCCAAAGCATCAAATAAAACCATTTTTAACATTCTCATAAAGATTGTCAGTGATGTTGGTCATGATTGGCACCTTTAGATATTTTTTTCCCCTTGGGCATACCATACCGATCACCATACACCCACAAGAGCCACTCCATATTCAATTGTTTATGTTACTAAGGTCATTATTCCCATTAAGGTTGAGTTACCTTCTCTACTCATCTCTTTCAAGCATGCCCTAGATGATAATGACTATCAAGTAGCTTGCCTACAAGAACTAGATTTACTTGATGAGAAATGCATGGATATGGTGAACAATCTTCAATTCTATAACAACTAACTTCAAGGCCACTGTAATCAACATGTGAAACATAGAGAATTTGAACTTGGTGATCTTGTCCTTAAAGAGAACCAAAAGAATACCATGGCCAAAAAGAAGCATAAAGGCAAGCTCAAACCTAACTAGGTTGGTCCTTTCATCATTATGATAAGCTGTGGAATAAGAGCATATAGGCTTTCCACACCAAACAGACACAAACTTGATGAGCCTATGAACATTAACCACCTCAATCGGTACTATGCTTGAGTGACTTGGTATATTTTCTATAAAGACCATTTCAAATTGTGTCATATTATCAATAATCTACTTTGTACTATACCATTTTACCATCCTATCATCCTACCAACCTATCACTTTTTCCTATCATGTATTTATTCTACCATACCTTTTTCATCAGTTGAGTTGTTTTCTCCCTCCCTACCTAGCCCTATGACCTTGTTCCATTCTATTTGGTTTCATCACCACTTTTAACAAGAGAATTCAGATTTAGTTTTAGTAGGTGTTTCACGTATTCTAGATAGAGATAGTCTTTTGGTGCAATAAGATATCAGTTTGGTAGTGGTATCATTCATTTCTTATTGTATTCTCTATACCAAGTGTGCCTGATTATAATTACCTATGGGAAAATAAATGTCTCATTGGTATTGTTACTAATTATAATAACCTATGGGTAAATTAGTATCAATAATCTATGCCTTTATTTCTTAGTTATAACCATCTATGGGAAAACTAGGAGAAACACTTGTTTATCATGCCTTGACATACCAACTAGCCATTTCCTATGTCATATTGTGACTTTATACCAATTTTGTCTATTTTTTTTGAATTGGTTGCTACACTAATCATATTCCTCTACTATAAGGTGGAACTATAGTGATTTGAGGTCTCATTATGAGACTATGTAGGTAGCACTTGATACTTGTTGAGATCAAATCAGTCACCTTAAGCAATGTTCTTTCCATTTTTGTGATTAACCTAATCCATTCTCTCACCATTTTATGAGTACCCTAAGCCAAGCTCTCGCTATTTTGTGAGCATTCTAAGTAAAACTCTTATGTTTTATGAGTTTGGAGTATTTAGTATCTTGTCTTTCTCCATCGTTTTAAGATACCTAAAAAATTCCAAAAATATTTGTAAAATCATTTACAAAAACTAAAAACATTCACCACTTCATTGCCTTAAGGATTATAGGAACCCTTACTAAGTCACAAGAAAATCACTTGTCACTTAATTTCTCCATCATTTTTGTCCTTTTCTCCCATATTCTCTCCATTTTATGAGCTCATTCCTATTCTTCTATATCATTCATTGTGTTTGTTTTTTATTAGTTCTCATTTTCTTCCCATTTCCTAGGAGAACTACATTTGGCTTGAAGTTATTTTGGATATTACATCCATGGAAGTATGTAGGTAGCATCCACTTGCCTATCACATATGGAGATAACTTGGCCACCCCCTTCCTTTTCTTCCATTCCCCCAGTCATGTTTGTTTGTTAAGTTATCACCTATTTTCTAAGAGAAATGTTCATCATGTAAGTTTAAGATGCATTATTTGTACTGACATTAAGACTAATTATTATTTATTTATTTGTTATTTGTATGCTTGTTTTTTTACTTTTATAAATATTTCCTTGATTCAATCTATGTGCATTCATTGGGTGATTCCTTACACATTTATACTTGAATCCATCCATATTCATATGTTCACATTATCATCATAGTTTTTATCATTGGTGCATTATTTTATATTGAGTATTAGATTTTTGGAGTCAATATTTATGCATATTTTGGCCTAGTCCTCATGGTGTTCTATCATTATGCCTATTTTCAAGTACTACAACAAAAATCAGCTTCAAGAAGTCTACTTAGCAATGGAGGCATCAACATCTCCTCAGGACTAGGATCCCAATCATATCCCAACCAAAGTAATTACACAACAAAATAATTTCAACCTTTATTAGTTCAAACAAGAATCTCCATACTAGAAGGTTGTACCAATTCATCTTTATCCTCTATATCAACTTACCAACATCATATTTTCCATCATCAACCAATCAATCATGTTTGCCATAATCAATGTCTAATGATTATAACTTCATATGGGCTAATCATTATACACCATCCCACCTATATTTCTTAATGATTATAACCACCATTATATAAATCATTATGTTCTCACAAAATTTACTTTCTTTTTTGACCAAATAGGGGCATGTTGTTATCATGTTTGTCTATCCTAATTGAGGCATCTCCATCTTCTCAATGATTATAACCACCTTTAGATAAATCATTGTGTTATCATATGATGTTTCCATTATCAGGTTACAATGCTTATAACCACCTTTGGACAAACCCTTGTACACCATCCCACTTGCATTATTAATGATTTTGACTACTTTTTCAAAATCATTGTGTTCTCACCCCATCATCTTTATATGTTTGGTTCCTTTGTTTTTCTTATTTGTTTTTGATGGACTATTTACTAACCTACTTATGCCAACCATTCCCTTGAGGGGGCATCATGCAGTTCATCTATTATCATTGAATTTGTAGGCATATAGGAAATTTTCATTATTTGAGAATATGTTATTATGTTTATATCTTGCAATGCCTTCCCAAATAGGGGGAAACTATAGACACCTAAAACTAGCCACCAATGACTTCTAACTAGGCTTTAGACCAATTTCTCACAAAATGCACAATTTAGCCTAAAACAATAAAACATGCTAAATTAGTTGAATTTTTCACATATAAGTGCCAATTTTGACTAGAGTATCGCTAAATATGGAAAGGAAATTTATGATACAGTTAACTTTGATTAGATCATTGAGTCAAAATGACATTTTTGCACTTGGGTGCTTTAGATTGCTCATTTCTACCAAATTTATTGCATAAGACATGTGCCTTTGTTATTTTTTTTTAAAACATCCTAAATAAAATAAATTATCCAATGCATCTAACATCACATCCTAATTTCAATCTAATCAAATTTTGAACCAATAATATGACATTCTAATCAATTTGATTAATTTGTGCACCAATGGCTAAGGTTTGTACCAAAATTGATAAATCATGTTTAAGGTTAATTAATTCAAATCATGGGCCTGATTAATAAATACATGGAACTTTTTGAATATTTCTTTTTGTAAATTGATTGAGTTTTTGCATCATCATGTGACATCATTTCTTGGGAAGGCATCCTTAAGCCATAAATGCATAAAATATCTGATTAAGCACTCCCATGACTCATTAATCCCTCTCATGCCTCTTTAATGCCTCTTTATCCTAAATATTTATGAGGTCATTTGTTTAATTTTTCCTCCAAAATTTAATGGATTATTAGCCACACATCTTCATCTTAAGATGGACAGTTCAGGTTCATTTTGATCATTCTCAAAAATCTATAAATAGGAGGCCTTGACTATTCAATTTTAAGATCTTTTGATATAAATTTATAATGCTAAAAATCTCTCTCAATCCATTGATGTAGTTTTATCATGTGTAATTGTTGATCCAATCCAAAATCACAAATACATTGGTGCCAAGGAGAAAGGAAGATAGCCAAGCCTCGTTTGATGAAGACTCATTGAACACAAGCTAAATAAGCCACTTCAACAAGATATTTGGAGCATCCAAATAAGGTGAAGGATCATTTGTATTTATCATTATAGTTATGTTTTTCCTTTAGTTTTATTCATTATTCTCCTCCCTTGAGATAGACTTAAGGTTTTAGCATTAGTGTGTTTTGTTTGTATTTTGATTTCATGCACTAACACCATACTAATCTCCCCTTATTACAATCCTATATTCACAATATAAGTACACCGCGACATTCTATATGGGTTTTTGGCACTATACAACCCCACCATGATAGATGATCTTTTGGTACCATCTTCCATAACTTAGGCAAGATAGTTTAGACTGGTTGGGGGAGGCCGTGAGGAAGCTACAAACACATGAAGATGGATTGTAGCCACTAATAGGGGTGGGATCAAGAGAGGAAAATGATTGATAGGCCTTGTCTTAGGATATATCTATACATATGGTTACTAATATCTAGTTGAGATAGGTATAGGCCTAGGTGACCAACCTACAAGCACAAGTAGCAAGGTTGATATCTTGAATAGCCTCATTATAGTATACTATGCAAAGGGGATAGTCTGAAGCATCTATGGGTAGCGTGGCTAGGCCACAAGATAGACATGATGGGGCCTAGCCCTAGAATTAGATGATGTATTTTTATACTATTATTATTAAAAACATGATATATATAGAGATATTTTGTTTTGGTTTTGGTTGTGGATGCATGGATATATTTATTTCTAGTACATATATTTTAATTTTATTATATATGCTATATAAAATATATGTGAAGTGTTTTATTTTCTATCACTTATTTAGTACACATGCATGGATTAAAAAAATAGGCAAAAATAATTTGGAAAAGTATAATTAATCAAAAACAAATACACTACACACTATATCATGATGGGAAATGTGTAATAACAAACTATAACTAAGTATAATAAACTAAAAAAACATGGTAAATAAGAGCGCAAAACATTTTTAAACCATGAAAAGGATTGGCACCAAATTAAAAAAAGTAAAATCATACTAAATCACATTAGAAAGTATAAAAGAGAAACAAAATTGGTAAAATGGTCTTAAATTAATCACACAAAAAATGGCTAGATTCTTACATGCAATCAAAAAATAAGAAGATGAAATTGAAAGATTAATTAATTAAGCATAAAATATACTAAATCTATATGGGAATTATGTCAATGACGTGTAACTCATGATCAATCACATCTTATCTCATATTTAACACATGTAATTTTGTTGTGACTTAGATATTGGAAAATTTTATGAGGAAGGTCAGGTCCTATCCATGGTCTTATGTTGTAACTCATAAAGAGAACACCAATGAGGTGGAAATAATTTTAAAATCTAGTAAAAGAGGATGTTTGGAATTGTAATGTGAAAATTTTGGTAATTTGTGAGGAAGGCTAGGTCTTATCAATGGTCTTACACTACAACTCACAAATGGAATCCCTAAGGGGAGTGATTAGTGAACAAAAAAATATTTCTCAAAGGGAAAAATTATGGTTATAGGAAGTGAAAAAGGGAATGTAATAATCATAATGTATGCATCCTATGAGAATACCTTAGGATACATGAGGTACACTACGGACATGAGAAGACACTAAGTGACTAATGACTATCAAAATATAAAGGATACATATTTGCTATATGCACAAAGCTTTATAGGAAAATAAGTGTGGTACTAAGATAAATTCATGTTGGATATTTTGAACAAGAAAATTAAAATGGATGTACCTTCTCATGATATATTCCCCATTCCTTATTACCCTTTACAAAGTCAGCAATCTACTACAAAGATTGGGTACTTGCATGAGAAAGTAGGTAACACTAAGAGATTTTTTATTCTTATTTAATAATATAATAGCCTACTTCACCCAAATGGACCTCATCTCTATCATGAGGCCAATTATTTAATTTAAGATTTGATTATAGAAAGGATATGTTCTTATAATCAAATCTTTTTTGTGTGATATGACTTTTGAAACTTTTGAATGTTGCCTTTTAGATCATTATCTTTTGTTAAATGATTTGGATTATGAATGTTTATGGATTTTGAAATTACTCCTCCATATGAATTTAGAATTGACAATCATGAAAGATAGAGTGATAAACATGAATGAGCTTTAGGCTTCGGCTAAATGAAGTTAAGTATCTAACAACATGACTAACTAGAACACTTAGGCTTAACTATGAATTAACATGTTACCTCAAGTCTCAACTAGGTGTATGCTTAGTTTATGAAAGGGAATAAAGGGGAAGAAGAGAAGATCCAAAGTGGATTGGTAAAAGGATATTGTAATGAGATGAATTTCTTGCTAACTAATCATATGGTAAATGAATAATGACTAATGGGAGCAAGGCTTGTATAACCAAGTCACAATAACAATTATTTGTGTTTATAGAGATAAGATAGTAAACAATCATGAAAAAGAATAAGCTAACCATATAAAATGAAATCAAAAATAACAAGTATGCAATTATGAAAATTAATCCATAAATAACATAATAATAATAATGACATCGTAAGCAACATGTGGTGCAAAATAAAATTCACCATGTAAGATAGATAATAATTTGACATAATATCAAATGATATAAAAATAGATAAATGAAAATTTGGATCATACATCTAATAAAAATGAGGAAATAAATGTAAAAACACCATTATTATGTTCATAAGTACTAATATATTTGTCCAGACACATTATCCATAACATCTAATAAGTCTCGATATGAAGCTAAATTTGGACTATAGCCAAAGTCTCATCGATCTTCAGGTAAAGTTGAGAAAATACTTTACATCAAATCTCCTTAATAGAAACATGTAGGAATGTTTAAAGGATCATGTTGATGGGGGATATAATGTGGGGGATGATTGGATTAAGGAATTATAATGGATTCTATAGGATATTAAGGGGTTATTGGTAGAGAAGAAGGATCCATGGGTAAGGGGCTCACAGGTGGAGAAACAGTAGGTGGATAAGGGACCATAGGTTGTGGAGCCACAAAGGAAGAAGGGGGAGCCTTCTTATGAGAGAGTCTTATGGGAGTAATGGTAGTAGGAAGAGGAATGATTATTAGGTGATCCTTAAGATGTTGTTTAAGGATATGACAGTGATCAATGTGATGTGTACCACATTGGTGCTAAAGATAGTATACCTCTCTATATTTGGGAAGATATTTAGGTAACATTTTTAGGGGAGGTATAGCCTTGTCTTTAGACTGAAGAGTGGTGGGATGTAAAGTAGAGATATATTATTTTAAATTATGATAATGTATGGATTAATTATTATATATGCCATGGAAGAAACAAATATGTTTGTGAGTAGACTTAGCAGGTGTACTTACAAGAGGAGTGGAAATGGAAGCTAAAGAAGATTGGAATGATGAACAGTCTCAAGTCTAATGACTGTCAACTTTATGAATATCACAATATGGATAATCATCCCATTTCATGGATAAAGTTACAAGTTATGGTAAAATAAGCAAATTATCACCAAGAGAAGGTGGGGCTAGTGGAGAGGCTATGCAAGGTTCAACTGAAGAAGAAATAAGATCAAAAATAAGAAGAGACTCAGATATATAAATAATGGGAATAAGACATAAACTAGGCTCTATTAAGGGAGGGGTAGGATATATATAAGGCTAAAATAGTCTTAAGCATCTCAAGGATAAATTAATTAGAGTTATTTTAGTATCTAGAAAAGTGATAGGGATCAATCATAACATGATCCATAATCATACTCCTATGAGATTATTCAAAAATTAGAGGTGTGCATACCATCTCTACCCTGTGATAAAGAGTATTTTTTTAAAACTTAGGAATGATATAATATGGAATACCAGAAGAGATACTGAAGGACTGAAGTAAAAAGGAATGATAACAAATAATTTTAGCATCTTGGGCCTAAACAAGACCTCCTAAGAATGGATCATCTAAGGTATATCCATCATCATAATCATGTTTATGAATATCAAGGGCATAGGTAAGGATGACTTTGTCATCAAATGTGGTGTGATGAATAGAATACCAAGTCTTAGTTAAATTAATGGGTATGTCATCACAAGATGGTTGATGGGAATGAGGTTACAAAGTATGGGGAAGCTAAGAAATGAGATGAGGTGAGAGATCCTAGCTTTTAATCTTTAGATTGATCTCATAGGGCTCATCATCATTAGAATCGATGAGGTTAGGGGGTATATTCCCAGTGAGTTCAATATGACCATTGTAACCTTGACTAGAATTGATAGGAAAGTTAAACCATAGAGATACACAAAATGGAACATTTGGCAAAGGTTAAGGGTGGGAATCTTGAATATGTAATAGTCTTGGAATTGTTCAAAATTCCAAGGATTATTATAACCTTGAATCCTATAGATGGATCTATTGTTAGGAAATTTGACACATTGGTAAGTAGAAGAGTTAACTGCTCTCATGTGATGAGTCCATGGCCTACCAAACAAAATGTTATAGGATAGAATAAATTTGATGATCATCACCATCACATCAATGGTGATAGGTGGGACCATGATAGGGATACAGACACAAAATAAGGGAGGCATTTACCTTTGGCCATAGCCTTGACATGTGTTACATGTGGAATTAAGATTACATTCAAAATATCCAAGGGTTATAATAAAATTGAGAGAGGTAACACAAGTGTTATAATCCTCATTAATCAAGGCATGTTTGATTTTGATATCATCAAATTGGACACTGATAAATAAAGGAGGATCATCTACATGAATAAAAATATCATCGAGGATCATGGAATAAATGGGGAATTTGAAGCAAAGAGAAGTGTCCATTGTTTCATCAACAAGAGAAGTGTCCATTGTTTCATCAACATGTATGGACATCTCTTCACACTATTGTAAAATACTATCTTCTAATCTGGATAAGGTGGATTCATGTCTTGCTAGGGGAGGATGAGGGATGTTAGAATAAAAGTTGCATCAGATGATTATTGTGATGTATAGAGGTATGCATAATTTCAAGAAATGGGATTTGAGATGGGAGATTAGTAAGCGCCATGATAGGATCCCATTCATCATAACCCATAAGAGTACTTTTAGAAAGAGGTGCATAGTGTTGAAGGAGGTCCTCAGAAGGAGGAGATGAATTGCATGTGAATTTATGTTGATAAGATGTAGAATGTTGAATTGGAGGGATAGTTTTTTTATTGTCTTGAGAAGATGGGTTAGTTGATACAGGTTTGGTTTGAGAAGAAATGTTGATATAAATTTGAGTATCATTAGTGATGGGTAAAGAGATTAGAATAATGGTAGAAATGGTATGAGAAATGTTATGTATGGGAGGTGTTAGAATTGGTTCATCAAAAAATATAAGGTCTTCTTGCCTCAACTCTATTAAGTGATTTTGATAAGAGTCTTGGATAACATAAAATATGCAAGGTAATTAAGGAGTGTCTATGGGATGAGGATCAATGAGGATAACCACCCTTCACATATTAGTCATATTGACCACATTCTCTTCAAGAGTGGGTTCAAGAATACTATCAAAATTATTAGTAGAAGGGGTAGGTTTTTCCTAGTTATTTTAGTGATTTGGAAGAGGATCTTTATAGATGGCCAAATGAGCATTAGACTGGTTCAAAGCTTGATATTTAATTTGTGTTTAATGGGATTTGAATGCAATGTCATAGTCTTGTTATGTTTATTAATGATAGAATTATGATAACAAAATTAGGATAGAGAAGGAAATCCATAGCTAGATTATGAAGTTGCTATAATTATCATGAGAATGACCCCAACTAGCATGAAACCAACAAAATTTATTAGGATCATACCAAGATTTCATGGGACAATTAGGATCAAGTTCTCATGGAAGAGGCCTTAGTATATGTTTTTGTAATTTTTCTAAGGATAAAGTTTTACAAACATTGATTTTATTATTTGAAGATAAATGAGGTTTGGTGAAGTGGTTGAGAGGAGAAGTTTTTTCTAGAGTTTGGTTAGGAACAACATCTTGAATAGTATGAATGATATCATAAGAATCAATGACACCATCATTTTAAGCATGATGATTCTTATTATTAATTAAAATGTGAGTACCTATGGAAGGTTGATATAGCTTGAAATAATGTATAAAGATATCTTAATGTTTAGCTTGGTCAATGGATTCCTTCAAAGTATGTGGAGAGAGGGTCCAAACTTGATATTGTAACTTGGGAAAAGAGCATTGGTAAATAGATGAAAGAGGTTTTCATCTACCATATTTTCTTCAAATTTTTTAGACGAGGTTTTCCATCATTTGATTAAATATTTTGCAATTTTAGTCTCAATTTGCTTACAAATGATAAAATGGTCCAAAGTATTCTCAGAGAGATCACTAGTTTAGAACTCTTGGACTATAGCATTGACTAAGTCTTCAAAACTAGTGATGGAATGAGTTTCGAGTTGTTTATACTAATATAAATCATCACCTATGATATTTTTTCTAATAGCTTGGTAGCGGTGAAAGTATTTAGCTTGACCCAATCTTTATATAGATTTTGAAATGTTTTTAAGTAAAGAGTAGGATTAGTTGACCCATTGTAAGTAATGTTAGGGGTGATGCCTCCTTTGTGGATATTAGAATATTGAGACATAAAAGGCTCATTTTTAATGTGCTTGATCCTTTTAGTAACAAGGGGAAGTTAAAGGATAAGATTACCATGGGAATCTTGAAGAGGAGGTGGGGGCCATTTTGGTTATTCATGCCCCACTGAACATGTTGAGGGTGGGTTTGATGATGGATAAGATGATTTTTCATTTGCATCATTTGATTTGCATTTTTATCTTGTAAATCATTTATTTTATTAATATTTTTTAATAGAATTTGATGGGTTTGAGTGGTATTAGTGGCATTATGTGAAGATTTGGAATTCGTAGTAATGGCTTGGGTAACATTATCAGGGTTAGTAGTAGCTTGAAAAGAATTGTTGGTAAGTGATGCACTAGTGGCATGATTTTTTTATGTGGAAAAATATGTACTAGTAGAGGGATGAGAAGAAGTGGCACTAGAGGCATGATTACCATGGGTATAAAATGATGTACTAGTGGATTAATTGAGAAGAGTGGGTCTTAGAAGAGGCCCACTAGATGTATAACCTACCATGTTAGTAGAGATACTAAGCATGGAGGTGAAAAAAATCAAAGAGGAATATGTCATGCTATGAGAAGGGGTTAAAATAGAGGGAAGAGGGTAAGAAGCAAAGAATCTAGTATTTCTAAATCCATGTGAGAACATGGGAGAATGTGAATGGGGCTCCTTGACTTGACCACTTATCATGAGATGGTAAATAATAGAAAGATTCTTTCCTTGATGTTGAGAAAATTCATTGATGAAGAAGAGAATTTTTGGGGTATACTATAATTTAGGGTGATCTTCAAATGAGAAGAGAGGATTGTGAAGTGAACAAGAATGAGGAAGGTTTCCATAATTTTTAGTGCGAGTAGCTACATGTACATTAGATTCATCTAGGGTAAGAGGCATAAGATGATTATGGGAAGACTTATTAGGGTTGGTAAAATTCATCATATTTGTTGAATTTAACTCAATGTTGTCTTCAAATAGGAATTTCGTAATGAAGGAGAGAGATTAGGGAATACAAAGCTAATGCAAAATCAAATGCATAAAAGAGATAGATAAGAGTATAGAGTCAACTAGATTGACCTAGTATTGTAAACAAGTTATGAAACTAAGCCAAAAAGGTTACAAAGTTGACCAAGTTGACTTAGCACTGTCACCTAATTATCATAAAGAAGTACTAGGTTAACTAGGTTGATTGAGTACTATAAATAGGGAAACAGATAGTTTGACAAGGATATAGAGTCTATCAAGTTGATTTAGTACTATAACCTAATTAGAAAAAAGGAGTACTAGGTTGACCAGGTTGACTTAGTATTACAAATAAGGAAAGAGAAAATCTATAAAAGATTGTGTCAAATAGAACAACAGTGTTTTAATAAAAAAATAAATATTTTGCAATGTAATTTGTAATAATAAATGGAATCAAACACACACAAAAATTGATTAATGAGAATTATCCAATTGGCACACAGTATAAAAGCTTACACCAATGCTATCTAATGCAAGTTTTTACAATAAAAAATATAATAACTAGAGAGCAAGTAGTCAACTAAAAATTAAATGTTAACTAATTGGTCATCCTGAGTATTTTTTAGATTATTATCAAGTGTTATTTTAAGTGTGATAGGGAAGTTGGCTTAAAAATAAGGAACTAAAAATCAATATATGGATGGTTTTAGGATGTTTAGGCTAAAAGGGATCTATGTTGGCAATGGTATTGGCTTGGTATTAGGTCCTACCCCTCACTTCACAATCCTATAGTGATAATGGTGTCAGGTGCTTTGCTAATATATACCATTAACCACATGTTTATACTTGGCTAGAGAACCAAGGCAGTTTCCCCCTTGGTGATAAAATCAAAGTAGGTAGACCTTGAAAAGACAAATATTTAAATGTGTTTTGAGTATTATGCGATTTGGTAGTGTGGGAAAAAATATCAAAATAGTGTAACTAATCAAATGATTTAAAAAACCACCTCATTAGACTATGTAAGGTACTTTAAGCATGCAAATAGATAAAAATGAAAGTGTGAATTAATTACTAACATATAGTTATTAATTTTCAAATTAATAATGGTACATAGTAAATTTAGATGAAATTATATCCAAAAATTGCATAACAGAGTTGATTGGGTCACTAATGTTCTGTAGAAGCAAGAGACTTTAAGAACTAATTTGACTAGGTCAACCTAGTATTTTAGATAGAAGATAGCCTACACAACTAAGTCAACCAGATTGATTTAGTTTGATGTGGGATTATAATTTTGAATATTAAAAAATTTCACAAAATAGAACTATAATGAAGTATTGAATTGAAAGAGAGGGAAAGAAAATAACCTTAGTGGGTTGGAAGATGTTGAGGATTATAAAAAAATTTGTCTAAGTGTCTTAAATGTTGCTTCAAAGTTATACCAACTAAGTTGACTAGTTTAACCTAGTTATGTGAAACCCTATTTATTGAATCCTATTAAGATGACTAAGTAAACCTAATCAACTTATTTTGTTATCTGGATGCTTACTATGAGACTAGGCTGAACTGTTTGATATAGTTTGTTTTTTTGGATACTCACTAGGATACTAAGTCAACCTATTTGACATAGTTTTTAATTTGAGACTGAATAAGAGTACTATGTTGACCTACTTGATCTAGTAACCTGTGTCTTATCAAAGACTTGCATAAAAATAATATTCATTTTAATGTGACTGTATGTTAAACCTGTGTATAAAATTTAGAACTATGTCAACCTGGTCAACCTAGTATTGTAAATATAGAAAAATAATAAAATGATAGAAATGAAAATCATGAAATAAAATATTTAAGGGTCATATTCATGTTGGATTCACCAAAATTTATGCAATGGTAAATGTATCATATAAATAAATCAATCCTAGATTGAAGAATATAGATCCTACATACACTTCTAATTGAGGTTACATTAGATAATCAGGGTCATGACCAATATGGATCCATTAGACCTAATTAAGTGATATATTACCACAATAATATCACTAGGGAGGGTTCCAAAGCCTCCAGTCAAGCAAAACTACATAATAACCCTAACTAGGTCCTATTTTTTCATATTCACTATGTTAATAACAAGTAAAGAAAAAATTTAACCTAGTGCTCACCAAATATTGTGGCATAAAGTGGGGCTAATAAACATTAAAATTAAAAACTTATAGAATAAATATACTCACATCAATGTATATATAATAATAATATATACAATATAAGTGCAAATGCATATCTATCGACTCTTACAAAGGAAGAACTAAGTTAGGAATACTTACCTTTGAAGATGAACCAACTGAACCTTAATCTCTCTCTTAGCCAAGGTGCTTCAAAAGAGGTTGTTTTGGTATGTAAGGATGACAAGGATAAATCATCTCTATGCTACACAACCTATCAATGCATCCAAAATACTTCTCCATAATATAAGATCCATATCTCTAAAGAAAGTATAAAACCCTAAGCTTGTTCCTCAAGTAGAATAGTGGATAAGTAGATGTGCAATATATCTTACTTATTCGCTTCTCTTAGAAATGGTGAAATGATTATGTTTATATAGGTGGATTTAATGATAACGTCAACCCAGTTGACCTAGTATCATAACTGACAAAAACTACCTAGGTCATGGACTAGGTTAGCCAGGGGCTGACCTAGACCTTAATAAGTTTTATCAATAAGGATACAAGGTCAGTATGGATGACATAGTCATGTAAACTATCAAAAATGTGTTTAGGTTATGGAAAATGCTAATGAAGCTGGTAAAAGACTAAAGGAGTGTGCAAAATAGGAGGTAAAGCTTAGGGGAATGGTTTTTAGGAGACAAGTGTGTAGATATCAAGTAGAAAAAGGGATAACAATCCTATAAAGCACCAATGGTCTACCCACCCATTTATCATTACAACCATTAAGGTATGCACTCAGAGAAATTGAGACTCGATAGGTTCATTTAAGATAAAAATCATCAATAATTGATAAAATCTTGAAAATATTATGTGTATATAAGACCCATTCTCAGTGCTCTAGGTGACCCATAACATGTTGAAAAACCTTATTGAGGACATGGAGAACTAGGTTCAAAATATCAAAGTACATGTCAAGAGCTCATTCCCTATCATGCTAATTTGGCACATCAAGGATTCCCTCCTAAAACTTTTCTCAACTCTGGGAAAGGTGGTAAGGACTATGGTAAAGACCCAGGTGCTCATCAAGTGGACCAAGACTTATTTGGAGAGGATCACTGTAATTGATGGGAAGTGTTAAAATATGACTACTATGATTAACAAAGGCATGTTTTGGGAGCTAAAATTTAATCACACTTCATATTTGGTCTTATATTATACCTATTCTAGGACCATGAAGACGTATAAGGAGGAGTGGATTACATTAGCCAAATGGTAATGGGACCCTTGTAAGATGGCAAAAATAAGATATTGGCTCATTTTAAAGAATTCAATATCTCAGTCATGTTCCACCCAAATGACAATTTTCTATACATGGGTGAAATTTAGATTTCACTTGGGTCACTTTGACTAGGTCATGAGGGGAAAGGTGGCCAAGGTTAATAAGGACAGAGCTCAAGGAGTTCTTTAGATTTCAACTTACTCTACAACAAGCATCAGCCAAGTGTCTAAAGTACATGTGTCTATAGAGGCTCTTCTCTGGGTATAATAAATATTCACAACCTAGATAGAGATGATCTTCAAGGATCCCCCAATGAACGTCACCAATCTAGACTAGGAGTTTGACCTCATGGTAGCCATGCTAAAGACCAAGGAGGCAAATTCAAAAGAGTTGGGAGTTGACTCATTCATTCCACCTCCATGTATCAGTTGAGTGGTCCCTTATAGATATTTTTGGGATAAGTGAAGGAGATTACCTCCTTTTTTTAATTATATAGTTGTAACTACTAGGAGTGGCCACCATGGCCCAGGATGGGAATCTCACGCTACTTGTGTTAAATCCCATCATTATCTATAAAAGTGTAACTACATTATAATTTTAGGGTCTATGTTTTTTAGCTCAAAAGTGTTGTTAAAATCCAACTAGGATTTCACCTATGATTTTCTTCACCCCTTGTAAATTACAGATATTTGGCCAAGATCTATACCTTGTAATAAAATTGGTTGTTTTAATGAATGCAATTTTAGCTTTTGTGTAAACACATTCAATTTATCAAATTATCTCTCATTTTAGTTTTAAATTAATTTTAGTGCCCACATAATTATTTCAAGGATATGTTACTTTATGAATATGATGATTATGATGTGATTTCCTTTCATAACCTCTTTGTGAATTCCTTTCATTTTCTTTACAATACTTATAACCTATGTTTTAGTCTACAAGTTATCTTGTAAGTTTATGTGTTATTTATTATGGACTTATATTATTGGTATTTAGTGAGGATTCATAGATTAAATTCTCTTAATTATTCCCTAAACTCTTACCATTGTGTAGTATTAGATTTGAAACCTTTGCTAAGACTCATCATATAGTGGTAAAAATATGGCATATGTGCTTAGCTCAATTGTCTAATCATTAATCTTGTCTTGATATAGAAACTCTTTCCTACCTTACTCTTACCTCTTTTATGTTTATTTTTGAGAGTGAACCACCCATTCCATTTCATTTATAAATTGGTCAAGAAAAGTGCACAAACATTAGTAGCAGACTCAAATGACTCACTCATTTACTCTCAGCCATCAAGATTGAACCCTTGATGCTGGAATCATACCTCTTATATATTATTTCATGTAGGTTCCATTATGAATCCAAACACCTATAGTCATGTCATGAGCTGATTTCAAATTATCCCTAAAATGGAGGATGAAAGTCCATTAATGTTCCCAGTTTTCTCTTTGAAAATACTCAATCTTATTAGTATTTTAGAATAAAATATTGGACTAAACCATAGTATGAATTAAGCATGAAATATGAGTATCTGTGAATAAAAATCTACATTAATAGTGCATGATATAAATCATGGCATCCCTCAGTGTTAGGAAGATGAGCAAACATAAGTCTTATCTATCACACAAAGGCCAAATGGACACATATAATAGACATAAATATGTCACAAAAATCAATGCTAATTTCCACATATAAGAGGAAATAAATAATGGAACAAATAAGGGACATCAATGAATGTCATAAAAATCAAGTCCAATGACCACACACGTAGTAATCTATCATGTAAAAGAGTAACAACATGAGTGGATCATAGAATAAGGGATTAGTCTACACCACCCATATATATATATATATATATATATATATATATATATCAATGTCATATCATATTAAAATCCCATATCATGTGTCACTATGTAACCAATGAGTAACAAGAAAGGCTATTGTAAGAAATATAGCTAGATAAACATGGTGAAAAGTAAAATATATAACCTATAATAGTGAAAATTATGAAACAATATGCCCCCAATGTGGCTAATAGATATAGGGAAACCAACATCTTTATGTCTATGTGTAGCCTATGTGTCTTGCATAACACTCAAAAACTGTGAAATGTGAGAATATGCTATCTACCAAACATGAACATATGTAAATATTTATACTAGCCATCATGTAATGCTCAACTCCTAACTTTTAATTTTTTGAATATTTGAATAATTTTTCATTTTCTAATTATTTTATTTTTTTGTATTTTTTAAAATATTTGAATTTTAAAATCATGTATCTAAAATTAGGTCATCTTCATCTAGATCAAAATCATCATATCTAGGTTTGTCCTTGAGGTTATATAATTATATTAATTTTTATTCTAAAATTTTTAATTGGCCCACTAATGTATTTTCTATTGATTCTAAATACTTTTCTTCTACATTATATGCATCACCATAATTTCAAATTGTAATCACTCTTTATTCATGTGAAAAAGTGAGATATTGGCTAGTTAAATCTACTATATCTCACATTTGTTACAACCAATGTTGTCCTAATGTGAATGACACTTTGTATTTACGAGGCATGAACCATATGGGTGTATTGACCAAATTTGTCACAAAATCTATTGGTAAAAACATATATCCAAGAGGTTCTATCCACTCTCCATTGAACTATAATTCTATAATTTGATGTCCAAATTGGTATAAACCTCTGACAGTGCATATAACATGTTTTAGATTATCATCAATTTAAACATTTTTTTAGTATTCACCTTTCATGAATATATTAATAGTCAATGTCTCTTATGAAGAACACTTTATATTCATTTTTTATATTTTTTGGTTTTTAGCATTTGATATTATTTGTTCCTATTGGTTCCTGATAATGTCTTTATCCTTGTATTTCTGAATTTATTTGCAATGCTTCATAATGATGTGTAATATGACACATCATTTTATGATAGTTACAATAAATTTAACCCAATTTATTTAAATTATGGCCCATGGCTTGATTTCAAATAAATGGTAGTGTGATAAATTTATAATCAAGTAGAAACTATAATATTGTACTCATTATATCCTAGAGTCTTGTTATTTGTAATTTTATTGGAATCTTAGAATCTGTTAGCTCCACATTATTTACTAAATTATATTGTTCCTACTTCATCTAATAATTTTTGATATTTGTTGTTGGTTGGGCATGGTGCGTAATAGACTTTTAATTATGTTTCACAATTAGGATATGCTCATGGCCAGTTATTTTTTTCCTTTCCTTTATCTATAAAATATTACATCTATAGCAAATTTTTATTTTTCCTGACTTGGTATGTATTAATCATCTCGATATGTTCTAATTCACATAGGTGTGAATAGGGTATGAGATAATTATTCTTCCAAGGGGTTAAATTTTAAATTATATATCTGATCATCTATCATATCTGCCATATTTATATATTTGTCATCATTGTCATAATAATCTAAAACCATGCCATCTTGATATTCTAAGTTCACTAGTAAAGGAAGATCAAGAATAGGTTTTAAATAATCCAAATTAACCTATGACTCTTATTGTGCCATGTACTATAGTGTTATAATTGGTTCCTTATCTTTTTATTTACTTGATTCACCCACTTCATATAAATGCATTTGGGATGTTGGAATAGTATTTAATAGATCAATAATGGTATGATCTCTTAATTATGATTATGATTGATCCTTGTGATTAGATTGAGTTGACACTATTTCCTAATTATATATCACCTCATTTTTGTAAACTTTGAAAATGTATATAATGGATGTACTTTGAACATTGAGACCTTTTCCACTACCAAGAAGATCACATACACTATATTTATATGACTAATTGCATATCTCTTAGTCCAAACAATGTTATTCTAATGACCCAAACTTTATATCTTTCCTATAATATTATAAACATGTTTATCTCTAATTTATACAAGTTTTGGACCTGCATTTATTTTCCAACTACCCAAAAACTTATGTCCCAATCAGATGCCTATATTGATGCAAGTGTCAAGTACCCTAAAGTAATTCAATTTACAAATAAAACATATTATTATGGTTATCCTATGTAATTTATTGTGATATATTATCCAAAGGGATGGTATAAATATAAGACTAACCCTCATTCATTCCTAGCCTAAAAATACTTATCATGGAGCAAAAAACACTCAATAAAGCACTCAAGTGATCAAATCTTCCCTATCTTCTCCTATTTCCATATCATTCATAGGGAAAGCATATATACAGGTCTAAAGTATTGAAGGGGAAACTTAATAACTATAATTTCCAAGTTACAAATGAATTCATTATTTTACTTGCTTATCACACATTACATGATTCATACACAAGACAACATATAGAAGATAAATGTATAAGTCTGAGACCATATTCAAAGTATTGGTTATGTAGGTAGCTCTCATTAACAAATGGGTATTTTGGGTAGTTTAACACCATGTTCCCACTAACCCATTTTTCCCATAGCTAATATGAAGATGAAGAACTAGGGTTTTGTTATTTCACAAGGAAAAACATTCCATGACCTAGATCTAAATGCACCATAGTAAAGGTAACATAGAATCAATAAGCATCTAGGTGGTCTCATATAATTTTAACATGTATTCCATATTATACACTTGTATCCAAGTTAGACAATAGCATCGATGCAATAATCCCAGGTCAATGTAAGTGTCCATGGCTATAGAGGTCAAATTTATAGAATCAAGTGACTATTCTAAAATATAGATCTAGTTTACTTTATGCCTATTCTATATCTGGATTTGTATTATCATTAGAACCAACTATCTTATTTTCATTATTATTACAATATCTAACATATTTTTACTTTCTATCTTTAGCATCTTAGCATAATAAATTTAGTATATGTTTATCTAAGTTTCATAAATAGTTAGCATGCTTTAGAGATAGTCTACCATCTATGTGCCGTAGGCTATCTCTACCCCTTTAACCCTAGATTCCCCTTAATATATATTTTAGGGTTGAAAATTTGGTGAACCTGACCTTTCATTTTCAAAAACATAGATATTGATCTACATTTTTTTATTCTCTATTTTTTATTTTTTATTTCTAATTTAACAAGATTTTACAAGCTAAAAGTTAGATTTCCCTTCTTTCAATATCTTTAATATGGATTCATGTGTAGCTCATTTGATGTTACAATTTGATATTATAGTGACACTTTGATATTATAATACACTAATCCAAGGAATCATCCAAAAAAATAAGTAGAGCCAGTATCTAGATGCCAACATGCATGCTTAAAACTCTGTGTTCCACCTAGATCTTATTTGAGTGATAACCACCATCCTTCACCGATTATTTTCCCATGTTTTATATTTTATTCCATGGTTTAGGATATCACTACTCAAAAACTTAAAGGTATTCAACCTAATCCACCACCTATCAATATGCAATAGGTGCCTCCTAATCCAAAGCTTGTGATCAAATCTAAGGGATATGAACTTGTTGACCAATTGAGAAACACCATGCTAATATTTCCATCCTTGAACTTATACATAAATATATTATCTATAAGGTTATCCTATTTGAATCATTACATGAAAATTGAATTCTGAGTGATTAAGACAACTTCCTTTGTAAATATCATGCAAGATCTCAATAATAATGAAAAAACAATCACCTTTGATCCATAAAAGTTACCATCTAAAGATGTTATTGATGAAGAGTTACCTTTGTTAATACAAGTAATTATTAATAATAAGGGTATAAAAAGAGTGATCTTTGATAATATATTAGTATTAAACATTTGTATCATAAATTTCCTAACCAACATCAGTGTTATCATGAACCTTCTAAAAAAATTAATGATACATATCAAAGGAATCAATAATTCACATATCCCTCTTTTTTTCTAACTAATTTTGGATGTAACATTGGGGACAAAAATAGCTCCAACCACCTTTAGGTAATGTCTTAATCATTACATTACAATTTAATTTTGGGTAGATCTTGGATACACACAATAGAGGTTATCCCATCTACTTTACATTGATGTGTAAAATTCATAAATGATGGGAATATAATGACAATACATGCTTATGATGAGCCATTAAAATTCTACAAAATGATACATTCTAATATAGAGGGCATTCCTACATTAGTACCACCTAAATAATGTATTCTTATTGATATTATCCAAACTTATGAGGTGGTCGAGTCAAGTATAATGGCTTCTTTATCTCCAAATATATATAAGGTATTAAATATATAAGTGCACATAGATGCACCTCAAGAACAAGAACCAATACCAAATGATCTAATGATGAAAAAATCATAAATATCTCCTATATTTGAGTTTCCTTTATTGTTCAACACTAATCAATAAGATTTCCATGTTTCATATTATTATGATAGTGATGATGATCTAGCCCATGTTATCATAAATGATACATTACAAAAAATTAATATTAGTCCACTTGAGCATATTTTATATAACCTATTTGAACCTATAAGTCCCAATACATATAAGCTAAACTCACCTATAAAGGATAAAAAATCAAATCAAGATAAGGATAAAGAAAAAATGGCATATGAACATGTAATCATTTTCTAATCCATACACCCCTATTGGCTTCACACATTATGTCAACCATACAAGGGTAAAATATACATATATCATGTAAATAACATGGAGGTATCTCATAAGACTCCATAACAGATTCTACAAATCACACCAAACCAATATATTATGGATACAATAATTTCCATGTTACTCAAACATAGTATGATGTATTTACCTTTTAGCAAACATAGATCAAGCAATAGAATTATTCCTAAGCAAGGGTTTCTATGTTGTAACTAACATCAAATAAATGGACATCATATAAATTACTATCAAACATTGTTAAACCATATTTAGAAATATAAGAGTGAGGTTTGTATACAAATTATACCCATGAAGAGAAAAAGACAAACTAATTCCAAATATTCATAGGAAAAACATCTTGCAAAGTGACCAAAGCATGAAGATCTAATTATTAATTATAATATTAATGGGGTTTATTATCACCATACCAATTTTAATAGGAATAATTTGGATATTATGTGTATCACCACATCCCTCCACCAGTTGGGACACTATACAAATGAATTAGTATACTCTCTATTGATGCTAGAATCTCTTGGGTATGTCTATTGACCAATAGAATTAGACCGTAGTTAACCCAAATAATCATATAGATATTAGATCAGGATCCACATTTGACATTTAAATTTGGACATCATTACTTTTCTAATTAGAATACAACAATGTGTAATGTAAAGATGTGTATCACCTTTATTATTTGAGATAGGGAGATTTTCTTACACCATGATGGGTATAGGCACCCTTACCCAATGATAGATTCTACACTAGCATTACATAGAAACATTAAAGAGGTTTCCATGTATAACTATAAAAAAACAATTAGAAATGCCTAAAGTGATATTACACCTTTTTACGATGAGGAATTCCTCAATTATTCCACTCCCAAATTCTAAAAATACCAAAAAAAATTAAAAAAAAAATCAGCATTTACATATCGTATTAGCTCCTTGGCACATATGTTGTTGATTCTATGTTGGTAGATGGAATATCAGTATTTTATATACACATTTTTACACATATTTTGAGGGTGATATAGGATTACATAGATACATGATTTATGCACTTTTATATGTTGGGATTTCCTTCTACTAATATGACCAAGACATTGGGGGCATCCACCTCTTTGATCATGATACATCTAGGTTATATCATTCTATGTTTAGTTTAAAGTATCATGTTCGAGCTCATATATTAACTTACATGTGCCTTATCCATGCTTATATATTTTATAATGTACTTGATATGTTATTTACTTAATTATTTTTGCTAACACATATATCTAGGTACTAGTATGATATGTTTATGCTAGTTGCTTATACTTTCATTTAAGCACTTCCTTGAGTGTCTTTCCTTGATATTATCTTTCTTATTTGATCATTTAAATATGATCCATTATTTATGGGCCCCGTTCCTTTGATTTCCTTTTTGACATTTGAATATGTCATTTCTTATTGTATGTTGACATTTGAATATGTCATTTATTCATTTTTTAACATTGGACTAAGTCATGTCAATTTGGTTGTGTAGCCTTTGAACAAGATCCTTGTTTGAGGTCTCCTTAGACCATCATATTTTGATTTTCTTTTGAGTGATCTTGTGTGTGTGTTTGATTGCTTGTTGAGCTTGTAATATTGCTATCTAAAAGTTGCCATGATCTACATCATTCATATTAGGACTTTGTATGATCACATTCTTTGTGATTTAATGATATATCTACCTAAACATGTTACCTATTTATGTTACATGACACATTCATAGTTTAAATGGTTATGTTTTTATTTTGAGGTAAGGTAACTACCAGTTTCTACTTCCCCTTGTGAACATAGGATTGAATTAAGGGGAGATTAGTATTGTTTTACTGAATAAAACAAATCAATCAAAAACATAATAAACTAACACCCTAAGCCTATCTCAAAGGAGGATCTTAGCTAATAAAAAAAATGGAAAACACAACTAAAACATGAAATAAATACCTTCCTTAGATGTTCCAAAATGCTTGTTATAGTGGCTTGCTCAGTTTGTGCTCATGAAGTCTACTTCAATGAAGTGTGGCTACCTCCATCTCTCCTTGGCGCCATGTTTGGCTTTGGATTTTCTTGGTTTCAATAAATATTTGGGAATTATAACACTAATATGCAATGATTTTGAATGCATTTGGGCATTATAAGTTTGGTATAAAAGAGCTTAAAATTCAATAAGTAAGGCCTCTTATTTATAGATTTTTGTAATGCTTTATAATCAACCTGAACCATCCATCTCAAGATGAAGATGTGTGGATAAAGATTAATTAAATTATGTAATTATAATTCATAAATAATTTCATAAATATTTGGGATAGAGGGGCATTAACTAGGCATGGAGGGTCTTAATTAGGCATGGGAGGCATTAATTCAGATATTTGTGGCATTTATGGCTTGTGGATGCCACCCCATAGGATGATGTCATTTGATGATGCAGTTAATGAATATAAATTTATTAAAAAAAATCAAAATTTTCCATGTAAAATTAATTTAAGATCTTGATTTGGTTTAATTAGCTTTAAACGTGATTAGTCAACTCTGATGCAAAACCTTGGCAATTTGTGCACAAATTAATCAAATTAGTCAAAATGTCATATTATTAGCTTGAAATTTGACTGGATTGGAATTGGAAGTTAATGTTAGATGCATTGGAACCATTATCCCATTTAGGATGTTGTCAATGAAAAATAACAAAGGCACATGTCTCATATAAAAAATTTGATAGAAAAGATCAATCCAGAGCACCTAGGTGCAAAATTAGAATTTTGACTCGAAATGATTGGATCAAAGTTAGTTGCTTCATAAATTGGATTTCCCCATTAAATGATACTCTATCCAAAATTGACACTTGAATATATCAATTTCAACTCATTTAATGTGTTTATTGTTGTTAGGCAAAATTGTGCATTTTGGTGGAAATTGGTCAAAAACCCTGATTGATGGTCATTATGGCCAGATTTAGGTGTCTATAGTTTGCCCCTATTTAGGAAGGTGTTGTAAGCTATAGGCACAATAATTTATTCTCAAAGAATAAAAATGTCTTGTATGTTAAAAATAATATGATGGTTGAATAAAAATCTCCAAAGAGTGTTTGGGAAGCCATGATGATGCCCCCTCAAGGGAGTGGCCATCACATTTGTTGATGGATGGTCCTTTGAAAAAGAAGCAAGAAGAAAGGTGAAATTAACCCATGGTTGAGATTAATCCAAATAACAAAATGCTTGCATGCATTGATTTAAAAAAGATATTGATTTACCTAAAGGTGATTATAATCAAGAATAAAAGTCAAAATAATGATTTGTCCATAGGCGATTATAATCATTAAGGGGACCTAGATTGTTTTATAAAGATGATTGTGCCCCAGTTAGGTCTGATTAACAATCATAATTCAAGTATATAACCTATAATAAAAATTAAATATTAGTAGGCACAAAGTGATGAAAGAGATGAATAGAATAATAAGATTGATCAATAAAAATGATTCAGTTGTACGTGCCAATGAAGAGATGCTCATCCTTATTTGAAATAATACAACTAGAATGGTCAATGGATTAATTTTATCAAGGGTGGGATTATTTTCCAAGGTGAAAAATAGAAACTTCTATACCTTCATTTCTTGTAGACCTTCTTGAAACTATTTTTGTTGTGGTATGTGACAGTATGCATCATGATAGAACACCATGAATACTATCCCAAAATAATCATAATGACTAACTCCTGATCCAATAAATAATTGAAAACAATAGAACAATGATAAAAAAACATGATGAAAATGTTTATTTATGAATATGGATGGACTCAAGAATGATGTGCACAAAGAATCACCCAATGCATACATATAAACTGAGTTGGGGAAACAGTGCTGAAAGCAAACAAATAGGTAATAAAATAAACAAACAAATAAATACATATAAATCACACAAATTGACAAAAAACTTTTAAATTTAAAAAAAAAACAAAAGGACCAAAAACAAAATCAAAATAAATCATCTTAATAATGACCATGCCTCAATAAGGAGAATCAAGGATAACTGACTAGGCTTAGATAGGACAAATGTTTTTTGTATTTTCAAATATTTGAATGTTTTAAAATTTTGAGGTATCTTAGATTGATCATGAATGACAAGATACCTACTCACAAAGTGGTAAGAATATTTTATTTAGGTTTCTCACAAAATGGTGAAAGTGTGGCTTAGGGGGACTGAGGTGACCTCAACATAAATTGAGCATGACCTACCTAGTCTTGAAATGATATCAATTCATAGTTATTCCATCCACATAAAAGGTGAGGAAAAACCAATTAGGTCTCAACAAGTTCTCATATCCAACAAATAGCCAATCAAATTAAAATAGTAATGGCAAGGTGAGATAGAAATGCATGATAAACAAATGTTGCCCCTAGTTTACCCATAAGTGGTTATAACTAGGATACAATGGCATAGATCAATGATATTAATTTGTTCAAAAGTGGTTATAATTAGTAATAAGACCAGTGAAATATTGATTTACCCATATGTGGTTATAATTAGGCTCACATAAACCAACTTTGTATAAGATTAAAAATGAAAGATATCTTGCCAAATCAATTGTCACACTACATTCATAGACTATCATTAAAATGTGAATGTGATTGATTATTGAAACCTGATCAGAATCCCCTCATAAAAGTTGGGGAAGAACCAAAGGAACCAAGATCAAAGTAGTATTATGTAGGAGGACTAAAAATAGGCTTTGGTCTAGATAGGAATGGAATTATAGGATGGCATGGTCTTTCTCTAGGATAATGATGGGTTTTTATAGATTGGATAAAATGATAAGAGGGTTATCCCCAAGTGATGAGGTAAATGGCAGGAATATGTGATAATGGAAAAATGGCATATGATTCTATTATTCCTAATAAAGTGGAGATGCATGTCCTAATTAGTAAATGTACAAATAGAATAATCAATCATGTTAATTACTATCCCACACCTCATTTGAAAAAAATCTCTATCAAGAACTAGATGCAAACCTAGATGTTGAGAATGTTGTGATCTTCATTGGTTATTGATTTTGATTCCTTCAAACATCGATACAAGGTATCTTTATAGCCTTTGAAAAGGAAATTATGGCCATGAATGGTAAATAGAGACAAATAATGGATCGTAAGTTTGATTTTGAAATGTAATGGTAAATGATAATGGAATGGGTAATGGCTGGGAAATAAATAAAGGTTAGGATGTTCAGTCACATGTAATTTTTTTGATGTTAGATTCAACATAACTTTGGATGTGTTAGGGCCAAATACCTCTGCATATTCTCTTGAGAGGATCACCAAATTTTTCTATTGTTTGATCTTGAGAGTAGCTACCATCTAATTAGGCTATAGATTGGAAGTTATTTTGATTTGATCTTTGATATTATCTTCATCAAGTAGTAAAGGACTTTTGTGTTCAGCTATCAGTGCCTTGATAAGGTTTTCACCAATGAATTTGTTTTGATATTTCCATAATACCTTTGAGAAGTTTTCAATAAGGAACATTGAATTTTAAATTTGATTATCTTCTAGTGCTTCCAAAAAAGTTTCACTAGAAGATGTTGAGTTTGAACTTTGCTTGTCTACTATTGCCTCTAAAAAGGATTCACTTGGAGAGTGTTCTTATGATATATGAATGTGGTCTTGGCCATCTTTCTCTTCTTCAATTGATATTTCACCATGGATGTAGCTTAACAAAGTGTAATTCTATCGATCCCAATAGACACTTATGGGGGATGTAATGTTAATAATATGGCTATTTTGGTTTATGGTAATGCCTTTTGGAATGGTAATGGAATGGAGAGAGGTTTCACAATCCTCATAGAAGATACTAGGATAATTCATGTCAAACTTGAAGTACTCATCCTCAAAAATTATAGAAGGATCATAGATGTATTTAAATTTATCTACGATGTATGCATAACCAATATTGTAATAGTCATGAATGTATTCTATTTATGAATTTAATTCTAACTCAATGGACTCTAAATCTAATTTTGAGATGGATGTTGATTCTAATTCTAATTTTTAATCTGATGTCATTTCAAGAATAGAACCTACCTCTAATTTTGATTCTTCATCTAATGGGTACTCTGTTACAATGATGTCTTGTTGAATGTTTGGTATTAGACAAGAAATATCTTGTGATGGCATAATGGTCTCCATAAAAACTAGTTTGTCAAAGTGGGACTCCTCTAGGATAGGAAAAAGGTCAAACAATAACTCCTCAATGATTGGCTTGTCAATATGAGTCTCTTGAAAAATAGGCATATGGTCAAGGTAATGATTTGCACAAAAGTGGTTATAATCATTAAAAAATGACTCAGTAAAGACTGGCTCATTAGAGTGAGACTCCTCAATAACTAGTATAGGATCAATAGGCAATTCATCATAGGTTGACTTATCACAAGTGATTGGTTCAACAAAAATATCTTGGATTGGTTGGTTTTCTTGGCCTTGGTTTCTAATGAGTTGGAAAATACCAGTTTTGAACATAGTTTGGTCTTTGAATGATTAAATGGGTTGAGGTTTTGATGGGATTGGTACTATATGAGGAATTTCCTATAGTTGGATAATGGTAGGGAATTAGGGAACATCATTTCTCACATGAGCCAAAGGATGAAGTCCTAAAATGGTAGCGGTAGGGTAGTGTAGAGCTTGGTTGCTTTCATAAGCCAAAAGATGGGGTCTTAGAATGATGAAGGGGTATTGTGGATCTTGATTGCTTGCACAATCCAAAGCATCTAAGTCTACCTCATAAATCATATCATCCCAATCATGAGTTAGATCATAAGTAGGTTCTTGAATATGTTCTATGTACTAATTATTGTAAAGAGGGTATGGATCTAAATCATAAATAACATTATCTATAGTTGGGTCTTCAAAGTCCTCCTTAGAAAATATTATCATCTCAATTCATAATTTGATTTGGATTTTGTGGATTTTGACTATGTTCCCTATACGGAGTATTTTAGGGAGAATAATAAAACTCCTTAGAAAATATTTCTCTATAGGAGTTCTTAGTGGGATTTTGTGTGGCCATTCTATCATAAGTTGGATTTTACATGACTCCACCATAAGTGTAGTTAGACATATCCACATAAATGATGAAGGATTTGAAATAAAATGCTAAGATTTCTACAAACTCTAAATAACTATGTCCAAAGGATAAATGGTTGAAACTAGGTCTAACTTGGTCAAAAGTGGAGTTGTATCTATAAATAATGATTTGATCATGGAGTTAGATCTTCAAAATGGTTTGTGTTAAGACTTGGTATAAAATAGTCTAACATCAAATTTCTAATGTCAAATGGCATACACACAAAAGGTCAAATTTCTGAATAAAGATTGGCATGTCAAAGTTTAGGTCAAAGTGTTCTAAATAAGATCTAAACTAGGAAAAGGAAAAGAGTCACTAGGTCATTTATCTAAATGTGGAGACAAAACCTAGGCTAAAATAGGCTATGCTTAGATATTTAGCCAAACAATGTCAAAAGCTAGACTTGAAACAAAGGATCGATGTGAATTTAATTTAATCTAACAAGTTTGGAAATAACTTTGACATAGACCTAAGATATGAAATCAAACATAAACATGATCAGTTAGTATAAGCCATAAAACAAAAGGCTCTTGGAGAAAGGCTATGTTTTACCAAATAAAGGCACAAAAAATGATGAAGATGGGCATTGAAAAAAGAAATAATCAATAGTCTACAAATTTGATTAATCAATTAACTAAAGTTATGCAACCCAAAAGAGAAAGATCTATGTATCAGCTCTAAAAATTGAGGACTAAATAGATATCAATCAATGTTTGAATCCAAAATTTAATAAAGTTAATTAAAAACTCAACATTGAAAACTAGGATTTGACCAAACAAGCTAGACAAGATTGGACAACATCACAGAGCATAAACAAGGTCCAAATGGCTAATGTGACATGGTTTGAAACAAATGGTTTTTGGTGCAATTATACACAAGTCTTGAAACAAATTGAGAATCCTAATGGTGTAATCATGCTTCAATGATGTCATCAATGTTATGTTTCAAAGACTCAAAGGCAAAAATGGTTTGACATGTTTTGAGCAGCATAATTCTACCCCCCTCAAGCAAGTAACACACACACAAACATGTTTAGCAAAAATTTCAAGGCACAAGTGTGGTTAAAATGGAAAACATAACTCCTTTAGAAAAAATAATGACATACAAACAAATTGGTTTTGACATGGTTTACAAGCAAACATATTAGTTTTAGTCTTAAAACACTGAGTAAGAAAATTACAAAATACAAGTATATCATCCAAATTCCTATTAAGGGTGTGGCAAAGTGGGGTTGACTAAAACTAATTAGTTTTAAAACATTTCTAGATGGATACCATGTCTACCAAATTTCATGTTATAAAATGAGAGAATTATCACTTTAATTAGGTATCCATGGCACTTGGCTTATTACAATAAGTTTTTTCCATTTTTTTAACCACTACATTTGTCACTTATTCAGTGTAGTGTGATGTCCAATGCGTAGATACATCCCATGTGCAACTCTAACACTAGAAGGTGGTTTAACTACTCAAACCTCCAATCCTAGTGGGAGTGGTTGAATTTAGGTTGGGAGCTAAAACCATAGGTCAAAGCTTCAATATATAACTTAAAAGAGGTACTGAAGTCCCCCTCACAAGCCAAGATGCAATAAAATAAATGATTGATAGAAAGACTTTGGGGTCATTTCAAGATCACCCAAACTATTACTATTTTTTGGGGAGTATTTTAGATGACATTCTTTCTATACCTAATAATAGGCTTAAATTGTGATGAGATGGTGCTTTTGATCCTGAAATTTCCATAAAGGAGATGGATGGGAGAGCATACATGCACGTCTCTTTTTGCTAAAATAATCAATAAGAAAGTTTTGCAAACAATTAAAGTGATGTTGATTTATTGCACCAAATTTGAAAATGTTTGCTTTGATTCCTTACTATCCCTTTGGATTTAGTAAAAAAATGGAAAATATTGCATAAAATAACCAAATGAAGCAATACAAACCTAAGTTCATTTTAAACCCAAATTAAAAATTCAAGACTTAGCTTAGATTCATGATTAAAACACCAAATTGAAAAATTTTCAAAATTTATGATGTGTTTTAAGTACTAAATTAAAATTACCTAAGACTTAGCTAAATCTTAGGTCTATTTTAGGCACCAATTCAAATGTGTGAGAAACATGACATGTTCATTTTAAGCTAAATTTGAAGTGTGCATGATTTTTTATCACATTTTTTTAACCCCAATTTAAAAGGTGTGTTATTAGTCAAAAGTATTTAAATATACTTCCAAAATACCCCCTCAACCTAATAAAACAAGGTTACAATGACTTTCTTTGAATCACATAAGAGTTTGAGAAAATGATATTAAAAATTTAGCTCTTAGATTGACAATCGAGTTGGGTTGATAGGTGAGTTGGGTTGACATGTGAGTTGGGTTGGACAGGCAAGTTGGGTTAGATAGGGGAGTTGGGTTGGCAGGTGATTTGGGTTGGTAGGTGAGTTGGATTGGCAGGTGAGTTGGGTTGCACAATCCTAAGAACAAAACCATGGCTTAGAAAAAATGGATTTTTTCTCAAATTTTTATCTCGTTTGCCTCCACACTCCAAGATCTTACATGACAATGGTTAGTATATTGCTCATAGGTGTAATTTGACCAAATCTGTGAGGTTAGGTCCCACCGAACGTGCTATTTATGAACATAGGATTGCAATAAGGGGAGATTAGTATTATATTAGTAAATAAAATAAATAAATTAAAAACACACTAAAATTACACCCTAAGCCTATCTCAAAGGAGGAGCTTAGTTAAGAAAACAAAAATGGAAAACACAACTAAAACATGAAATAAATACCTTCCTTCACCTTCCTTGGATGCTAGAAAATGCTTGTTGTAGTGGCTTACTCAGTTTGTGCTCATGAAGTCTACATCAATGAAGTGTGGCTACCTCCATCTCTCCTTGGCACCTTGTTTGGCTTTGACTTGGCTTGGCTTGGCTCAAAATTTCAAAGTTATAACACTAAGATGCAATTATTTTGAATGCATTTGGGTATTATAAGTTTGGCATAGAAGAGCTTAAAATTCAATATGCAATGCCTCCTATTTATAGATTTTTAGAATGGTTTAGAATCAACCTAAACCATCCATCTCAAGATGGAGATGTGTGGCTAAGGATTAATTCAATTATGTAATTAAAATTCATAACTAGGCTCATCAATATTTGGGATAGAGGGGCAATAACTAGGCATGGATGGTCTTAATGAGGCATGGGAAGCATTAATTTAGATATTTGTGGTATTTATAGCTTGTGAATGCCACCCCATAGGATGATGTAATTTAATGATGCAGTTAATGACAATCAATTTTTAAAATTAAATATTTAAAAATTTTCATGGAAAATTAATTTAAGCTCTTGATTTGGTTTAATTAGCTTTAAACATGATTAGTCAATTTTCATTCAAAACCTTGGTAATTTGTGTACAAATTAGTCAAAATGTCATATTATTATCTCAAATTTTGATTAGATTGGAATTGTAAGTTGATGTTAGATTCATTATAACCGTTATCCCATTTAGGATGTTGTCAATTCAAAATAACAAAGGCACATGTCTCATTGAAAAAAATTTATAGAAAAGAGCAATCTAGAGCACCCAATTGTAAAATTGGCATTTTGACTCAAAATGATTTGATCAAAGTTAGTTGATTCATAAATTACATTTCCCCATTCAATTATACTCTATCTAAAATCATCACTTGAATACATCAATTTCAACTCATTTAATGTGTTTTAGTGTTTTTAGGCCAAATTGTGCATTTTGGTGGAAATTGGTCAAAAGCCTAATTGATGGTCATTGGTGGTCAGATTTAGGTGTCTACACCCCTCACCTAAAAAGGGGTGTATATCAGTTTTTTTCACTATGGATAAGATTAAATAATATGAAAATAATTATTCAATAAAAAAACATTCAAAAATTACATGGTTTACAAATATTTTTATATTTTTTTGATGATTGGTTGTGAAAACTAGCCAACAACATTTTTAAACTAACCCAAACACATAAAAGGGTTATAAAACTAATAATAATAATAATAAATAAATAAGTTTGGATCATATATGGCCCAACAAACTCACCCTTTATCCAAATAGGTATGGAAGATGAAGAGACTAGAGCAATGACTCTGAAGTCATCAAAGAAACTCTAGCACAACTACAATTGGTGTATTTTACCTCTTGGTACTAATTAAAAAATGATGCATCTACATAAATAATCCCACATTATGTGTTTTGGAATAATATTTTGATGAACATGATTAAATATTGATCATCCCCGGTAATCATTTTTCTGTACTATAGTAGAACATGATAAAAACCTATCCAACTACATCGAACTACATAAGGCTCCACCTAGAAGCCCATCCAAGTGACTAACATGTACTATGTATGGAACCTATCCATGATGTCCAAAAAATGATGATGACCTTTCCTCAACACTACTAGTGATATCAATCCCTGTCAAATCATACAGTCACTAATGACTAATCAAAGACCAACCAATGTTGTATCTTTTCCCATATCAAGTGAGAGGTGAGAAGTTGTGCAATGAGAGAAATTAAAAAAAAAAAATAATGTCTTCTCCATTATATTAATATCAAGCATATAAATCTAAAATTGGAAGAAATCAAGAATACAATCCAAACAATGGTACTATAATAGATCTTCATCTTAAGCCTGGTAGCTTTTACAAGATAGGTGAATTAAGGATAACTTAAAATAATTTATCGAGTCCATCAAGACCATATACCTTAGAAATTTAGGATACTTATAGATTATAGTAAATTTTATAATAACACAAATAGTTGGAGTATCTAGAATATCTGCCATCAGAGTGACCCACATAATTTATTTTAGCTTTTTGTGTGTATGGAGAGTAGGGTCTTTGATAAGGACACACATCTACAAGATGTCCAATACCACCACATTTGAAACATTTGGTATATTTTTTATGTTTTAACAATAAAAAATAATTTGAATCAAGGGGGAACCACTAGAATGAGAAAAGTGCCTATGTTGATGTCTTTGTTTCGAATATCCTTGAGAGTGTCGATGAGAATGTTATGGAGACTGTCTTGGAGAGTGTTTTAGAGAATGTTTAGAAAACTACCCATGTACATGGTGATGATCTATGTGATTTTCCCTAGAAATTTTATAGTGATCTTATTTGATAGGAGTATTCTTTTTCTTTACAAATTTTCATTCATGTTGAGCCAATAACTCAAAAATAGAATCAAATGTTGCACCATTGAGCTTATCATTAAAATGTAACATTTTGACAAAGTTATTATACATAGAATTGAGACCATTAAAATTTATATATATGAGAATGTCATCATCAATATTGTTTCTTATAGTATAATATTTTTATTTTAGAGTTTTCATGTGGGAGAGATATTAAGACCTATCTTCTTTAGTGTTATGTTTATTATTTAATAATTGCAGTAGGAGGTCAATATTTTTATAGGTAGGTTATTTTTCATATAGATTTTTCAATGATTTAAAATATTTATAAGCATTACTTATAACGAATTTATTTTGGATAACTACCTGAGCTGAACATAATGATTTCAACAAAGCAAGGGCATAACTCAAGCAATTTTTTGGCTTCAATGGGTGGTGTGGTTTCTTTTTTATTATTTCCCAAAAATCATTAAAAACAAACATGTTTTCCATATTCATCAACCATTCCTTGTAGTTATTAGGTTTTAATATTATATTTTTAGATATTATTCTTATAATTTTAACCAGGGTACTATCAAATAGAACAATCGAGCCAAAAAATAGGGAATGCTATCAGGGTTTGGCATTTACCACCAAACAGATTATAACTAAAATGTGATTATTATGGGAATTTTCAAAAATATGAAATAATTACACCCTTATATCTCTAAAAATTAATTTTTCCACCCCTTATAACTCCTTTACAATTTTAAATGAGAATAAAAAGAAATTTTGATAAAAAAAAAAGACCACAGGGTTTTGAACCCTTGACCCCTCTTTTGCATGTAACTTGTAAAATTTGTATAACCAACTTTACTACAATGAATATTAAAATTCAATGAGATAATATTTCATATAAACTAAAGTTATTTGATTTTACAAATAAATAAATAAACATGTAAAAATATTTAACCTTATTCACTTAACTTTCCCACATGGGACCCAAAAAATGCATAAAATAGTTTTAAAAAATAAATTTAATAAATATAATGTATTTTATGTGCCATACTTTTTTTCATCATTACATGCTACTAGAGGATGTCATATATGGGTTAGAATAGGTTTAAAATTCTCTCAATGTTGTATAATTATGTACAATTTCCTACAAGGATGATTCAAAAGGATTTAGAGGAGATTCAAGCTTACTAATAGAAAATATAAGACACACAAATCATATTTGAAACATATAAGATAACATGAATCCATATATATCCATTTGACTCTTCTCAAGTTATACATAGGCTATACAAATTGATTTTTCCTTCATAAATGTGGTGAAAATGAATTTTTTGGCATACAAAGTAAACAAAAATCATACAAATGGGATTTTATAATAATAAAAAGAATTTAAAGCTATACAAATAGAGTTTCAAGTGTATATGAGGTCATACAAACTAGGGTTTGGGATGTACAAGAAAAATAATTGAATTGTGAAAGCTTCAATAACATAATTTTATAAACCTATTTATATTTTATTTCTAAAATTTCAATACTTGCACCTATTTTCCAAAAGCATGAATACTTGTTTCCTATTTAGACACATATGTCAACATAAGTGTCCTATTATGATGCAAGAGTCCAGTGCCCTAAATTCATCTAATTTACAAATAAAATGTATTCCTATGGTCATCATAAGTGCTTTAATGTGAGACATTCTCCAAATGGATTGGTATAAATATAATATCAACCCTCATTCATTCCTAATCTAAAAATACCTAACATAGACTAAAAAACATTTTATAAAGCACTCAAGTGAGCAAAGCTTCGCTATTTATTCTTATTTCTATATTAGTCATAGAGACAACATATCTTCAAACTTAGTGAAAGATCAATACATGAGCCATATTTTCAAATTTAAAATAAAGGTCATGGTTTTACTTCTTTATCACACATTACACAATTCACCCACAAGCCAACACATAGGGGATAACTATATAAGTATGAGTCCCTCTTTAGATTATTGGTTATTTATGTAGTATTCATTGACATAGGGGTATTTAGGGTATTTTGAAACCATGTTCCCACTAACCCATTTTTCCCATATCCAAAATGAATATGAAGAACTATGGTTTTATTATTTTACAAGGAGAAATAGTCTATGACCTAGATCTAAATGCACCAAAGTGAAGGTAATACAGAAGCCAGGAACATCCAGGTGGTCACATCTAGTTTCAGTAGGTATTTTTTATTAGACACCTACATCTAAGTTAGATAATAACATCAATGCAGCCATCTTAGGTTGACATAATTATCTATATCTAGAAAGTTTAAATTTTTAGTATCAACTAACTATTCTAGAATCTATATATAGTCTACTTTCTTCCTGTTCCAGATCCATATATGTATTATCATCAAAACTAACTATCTTGTTTTCATTGTTATTATAATATCTAACATAGTTTTAATTTTTATCTTTAACATCTCAGTATAATAAAATCAATATATGTTTATCTAAGTTTCACAAAAAAATGGGCTAATTTATCGATAGTCTACCATCCTTGTGCCCTAGGCTATATTTACCACTTTAACCCTATATTCCCCTTAGTCTATATTTTAGTGTTAAATAGGATCCTCATATGTTGGTTCTAAATAAGAATAACCTTCATGCATATATTTAATACATTTGTGTATTCTCAATGGTATTGCTTTCATATCATGTATCCATGGCCATCCCCAAATTAGGTTGTTTATGTAGCTACGTAGGCATGACATGAAAAGTATTAGGTATTACTTTGAGGCCTAATATCACATCCAATGAAATGGGTCTAATTGATTTTCATGAGGTTTTATTAAATCCTTTTATACTTTGATATGATTTTTGAATAATATCTATGTTAATTCCTAATAATTTAATGAAGTTTTAAAATAATTTAATCCATACCCATTCTCTACCATTACATGTTTGGTCAGACTATGTTGTACTTTAACTTGGATAAACAATGAAAAAAATTATATATTATGTGTTGCATGGGTAAATATTCTATGTTGTATTATTTTATTTGAATTTATTCATGATGGTAGAAATTTTTTTAGTTTGTGTATCATTCGATAAGGTTATTTCTTAAAACACCTTGTACATTACATCTTTATAAATCATTTATGGTTTTTATGATAGCTACCAACTTTTTAATCTATAGCCTTAACCAGTTATGGGACACAATAGGAGGCTTATTCTCTAAATGTTAAGAAACCATAGACATGATTTAAACCTTTGGTATCTAAGGAATCTAAAAATAAATAAATACCAACCCTAAATTAAACTACTAAAAACCACTATAAATAAAAAACAACTAAACAAGTCAAAAAACAATAGAATAGACCAATCAACAATCCCCTTTAAGAATTTATCAAAATCTAACTAAACAAAAGATCATCCTCTATATGTTAGTGTGTGCCTACCCCTATTGGAAAGTAATGAATACATTGTCCAAAAGTTGCCTCCATTAATATAATTCATTGCATCAATTTTCAGCCTTTTTGCTTCTATTTTCCTTTGTATTTTCCCTTTCTTACCATAATTTGGAGTCTTCAACCCACAAGGATGCTGCACAATAGACAAAATCACTCTAGATCCCAACTCCTCTTCTTCCTCCTCAAAACCTTCACCAAACTCTTCACTCTATAAATACCATTCATCAAATAGAAGCTCTTGATGTGGGGATCCTGATCTAAGGCACTTAGTAACCACTTATTTAGTTAGTTTAGATGGTTGACCTGTTAAGAACAAATTAAAACTTAATGCAAAATAATTTCAAAAAATCACAATAATAATAGATATGAATAGATATGCATAATGAATATAAATAAAAATGCATAAAAAGAAGACCATATTTAACTTGGTTCACCCAATGTGGGCTACGTCCACCAAGAAACATTTTCTCATTTTATTACAAGCCCTAAGATTACAATCCACTTGTAGATCAGTCTTCTCACAATTATAATGCATAAATATTGTTTGGAGCTGCATTCTATAAACTCTCTTGAATTCACAACTAAATTTACACACTTTGTTCTTCCTTCTCAAAAAACCTAGTTTCCTTTCTGATGTAATACCTACTACATCTATAATACATCTATAGGTAACCACATAGTGGTTTTACAAAACAATGGGTACCAAAACCATGGTCCAAGTCAACCCAAAATAGTTCCCCATTAATACATAAAGAGTATGTAGTAAATTTTAAATGTATATTATTTTAAATACATTGTAATTTAGAAATAGGCTCCATAACATAACAATCTCGCACTTAGATATTTATTTCCTCTGAGCAGGTTTCTCAACCCTTCACTACCATATGTGCAGTCTAACCAAAATTGAACATAGCTTTAGTTTCACCCTTATGACCACCTTAGTCATCATGTTTTTAGGATTTTAACTGATATGAATTTTCTCTAGCTTTAAATTATCTTCTTCCAAAGCTATCTTGATGAAATGGTACCTCAACTATATATGTTTTTTGCTAGAGTGGAAAGCAGAGTTCTTTGCTAGATGTGTAGCACTCTATCACTATATAGCTTCCCTTCCTCTTTCTTATGCCCCAACTCTTCAAAAAACTAATGTAACCAAATCATCTCTTTTCTTGCCTCTATATCATCAACATACTTAGCCTCTATGGTTGACAAAGACACAAGTTTCTATAGTCATGAAATCTTGCTCATCATTGTGTCACCTATAGTAAATACTGTACTCCTCCTCCTATCTAAATATCTAGCCATGTTTGAATCTACATAACCATGTAAAGTGGTGTCTAATCTACCATATATTAAAATTGTCCCCATGATCCCTTTTAAATACTGAAAGATCCACTTCATTACCTCCCAATGTTCTCTACATAGATCACTCATGTACTTACTTAATGATCCCACTCCATGGGCAATATCTGGCCTAAGCATACATCAAGTTACCAACTACTAATGAGTAAAGTACATGTGGCATCTATTTTCTCTCATCTTCTATCTTAGGACACTACTCCTTCGATAACTTGAAATGGCTTACAAAAGGAATTCTAACCAATTTAGCATCTTGCATACTAAACCTCTCCAAGACCTTTTTAATGTAATATTCTTAGCATAAATTTAAATTTCATTCCTTCCTATCTTGATTTATTCTCATTCCAAGGATTTTTTTTGTTAGTCCCAAATCCTTCATAGCAAATGAATTACTAAGTTGTTCTTTGAGTACCTTTATTTCTTGCATGTTCCTACTTACAACCAAAATGTCATCCACATATAGACATAGGATAATGTAGTCACCATCATCAAACTTATTGATATATATACAATGGTCTGAATGACACTTGGATTATCCCTGCTCCATCATAAAACTATCAAATTTTGTGTACCATTGTCATAGAGCTTATTTTAGGCCATACAATCTCTTCTTTAGTTTGCACACCATGTTATTCTTCCCTATGACCTCATATCCCTATGGCTGATCCATGTATAATTCCTCCTCCAAAACACCAAGAAAGAACATAGTATTCACATCTAAATTCTATAAGTCTAAGTCTTCCACTACAAATATCCCAAGAACAATCCTAATAGAAGTCATCTTTACCACTATGGAAAAAATATCATCGACATCAATTCCCTACTTCTATGCAAACCCCTTTACCACCAATCAAACCTTGTACCTTTTCTTGCCTCCATCATCCTATTTAATTTTATACACCCACTTTTTCTATAATGCTTTCTTATCTTTAGGTGGGTTTACCAAATCCCAAGTCTAATTTTCTTTGAGAGACTGATGCACCTCATCCATTGTTTGCTCCCACTTCTTCCTGACATATACCTTCATTGCTTCTTCAAAGCACTCTAGCGCTCCATTTTTAATGAGTAATAAATAATTCAGAGATGGGGAAAAAATTTTAAGTTCCCTTCTTACCCTGGAACACCTTCTCACCATAGGATTTTGGGGTTCTTATGGATTATGTGCCTAAACTAGTTACCTGGACACTTTATAATATATAATGTCTTCCAATACTATGTACTTTTTTCTATAATCCTCTCTCTAATCCTACAACTACTATTTATACATGAATTTTTCATTAAAGACTACATCCCTAGAGCAAAATATTTTCTTTTCCTTAAGACTCCAAATCCATAAACCAAAGTCATCCTCACCATAATCAATAAAGGTGCATTTTTTAGATTTAGCCTCTAACTTGGTCCTATCATCTTTATCAATATGAACAAAAGATTCATATCCAAATACTCTAAGAAATAAATAATCAATCTTCTTACTATACCAAGCTTTCTCAAGTATGACTCCATCAAAGAAGATGAATGACCTCTATTGATCAAATATATAGTCGTATTTACTACTTCTACCCAAAATTGAAGGGGTTGTCTTGCATCCAACCTCATGCTCCTAGCATACCCCATGATAGTTATGTTCATTCTTTTAGACACTCCATTATACTATAGAGTTCTTGGAATTGTCCTCTATCTATGAATTCCATTCCTAGAATAGTAATAAAAAATTCATTTATGTAATATTCCCCATCATTATCTAACCTGAGACATTTTAACTTGAGACCTCTTTCATTCTCAACCAAGGCTTTCCATCTTTTAAATGTATCAAACACATCATATTTTCTCTTAATTCCATACACCCAAACTTTCCTACTTGCATCATCAATAAAAGTGACATAATAAGATGAACCACCAATAAAAGATACCTAAGCTGACACTTATATATCTAAATGAACTAGCTCTAACTTATTTTCCTTCCTTATAGGTCCAACCTTAAGAAACTTTATCCTTTTATATTTTATGTGCACATAGTATTCACGAAAATATAAATCAACCCATTTCAATTTAGGCAACCTAACCTTCAAAATTTGCATGCCCTTTTAGCTCATGTGACCAAGTTTATTATGCCACAAAGTTACATATGCATCTATAGTAACTAAATTACAATAGTCAGCACTACTTGATAAATACAAGGTACCAACCTTCTTACCTCTTTCTACCACAACAGCACCCTTGGTCACCTTCCAAGAATCTATTGTAAATGTCACCATATAACCTTTACTACCTAGTTATCTTATGGATACCAAATTTCATCTCAACTTAGGTACATACCTAACATCTTTCAGTAGCCAAGTGTTCCCATTCTACATCTTGATCTAAACAATTCCTTTTCCTACTATGCTACAAGTTCAACATCACCAGCATAAACATGTCCAAAATCCCCTTGAACATAATCAATAAAATAATGCCTATATGGTGTAGCATGAAAAGAAGCCCCTAAATATAAAACCCAAGTCTTCATAATATTATCTATAGTTAGAATTAATGCATCTTAACAAACATAACCTACTATCAAATTCACCTCCTTGGTGTCTTCTTGATTTTTATTCTTTTTCTAAAGAGACTATCAATCCTTCTTCACATGCCTAGTCTTTCCATAGTGCTAGCATACCATCTTGCTATTTGATTTTGACCTTCTTAGACCATTTCACTTTCCATGATTTCCTTTTCCTCTATAATTTTGTCTTCTTCTACTCTCCACTACCAAAGCATCACCTAAATTAGAAGTCTCCCTAGAGCTTATCCATTGCATTTCCTCGCTAAGTATTACTCCTATGACATCCTCAAACTTTAACTTGGCATTATTAGAGACTGAGTTGCTCACAGCCATTACCAAGTTGTTTCAACTCTTTGATAAGGAACATAAAATAAGTAGATCCCTGACTTCATCATCAAATTTAACTTTTAGAGAGTTAAACTTGCTCACAGCTATATTACATTCATTCAAATGATCAGCAACTAAACTAATTTTAGACATCAACATATTAAATAACTTTTCAATTATAAATATTTTATTAAAAGCATAGGGTTTCTCATATAAATTCCCTGACACTTTTATGAGACCTTATATGGTCTTCTCTTGTGATATATTAAATGTGATCAAAGATGCAAGGCATAACTAGAATACCCAAAGTGCTTTCCTATTAAGCAATTCCCAAGCCTCATTTGTTGTACCCATTGGTTGTTTTACTTTTCCTCTTAGTGAAGCATGGAGGTCTTTCTGATAAAGGTAATCCTCCATCTACATCTTCCATAGTCCAAAGTTTATCCATTGTACTTTTCAACCTTTGATCTTTTATCATCATCCATAGCTCACACTTAAACTAATAACCCTTCCTGTGATTCAACCTTTAGCAAAACAACCTAAAGCTTTAATACCAGTTGTTAGGAATAAATCAAAAATTAAAGTAGAATAATTTCATAAAATTGCAATAATAAAATATATGAATAGAGATGCATAAAGAATATAAAGAGTTTGCACAATAAGAAGACCATATTTAATGTGGTTCGCCTAATTTTGGCTACATCTACTAAGAAATACTTGCTCATATTTTATTACAACCCATAAGAGTATGGTCCACTCTCAGATTAGTCTTCTCACAATTAAAATGCACAAATATTTTTTGGAGTTGTACTCTACAAACTCTCCTAAATTTTCACCTAAATTCACACACTCTATTCTTCCATCTCAAAAAACCCAATTACCTTTCTAATTTATCACCTACTACATCTATAATACATCAATAGGTAACCACATAGAAATTTTAAAATAAAATAGGTACCAAAACCATGGGCTAAGTCAACCCAAAATGGTTCACCATTAAAGGGGTCCAAAAAAAATTGGGGGATACCACCCTCAAACCCCTATTTTTTAGGGACTACCACTCCTAAACCCCTGATCGAGGATTGATTCTAGTGAGAATACATAAAGAGTGTATAGTACATTTCAAATATATAGTATTTGAAATATATTGTAATTTAGAAATAGGATCCATAACATAACATGACATGCACTGATACCTTCCACACCTTGAGCTAATTCAACTTTCTCAACCTTTTGAGCATTATCTTAAACGTTTTGAGAAATAACCAAAGATGGAGAGACCTCAACAGAAGTGGATTTTAATGGAAAATGTAAACTATGAACTAAATCTCAATTAGGGCAGCCAATCTTTTTTACCCACTTCTTTAAAATGGATGCATGAGCACCTTCAAAATACTTTTATGGACATGATTCAATTTTTATAATCACACTGATTACAAATAGAACATATAAAGGGTAAACCTTAGAAGTTAATAAATTGATTCCACAGTCCATGGGAGGTCAAAATATGAATGAAATAATGCAATAGTTTAGATAAATCTAACATAACACATACCCTAATAAAACTATGTTAGACTTTCAAGGCTTCATAAATTTTAATAAAGACACCTATCTTCTCAACCAGCTATTTAGAAATCCCATGATCATGAAGAGCCAAGGTAAGATTATAAAACCTTACCCAAACCAGAGCCTATGAAATGATAGCCAAATTTGGTTCAAAAAAAGGGTCCTAAGGACATAGAAACACCCCCTACTTGCCAACAAACTATAGCCCATTCTCCCAAGCAAAGTATCTATCATCAACTAAATAAAATAAGAACATAAATAAACCATCAGATAAATTTTTTGAAGATGGATCATTAATAAAATACCAAGTGGCTTTATTCCACTTCAAAATATCATCCCATGATGGTCACTTCACCATACATATTCTAATCAAAGACTTATTACCTCTATCCAAAATGATGACAAAAAGTTCCTCCTCTAAAATCTCTAGATTAAGAGAATTTCTAGAAAAAATCAATGGGACATCTCAAAAATAAGACATTTCCAAAATATCCTTCTCTTGTGAATTCAAATTTAATCTCTCCTCAAGTTTATCCACCACACCCACTTCTTCCATAGAGGGCTCTACCACATTAATCTGACTTCTCAATGTCAAGTGACAATTAGAGATAGGATGAGTCTTAAGAATAGAATCTTTGAAAAAAAAACCCATAAGAATGAAAAAGATTTGAAATGTTCCTTGATTTTACATAGATAATCAATCCTTTGGAATCCCTATCTTCACCCTTATCAACATCATCAACCCTCTATTTTACGACAAAATCATCAATAAAACAAACCTTGTCTACCTCTAAAGATCCCACCCCTATACTCTTCTCCTAAAAATGGTTGTGTTGACCTTTCAGCCCTCTATCAAAGCTCACTTGGGATATTTTTCTTTTTCCACTACTATTTCCTCTCCTACCATCAGCACTGGAAATCCCTAGATTAATACCTTCTTCAAAATAGGTAAAATCACCTTTACATGTTTGCCCATAGGTCACCAGCTATACCTACTCTTTATCTTTTTTGTTGTTGTCTACTCTTCTTTCATCGTTATTTGTTCCTTTTCCACTAGTGCATTCTTCTTTACCATTATTATTTTTTCCAACAACCAACCATTGATATTTTTAATAACTCTAACATAGAAATATTATCATGAGCATTCTTTGATTGTTCGATGATGTTTTAACCTATAGGTGGGTTGGCTTGTCTTATAAGAGATGGAGGGTATTGATGTGGATCATGTTGACTACCTAAATTATTTTACACGTGGAGGGGCACCCTACCTCATTTAGTGTTACTATCATGGACTACATAATCTGGAATAAAATATTGGTAAAAAATTATTATCCTTAAATAGGATCTTTATATTCTAAAAGAGACTAATAAAGCTAACATAAATGTGGATAGAAGTTAGATTAAGTGGATAATGCCTCTCATCGCATGGGCCAAGATTATTTTTGATGGAGCATAAAAATTTAATATAGGTAGAGTGAGTAGAGGAGGATTAATCAAATACAATAATGGAGTGCTCATAATAGCCTATGTGGGGCCTCTAGGAATTTAGACTAACCATGTGGTAGAAGTGAGTGCAACTCCATGAGGAATTTAGGTTTTTAAGGAAATGAATATTAAATATATTGGCCATTGAATAGGACTTATAAAATATAATAAACTTCCTTAGAAGTTATTATGCCCCTAGTTGGACCATTTTAAATCTCATTTATGAGGCATTAATTCATCTACTAGATTTTGAGGAAACCTCTATTAAATAAATATACATAGAAGGTAATAGAGGAGTATAATGATTTGCCAACATGGGTGTCTCTATTATTGATCTTTTAAATTAGACCTTTACCAAAGACTTTCCCCCTACATCAATATTATTATTAATGGTGAATCCAAGTTAAATTCTTCTACTCGTATACCCTTATGAAAGGTATATAATTACGTATATTACTAGAGGGACTTATCATACTCCAAAAAATTTAATGATTCCTAGTATTATAAGGATGCAAAATGAGGAGATTAGAGGGATAATTATTTATAATTTAGGGAGGATATGGATTGATAGTATTCCTTGTGTAGATACCATTCATAATTTATTTTTAGATAAGGAGGTGTGTTGGCATAATTACAAATAAAGGAGACATAATTACAAGACAAGGTTCCCCACACATTTTTTAGGCTCTAATAATCACTTACCTCCTAAATCCCATTTCATTTTTACATATCTTAAATATTATTTAACAAACTAGGAGAATAGAGAAGGAAGAAATAATGCCAATTTTTAGGAGTAATGAGAGAGAACCAACATAGGGTTGAACCTTCATCAAAGTTGTTAAGAGGAATACTATAGTCTATAACATTATCAATGGGGAGTTTTATGGATCTACATTGATCTATTAAATTCCATGAACCAAATATATCCATGGACTTTGTGAAAGCATGGAATAACATAAATGTCGATATGAGGGGTGTTTCTATCTAGCTTTATGAATAAACCATTGCTAAAGTGACTGATATGTCTAGTGATGGTTTGAAAATATATCAGGATAGAATAATAAAGAATGAATAAATTAACATCTTACTTAAGAATAATGAAAGGATTCATGAGTTTTATGATGGGATACTTAGGACCTCTCTACCCACTCCCTGGGTGATATTTTGTCTTCACATCATAAAATATGTGAATTTAGAAAGTAGGCTTAGAAATATTTTATCTTATCATTTCTCTTTGTTTAAACACTTCACACATAAAAAATTGATGAACATTCCATTATTTCTCCTTATGTCCTTCAAGAATTTAGTTTTTTTAATTCCAAGATGGGAAAATTAATGTGCCCATTCACCAAGCTTTGATTACCCTGTTGTTCCAAGTTGCATAGCCATCCATTTTTTTAACAAAAAATAATCCTCATCCTACCCTTCTTGAGTCACTATATAGGGGAGTGTTTTATCAAATTTTGGCAAACTAGGGAATCAATTACCTAAATGTGACAAACTAATGTGAAAAATTAAAATGTTATAGACATGAAATAAATGACAATAACTTATTTAAAATTTACTAAATCTAAAAAAATGCTAAATCTAAAAAATATAAATGAGAAACACAAGCTTAGTTATAAAACTAAGATGTAGACTATTTATAGATCTAAAACTGATAGCCTGAATATGTTGACTAATGTGGAATATTAATAGTAGTGGTAGGGCTGCTAAATAGGAGCATTATAATTGGACAATACAATAGTGTGATGTTGTCTTAGTGGAGTGATAATGTTTAGTAGATAATAACTATCTAAGATTTAAAGGTTAACTTTGCCTTCACCTATTTACTCTATAGACTATGTGGGAGCTTCTGATCTAATGTGAAGAACCATTGTATGTATCCTTATTCACTTTAAACACTACCTCAATAGATCAAGAAGACAAATGTAATAGTAGGGTGAAAAGGGGTTAGTGGTAGAAGTTATGCTTGACTTAAACACCCCATGTGTTGATCATTTCCTACATACCAATACTCACAATAAGGATCAAACTCCATGTATTTCTCCCATGTTAAGGTGGTGTGTGAAATATTAGTGAAAAACTATAGGTGTTGGTGTAAATATAGTGTGATTAAATGATTCAACCATAACTTGTGACCTTGGAAGTGTATTCATACTTTATCTTAGGGATATTTTATATGCACCATTGCCTTAAGACTGAGGTATGTAAGGGAAAACTGAGTTATGGCTATGTGAAGTGAACTCACATTGCAATATTTAGGTAGAATAAAAAAACATGTTCAATGGATTAGAAGTCTTGATTTATAGGAAATGAAACTTCTATTCATTAGCATATAACAAGGAAAAGAATGTACAGTACAATGTCAATATTGCATGTATATCAAGTAGTTATTTAGATCAATCTATCAATGTTATGATTATGTGTAGTAGCATCAATTTGGGTTCTATTATGATGAACTAGATGCATAGGTTATATATATATATATATATATATATATATATATATATATATATATATATATGAGCTCAGACATTATTGATGTTCAATTACTAAATATAATGCATGTAATGGATTGATCTTATTAGATGTGGCATTCCACATCTATGTGCATATGAATCCAATAAAAATGTGACTATAATGCAGCTAAAATATTTGTCATGCCAAAGTGTCTTGACTTCTTGGCATAGTGCACCTCCTAGATGAGTCATTGATGAGGTGTGCCATTAGTAACACATATGTGTTTGATCTTGTAGATAATTTGGTCTAACAGGTATAACTCTTTCACTTGTTTACCTAACACTAGGCTTATGTAAGTCGCTATAAAGTCCTCTTTAACTGAGTAGATGGATACTTAGTCTATGAAGTTATGTCCACACATGTCTAAGACTATGAGGAATGTGTGAACTGGAACTCAACTAAGGAAATATTCTTCATTATTTCCTTCCCTTTCTTGTGATTAATCATGAGATACAACTATTGTAGCTAATTCATCCATTTCATATGGCACACATTTTCCAGCATGTTCTACATCTATAATAACTGAAGTGGCTTACAGTCTGAATGAAAAATTATCTCCTTCTTGATAATGTAGTACCACTATTACTTAATTACTTGAAAAATAGCATATAGTTCTTTCTCATAGGTGAATTACCTTTGCAACATGTATTTGAACATATTTGAGTGGTATGCGATATGTCCATGTTACATGAGCATTGCACCAAGTGGATAGTTAGACACATCAATGTGAATTTTAAAGGTCTACACAATGTTAGGCATTACAAGAATAGGCACTTTGTAGAGTCATTGTTTGAGGGATATGAAAGTGTGTTGTTTCACATGAGTCTAATAAAACTTAGATTTTACATGTGTTATCTAGGTGAGATCCCAATAAATGTGTGTAAAACCAAGGATGATCCTATGCTATAAGTTTGAAAGTATAAGAAAACTCCTTAATTCTATGATATTATGTGGAATAGGCCAATCTTGGTTCAATTTGATCTTCTCTATATCTAACCTAATTTTGGTGTGATTAATGATGTAACCTAACTACTAGATCTACACCATGTTGAATGTACAATTTATGAAATTAGATTACAACTTGTGCTGGTGAAAGGTGTCTAAGATGCATAAGATGTACTCTATATGCTCCTCCCAGGTCTTTCTAAAGATGAGGATATCATTTAAGTAGGCAATGACAAAGGAGTTTATGAAAGGCTTGAATAGATCATCCATAAAGTGCATGAATGTGTTTGGTGTATCGGTTAGGTAAAAAATTCATAACCAACCATTCGTATAATACTTCTCATGTCTTGAATGATGTCTTCTAGATGTTTTTAATGAATTAGAACCTGATGGTAACTTGAATTCAAGTTGATCTTGGTGAGGTATTGGGTACCTCAAAACTGGTCTAAGAGGTCATCAATTCATGTTAGTGGGTATTATTTCTTCACCTTTATCTTGTTGAGTGAATGCTATTCTATGTAGATTAAATGAAACCCATCCTTCTTAGGTGTGATTACTATCAGACTTATACAAGGCAAAGATCCAGGCCTGATCTTTCCTCAATTAAAGATCTATTATATTTGGCATTAGATTTCATCATTCTCCTAGACTAATTTGAGATACATGGGGCTATTCAAAAGAGGGGATCTACAAACCAAATCAATGCAGTGATTTACTATACAATGTATTGGAAGGCCTTTAGGTTCTATAAATAATTTGTTTTGTTGCTCCAATAACTTGTCAAGTTGTTGTTACTATAATGATGTGTAAGTGTTGTGCACTTAGAGGGTGTGCTTTGTCATTTCTGATGTGCAGATGTATTACGAAAAACCATGAGTAACATAAAATTTTACATATGAAATATGAGATATTGAGACATTAGTTGGTAAAGACCAAAATGATGGTTGAGGGTGTGAACTCAAAAAGGTTGTATAAGTGGTCTTGGTTTGATATGTATCTTCATATATGAATACATATGGATTTCCCAACAAGATGTTGCAAATTTACAAAGGTGTAATGTCACAAGTGACATTATCCTCCATTATGTTGACTTTGTATTGGAAAGTGAATTATCATCAGACCTGTATATCTTTCCCCTATTACAACCATCCCAAAGAATATGGTCTAGGATGCATAGAAGTGATTAGCCAGAGGCACTGAGCTATGGATTATGTAATAATGTTCTTATGAATGTCAATATTAATGATGATGTAGAGAGGTTGACCCTTCACCCAGAACTAAGTGTGGAATATACATTCACACTCTTTATAAATGTTGATCATAGTGAACCTATTGATTATACAAAAGGTATCTGCATCAATGTTATCCATTAGCATAGGTCCTAATGTAGATGTGAATAGGGAATATTGTGCATGGCATTTAGAGTCATTATGGGTGGATGAGTGATGATTATGGTACCTCTTATCATTAAACTTATTTTTATTTATTTGAAGTAAAAGTAATTAGAGACTTTAAGTGTTGATAAGTATTCTAGTGATACTCACCTTTGTGAGAAGTGTGTTTTTAATTCTACATAGAAGTTTGTAATGTGTAGTTATGCATTAGTAGGGCCTTGTGTACTGCATTAGATGATAAGGTGGCATGTTTCTTTATTGAAGACTTAGATTTGATCTTGGTAGCATTTTGATATGTTTTCCCCAAAGTATTGGAATTTAAGAACTTCATCTTCACATAGATGTAAGGTTAAATTCTATTGAGGTATTTTAGTACCCTATGTTGTTCTCTTAAGTTATCTTGTAGGTGTGTAGAGTAGTCATGGAATGATTTGGTGTCATCTTCTTCTAACTAATCCTTACATTTGCAATGTTGGCATAACTTGATGTATTCATATTTAAAGTGTTGAAGAGGTTATTATTCCTCCTTCAGCATATCAACAAAAATTCCATTATTTGATTAGAATACACTCTTGCACATGTTGTGCATTGAAGGTATACCATAAATTTACAAATGGAATGGAAATATTCAGTACTATGAAGCTAATCTTCTCAACATTAGTGAAATAATTGACTAGAAAGTATGCCTCAAGTTCTTGAATCTAGGCATCCAATGCTTTGACATCAATCTTAACTTTGAATAAATGGATGTCTAGATTAAATTATACATTAAAGGAGGTTTATTACTAGAACCATTGTGGAGTGTGTTATTAATATGAATAGGAAGTTTTTGGGTTGAGTTACATCATAACCTAGTGTAACTTACCAAAAATTTTGGTGTGTTGTGTCTCTAAAGCATAGATGTTATGCCTTTGAATTTTTGGGGCTACCTCAAGTTAATTTTGGGCATCAACCATCTGGATTTTATAATAGTGTTTTAGAATCTCTAAAGTAAAACCAAACACTAGATCCTCTCCCTCATTATGCTCATGTGGTTATAAGCATAAGAAAAAAAATAGAATTGAGATCATATACCAATTCCTCCTCGAGCATTTAACTTGGCTCTAATACTAGTTGATCCATACCATGGGGCCTAAAATTAAGGTATTTAGGGGATAGTCAAGTTATGGTTGTGTAGATTAAATGTGTATTGAAATATTTAGGTAGAATAAATTAAACACATTCAATGGACCAAAAGTCTCAACTTGTATGAAATGAAACTCATATTCATTAGCAAAGAATAGGGAAAAAATATAGAGTACAATGTCAATAGTGCATGTATACCGGATAGTTTCATGAAGTAAACTATTGATGCTATGACTGTGTAGTGACATGAAGTAAACTATTGATGTTATATTTATGGTGAACTAGATGCATAGGTTACATATATAACATAATAATATAAGATCAATCATAACTATTGTTCATCTACTTAGGATAATGTCTATGGCACATTGATCTTGTCAGATGTGGTAGTTAGCAATGGTTAAAATAGTTAATGTCATGGATATTTATCATTTAAAATTGAATTTAGGGTCTCCTTTAGGTAGAAATAGTTATTGGATCACTTATAACATGTGTTTGAGGTTGATGTGTCCATGGTTGGATTCTAGTGAGGTATGTGGAACTATGTAGAACTGTTAGGTGTGAATGGTGAAGAAGTCCACCGAGTCCACAAGTGTTGGGAACATGGTACTATGGGGTACAAAGTGCATATAAGTTAATGAGTTCACAAGTTTTTGGTGCATTGGACTTAGAGGCACATGGGCAGTGGCTCAAAAGCATGAGGCATCTAGCCAACTGATGGATATAATTTGATGAGTAGGCATAGGACTTGGCATGAGAGGTTGTGAGAAAGCTTTGTGTAAAGGATTGTATAAGTTTGGGTAAGAGGTGTGTGTTATATATAGAAGAGAAAATGAGGAGTGAGATCAGATGCATAGGGGCTACATAAGGATCACTATTAGGGCTATGTTTAATCATAAGTGGGAGAAATAATAATTTTTTTCTCAATATAAAATTATATTTATGGTGGTTTTTTATGTGGAAGCCTCTTGTGTGCAAAATGGTTTGAAATGTGCCTTTATAGTGGTATTTTTGGAGTTCCTTTAGATGGGGCTTATTAAAATTGTGTCTGACCCTTTCATAACTTTTAATTTTTGTAAATAGCCATTATTTGGTGGGAAGACAATAGTGGTGTATTCAAATAATAGAATGGTGAATTGTTGTCTAATTATGGTGTTGTTTGAGATGCTCAAATAGCTATTATTCTACCAAGGATAATTTGAGTGTGAGCCTAAACTAGTTTTCATGAAATATAAGGACATTATAGAGTTATTTGGGTTACTTATAAGGATGGGTCATCACATGAAAAGTGAATTAAAATGGTCAAAATGCCCTAGGATAAGGCATGAGCTAATAGTGTAAAAATGATGCTCACAAGTGCAATGGTTTGGCTTAAATGTTAATTTATGTGTCTATGTCCCCCCTTCCCTTGAATTATATTATAGTAATGCATCAAAGTGAAGTAATAGATTAAAATTAAAATTACATACCTAAACTTACCTGTGAAGGGTAGTCTTGAATGTAGGCCACAATGTTGAACTATGCTTCACATGAACCTATAATAAAACATGTATAAAACCAATCCTTACTTAAGATGAAAATAAAGAATTAAAATATAAGTAACTTATAGAGATAATAATATGGAACAAATACACCTGATTAGGTATGTGAACCATTGTGTTTTTGGTGAAAAACTAGTGGTTGTATAAGGTTAGACCCTTGGAGATTTAATTTACATTGAAAATGTTGGATTGGATTTTTAATTCCCCAATCATCATTGATTAAGAGAGTGTAGTTAAGAAATAAAGGTGTGATTTACTCCATCATTACATACCTAGAGTGTTGGAGTAGTTTAGAATCCTTGTATGAATTCTAATAGATTGTTCCAGTGCAAAACTAGTGAACCGACTATTGCAAATAGAATAAGGCTCATTTTTGGTGTAAAACTAGTGAAAAAAATAATATAATCTAGGTCTGGTATATACATCATAGAGAATGAAAATAATTACCATTTCATTTATAAAACTAAGCAAGGAGGAATTCATATGTTGTGCACATGCCCCCAATTCGATATCTAGATATATGTGGATTCTGAGACAAAGTAATAATAACTTAGATTCTCATAGAAACCTATGTGAAAACATGGAACACATGTCATGAATGATGTCTAAAAACTAATAAAACCTAAGACAAGCCTAAGTGTTTTCTTGAAACTAAGATGTAAAAACCTATTACAAACTCCTTTGTGCTACCTGAGACTCTGATAAAATTTTGAAAGTGACTATTTTCAAAGTACCAAGACAATAATACCTTGTTTGGATAACATTGGGGTGTGATCCTATCCAAATATATTACTCATTTCTAAACTATCTCTCTAACTTGTGTGTGGGTGTGTGTGTGTGTGTGTGTGTGTGTGTGTGTGTGTGTGTGTGTGTGTGTGTGTGTGTGTGTGTGTGTGTGTGTGTGTGTGTGTGTGTGTGTGTGTGTTTGTGTGTGTGTGTGTGTGTGTGTGTGTGTGTGTGTGTGTGTGTGTGTGTGTGTGTGTGTGTGTGTGTGTGTGTGTGTGTGTGTGTGCGCACTTCATGATCCACTATCTGAGATAGATATGCAAAATTATATTTTTGCACTATGTTTTAGGGTCTCAGTCTCTAAGACAAGCCATTATGTATGCCCCCTATTTTGAGGTGAGTTGTTGAGAATACATAATAGCTTAAATCAAAATAAAAATTTATGTGAAAATTTAATGTAAAATATGTAAATTTTATTAATAGTGATAACATGGAGGATCATGGAATCATCATATGTATAAACCAATAATGTGATATGCATGTAGGAACAAGAAGACATAGTGAGAATATCAAGATAAATGTTAGAAATTAGCATGCAAATAAGTGATCAAAATTTAGTATTGAAATATGAATAAAAATACTTTTGGAGAGATGTAGGACATCCATCATGACATTAAAAACTAAGAGGATGCATGATGTCCATCATGGTACCAAAGACTTATCAAAGAAGTGTCATGATCATGATGCACACAAACAAATATTACATGCAAATCAAACAAAACATGAAATAAAAGGCTAAGGGGCCACACACAAGGGACATGTTCAAATTTAACTCACATTACAATAATCACATAATGAAGGCTTATATCCACACATAAGTACATGTTCAAATGTCCACAAGCCAAATAGAGAATGCGCACAAGACATGAAGTGGGAAAGTAAACATGAAAAACATGCATGTATACATGTACTTGATCAACATAACAAATTGGTAATAGTATTATATTTACTAACTTAGATAACAAGTAATATATCAATGTATTAATAATTAATAAATATCAATATAGGTTATGTTATGTTATGCAAAAAAATGAGGTATAGCAATAGGAGATAGCCAAAGAAGGATAAAACTTGTGAATAAGATGCCCCTAGTGGGTTTGTTGATATATATACAAATCATAAGAGGATTTTGTTTGGTTTAGATCTGATATATATTAGCTTGTGTTATATTAGCTTGTGTTATATTATCTTGTGTTTACTTGTACAAGATTTAGGGAATTGGACAGTAGTGCAATGTGCTCCTATATAAATAGGGCATTTTTTCCTAAATGCAATTTCAAAGTCTATGATAGTGAAATAACTTACTACTAGGTATAAAAATGGTATCATGTGTGTTATCCACTCACTTTTTAAACTCTTGAATAATATAATATGTAAAATTGGATACAATAAGTTTTTAATAACTATGCACAAATTAATTGATGTATGTGAACTAAACATAAACATGCATAGGTCCTGATTTTTATTTTTTCTAAAATATTTTACTTTTTTGTATTTTTAGCATAATATTATGATTAATAAAGGTTATGTATATAAGGTATGGTGCTATTAGAAGCCAAATATGTCATCAATGTGATGCTTTTGTGTAGGCCCTATATTACATGTGTTTTTATATTCACTTAAATTGTCATATTCATCTTGCATATTATCCCTATCATTCCAATCAGATTTTGGATAATCAGTATTGTCATCATAGGAGAGAACCATCTTTTGATATTTTGATATGCCATTTTGGTCTTATTATATATATATATATATATATATATATATATATATATATATGTGAAAACCTAATTTCCCCATACTATGGTATTGACCTATCTTACTATGCTTTACAATATGTATTGTGTCCTATGCCTCTATTGATATGTTATTACTTGTATCTATTTATATACTAGCTGAAGATATGATTTATTTTTTATGATGTTTCACTAAAAATGTTCCCTCTTATAAAATGGAAGTAACCTTTCCTTCATTTTCAAATGTAATGTAACATTTATTTTTATCAATCATTGCTCTTCTTGATTTTAACCATGTTCCTCCAATCACAACATTATATAACTTGGATTTAAATAACACAAAAATTAAGATAACACTCTTTTAAAGCAAGTGAAAATGATACCATACATGTTATAGATTGAATGGTTTGATCTAATTTTTTATGCTTATTTATAAGAGATATGAGAAATGATGTATAACAAAAAAATTCCTTCTAGTCCATAACCTTGACATCTATAAATTGGTTGCCATTTATGTGAGAAGTGATAGTGAAATGGTCTTGAGATAAGGAAGGTCTTGTAATTCCCCCCTTTGAAACCACATTTGAAACTTTAGATTTTATAGTTATCTCTTTCTTTGGAACCTCTTTTATTAGGAACCCTTTCTTGAAGATATTTTTTTCTTACCTTGATTTTGACTTTATAACATATGTTATTTATCTTTTGTAGCATTGCCTTTGTGGTACATTCCTTGTGTAATTTATCTTTTTCATCTTGTGATTTATGTAATTTATTTGTTTCATCTTATGATTTATGTAATTTTTCTTTTTCATCTTGATATTTTTATACATTTTTTTCTCAAATTTAAAATTTTGAATATTTTCTTGATCTAATTATGTGTTTTGAATCTTTTATTGCTCTAATTTTTTCATTTGTATTTTTTTTTTCTTTGAATTATCTTTTTGTACCCATAATAGATATTTTTTCACTTATGTTATAGAATATGCACTTATAAGGTGAGATGGTTTCATGATTGATATATAAATGATAGGATCGCCACTATAAATTGTCTTATGTATTTTTTTCTTAAAATCCAAACAAATAACTATACGATGCCCATGCATTATATGATATGCATAAAAGTATTTTGATCTTCATAAAGGATGTAGAGGAGGTAAATTGATCAACTTGTTTCGAAGAATTTCTCTTATAATTTTACATGAACACTTATTAGCCTTTTATATATTTTTTGAGTAGCTTTTTATAGATGTATTATCTTGTAGCTTTCCATTTTATATGAAGTCTTCTTAGGAAAAACATTGCTAGATGAAAATACAAATGCATTATCAATAGTGGCATATTCTATATTTTGTGCATATGTGATCTAATTTTATAATAATTTGACCTTTTAAAACAAATACTAATTTTTATTTTGTAACTCTTCTATTATCTTTCCCATAGTGATGATTTTATCTTTAAAGGTTTCATAAACATAAACCCTATGTAATTTAGATTAAATATACATACACACACCATCAAAAGGATATGTGGGAGGTTGAGGTGTTTAAGGAAGGATATGTCAGTTACCTTATTTTGGCACTATAGGATGAAATACATTACACCTTGGATTAGTGATAGCATGGACCTAGTTAGAGGGAAATTAACTATCGCCATCTTGAGGGTTCTAAGGAGGAGGGAGAGATTCATTTTTATCCATTTTAATTTTTCCAAAGACTAAAAAAATAATAAGAGGAGAGAGACATATGAATGATAATAAACACTCCAACATGATTATGAAATAATAATGTGATTTGAAACCCTAAGAGGATAAAATTTTAGAAAAACTCTAGGGACAAGATTAGGGATTGAAATATTCAAAAATTAAAATAGGTTCACTAATATGGTTTATCAGTTTTAGAAAACTAGGGAATTAGTTACCTATAGTCATATAAAATGCAAAAATTGGTAACTTGAGCATGGATAATGACACCTAACCCATAAGTCCCTATTTCTTTCTCTCATGACCCTTATAGGCTTATTTTCATTGATTCCTAATTGTTTGTAGCCTTTCAGATCTGACCCTAGCTGAGTCAAGACCCTTTTTTCATGACCAATCCATCCCTATAGGTCCTATCTACCTATGATAATAGCATCACACTAGTAAAATAGCACCAATGCTACTCTTATCTGCTTTTATCACTATTGTCTAAGCTCATTTTTTACCCCAATGGTTATTTTTTTCTAGTTGCCCATCCTTCTCCTTATTGGCCTAATGCGAGAAAATTCAATATATGACCAATATATCCCTATAAAATCCCATTAAAAGATCATTTGGAGGGGATTGGAAAATATTATCAAGTAAACAAGAACACAAGTAAAACCACTTAAGCAATCTTCCCTATTTTTTGCATACAACCATTCAGGACAGTCCTCAACACATCTAAATCTTTGCACCAATCCTTAGCCACCTTATGCACATCTAGTTTAAAATTTATTACATTATCATATCACAATTTCACCCAATCACTTTCAAAGGGAGAAATACATATGGCTTGATCCCTCTTTAAAGTATTGGTATGTAATTAGTATGCCCACATATAAGGTGTGAAGCACATCTAATGTATCTTACACACACTAACCCCTTTTCCCTATTTGCCAAAGTTTTGTTCAAGTATATTGAAGGCATATAAATGAATAAAATAAGCTATATAGGGAGAACAAATGATAGTAAGGGTTTGAAAAATTAGAGATAGTATCACACATACCTTTCGAACAAAACCTAGAAAGCTTATCTCCTTGAGACAATAGCGCTAGATAATGACTACAACACCAGAGCCACTCCTATACACTTTAAGAACTCCTATCCAATCAAAAAATGAAAGCTAGAATCATGTTTTTGATAGTGTCCTAGTCCTTCATAGTGAATATCAGACCCTATCTCAGTCAGATCAGCACAGTTTAAGCTAAGTCTTATTTTCTTCCTTTTATTACTATTTTTAGAAAATCTCTAATTACAAATAAATTTAACAAATTAGTAGCTTATTTATTGATTTATTAATCTATACCCTTTAACTAAATTATGAATAAAACACCAATATTCCCAAAATTGCTAAATCATTTGGTGAACTTGACTTACTTCATTTGTGCATAAAAACCCTAAAAACCCTAGGATAAAATTCCTATTGATTTTTCCTATAAATTTATGAATTATTACTTGAATTTTAAAATTAGAAATTCATTTCAAATTTTAAAATTTAGTAGTAAATTTTAAAATATTTTTTTTCCAACCCTAATTGCCCATACTAGGTCCTAGTAATTTTCTAGTAATTTTCCAATCATTTTCTAAATTTTTCCTAGCATATGAAAATCAAAAAATCCCTTCAAAATTCAATAGTTGTTTCAAAATATATTTTTTTCTCAAAACCATAGTTACACATACTAATTAATATTCAATCAAGCATTTCCAATAATTTTTTGAATTTTTAGTTCCATATTTAAATTAGAAATCCAAATTCATTTTCAAAATTCCATAGTATTTTGCAAAAATATCATTATTAAAACCCTAGTTGCATGTACTATCTCCTATTTGATTTTTTAGGTATCACCTTACATTTATAATCAAATTGTAAAAATGGATCTCACTTACAGATTTTTCTCACATTTGTTACAAAAAATAAAGAAACCATCATTGGTCCTATAATGTATATGAATGATGAAGTTTATCATATGTTAGTAAAAAGCTTCATTCTTTGCATTTCATGTTTATTTTTCATACTATGGGATGATTTTAACAAAGTTATTATTAAGCAACATGCTAAGATATCTTTTGCATCACCTCCCTCAAAGCCTCTATCCCATGCCAAGTCATGTTGCATGATCCATTTTACCCTTCCCCAAGTTACTACCCATTGGCAAAGAGCCTATTTGACACCCTTTGTCCCTCCACCACCTCAACCTATTGATTATCTTCACTCTCCTCTTGTAGCCACTACTAGTTCTATATGGATAGTAGATAATTAAGTTAGAGATGTAACTTGGCATGTTACCATACCTCCCTCACCTAGTCAAGATCCCTACCATCCTCCCATTCCTTCCCATCCCAAGCATAATCCACCAACATAGATGGATATGCATAAGGTATACAATATTATTTATCATCTAAGAAACACTCTAGCTAAAATTTCCATGTTAGAATTACTTCAAAAAGCCAATGTGTTTAAGGACATTCTTTATCAGGCACTCACCCAGACTTTTACGCCCATTGATTTAGAGCCTTCTTATTTTGCATCAGTGGTCAATACTCTAAAATCTATCAAAGATCTTCTTACTTTTGATAAAAATGACATGCCATCTTAAATAGTTATTAATCAAAATTTATCTCTATTCATACAAGCTCAAGTTAAAACCTATGCAGTTAAGAGAGTTCTAGTTGATAATGGTTCTAAACATAATATATGTAATATTACATTCTTATATATCATGGGCATAGATATGGAATCTATGAAAAAATCATATAATAACATTAGAGGGTTTGATGACATACCATGACAAACATTGGATACCATTATTTTAGATATCATGGTAGGACCCAAAACTCTCTCTACATAGTTCTAGGTCATGTCAGGTCCTTTTCATTATAATATTTTACTCAGATGACCCTAGATACACACTATGGGGGTAGTTCCTTCTATTCTTCATCAATGTGTTAATTTTTTCTATGAATGATACCTATACACATGTCTAGCAAATAACCATCCATTTAGATACTATCAAACTATAGAGTTATCTTCAACTATTTCACTAGATGGGACACCTCATCTCATAGTTTAGCCACATACATATGAGGTTAGAGAGACTATCACTTTTCAAACTCCAATTATAGTTATGTCCTTAGCTCTAGATATTCAACTAGTCATAGCAACTTCAACTATTCTAGTTAATCCATCAATCATGATCCCTACACCTATTACAAGTATACATTCACTGATAGTAGTTCCAGTAGTACCAGTTGATTCTATAGATATAGTTACTCCATCAGTTATAGATACTTTCATAACACTACTATCTTCTACTATTATATCTTAAGAGACTCATATATCATAGGTACCCCTTGTGGTAAATTATGAGTTACCATATGTACATGATGTTGATACAGATTCTTAGGGTTCTTCAGATGATGATACAACACCCACACTCACTGATGACTATTTATGTGGATTGATATTTACATTGATTGGCCCAAGAGAGTACCAATATGACTATAGAACTCTCATCATACATCTTACATCACTCTTAATATCTCACACTACACTCTCAAGATATACTCTATATTTATGGTCATAGATAGATCACTTGGCACTTATAGTTCACATGGTCACCTCTAAGAATATAGATCTAATCATTCATATTTAGGTAGGTAGCACATAATATCAACCATATATTATATTAAAAATGTTACTTGATCTTAGATTAATCATACTACCTATAGTATGACACAAATTTATTAGCAAATTATCACAATAGGATGGTCACCCATTTTGTCTTTTTCATAGGATATTAGGTCATGATACAAACTCATGTACATATTTATAGAAGATATTAGATAAACTACAAGTTTAGGGTATTATTTAGATTACATCACCACTATCACTAGCTTCACCACCTCTATTGTAGCAATTTACTATTAGAGTTAAATGTCCTAGAGGTGAATCAACATTTCCACTACCAGAGCAACGTTCAATTCACCTTCGGCAGGTTGACACCATGTACATAGCATCTACACCATATGATGATACTTATGATGGTGATCTTAAGGCATTTGATGATGGTCATGAGCCTTTCCTCTACCCCTCTCCCTAGTGAGATCCATCCTTGGACCCTTTTCTCCCTCTAACCTAGCCTTTGATATCATTGTGTACATATTGCTTTATTCATATGATTGTATATAGCTTCATTTAGATACATGTACATAGTTTTTTATTCTTGATTTTATATAATTTAAAAAATTCAAAAATAATTTAATGTTTCAAAACATAAAAACATTCAAATATGTCAAAAAAAATAACAAATTTGTGATTGTATGCATCATCTATACTTTACAATTCTACTACTATGCTAGACTTACATTTGTTGTTTTATGCTTATTTTTTGTTGATTTATCTACATTACCATGCTTTAATTGATCTTCTTTGATTGTGTACAGTGACTTCTAGACCCTTGATTGCATCACTCTACCCATTGAAGAGGCATTCTACTTCTACATCAAGACATACATCGATATACATACCCATTGGGGGTATATCCTACATGACTACACCATCTAGGTTATGTCATTACTACACCACACACTCTAGTTATCATGTTGATGTATATTATTTACTATCTTACATAGATTATTCTATCAACACTCACTAGTAATTAGCACTTATATATTTCTTTGCATATCCATAGTCTTGTACTAACATGTCTTTCACACATTCACTTCTTACTTTGATTAGTTAGATGTGTTTGTACTTCTAGTTCCTTACATGCTTTCATTTCTTGCTTAGTGTAGCTAGATTATTTGCATTTTCTCAGTTCCTATTTGTTTCCTATATGTGCCTTAGGATATTTTCCAATGTCCTTTGCTTATATTCATGTATGTGCCTTAGGACATTTACCAATGTCCTTTGTCTGTACTCCTCTATATGATTGTGGCTTCCATGCCAATTTTGCTTGTTTTAATTATATGTGTATATGGAATTTGAACATGCCTTGTATGCTTGATTTGTAGTTTGAGTGACATGTGGCCATGTCCTTTTTTTACTTGGCCCCTTGGCCACTCTTATACACTTCTTACTTTTTTCCTTGTGTGATTGTTGATTGATTGCTTTCAATTATTTACAATGCCATGATCCATATCATGCATTATTCATTTTTTATTGGATGCCATGATGGACATCATGCTCCATCCATCCAACTAACAACTAACCAAACTTTCATTTCCATTTCAGTACATTTACAAATTCTATTACATTGTTATATCAATCTAGGCATACCCCTATTGATTTAAAAATCTCTCACTACAACCCATGTTATATCTTGAGATATCTTATCAATTATCTTTGTTATATCATGTATCTATGTAGTATAACACACTTGTAAGGATTCTTATTTTGAGGGTAGTCATTTTAGGGTCTCCATTCCTACCCTCAAAAGAGAGGGAAATAAATATGGGTTTTTTCACAGAGATCAAAGCTCCTATCAGCCAAAATATACAGTTTTAGAACACCTAAAATAGTGACCAGACATCAAACTAGTCAAAATAAACCAGGTAGATAGTCAAGAATCTAGAATAGTCATCAGATTTGGCCTAGGACAACAGTGTTGAGACTAGACTATAGCATTGGTGATGTTATTATCCATTTCTAGCACTCCCATATAAATAACAAAAAAATTAATTTTCTAAAAACAAATAGAAAGATAAGTTCAATTACAGTTTTATCAGCTACAATTTAGACTAGATTCAGTAGTTTTAGTATAATTTTACTCAAAAAATCTAGATATAGGGGGCATCATGTGTGGCATGATGGCTCTCTCTTCTAGTTTTAGATAGGGTAGTTGGTATAACTTCTAGATTAGAATCTATATTTTAGACACCAGTGATTGGGGGCAATGTGTGTGGCACATTTGTTTTCTTTCTTTCTTAGTTTAGCTTTACCTAGGCATTCTCAACAGTTACATGCCTTACTCTAAATTTAGGTGTTTAGCATCATTTTGGTTTGGCTTTCATACAAGCCTAATTGCTAAGTTTATGAGTTCTTGAGTGGCTTCCACATAAGCTAGATTCTTTGTTTTGGAGTGGCTTTCATATAAGCCTAATCTCCATCTTTCGAAATGGCCAAAAGTGGCCTAGCTTCCAACATACATTCAACTATCCATGCTAACATTTTTAGATCATAGTACATTCATAGGATTTAAGTGACATCTCATATGACACACATTCTATACCAGTATCAGTTTATAGCTTCACTTCATGGGGAAATGATGGAGCCAAAAGACTAGCTAGCCTTTGTATTCTTGAGCCACCTATTCAGAGGGATTGGACACATAGTCCAAACATCAATCAACACATGCATGACCACCTATCTTCATTTATTGCTTGATGATAGAGATAAATGTATAGCCTTTGCATTCTTGAGACATTTTTGAGGAATTAAGCTCTCAGCTTTATTCACAATATTACTCTTGGTACAACACACATCCATCGTTACTCAGCATCACAATAGGTTTTATATTGGTTCACATACCCAGTGAGGTGTATTCATTCCTTTCTCTTCCTATCCCTCTCTTACCTAGGTTTGTACATTATTATTTTAGATATAACATATCTAGTAAGAACTTATCTACTCTTTTTTTTCACTTGTATATTTACACTTCACACTGTGCTCTCTCTATGCACACCTAGCATCACACAACTTCAAGGGATTCACCCTTATAGTTAAGTTTAGGTACGCTTTCTATTTATCCTTTATCCTAGTATTTCACTTTGTGGCATCACTAGAATAAATGGGGGTAAATTTAGTCATATAAAATATAAAAATTGGTAACTTGAGCATGGTTAATGACACCCAACCAATCACTTTCAAATGGAGAACTAAATATGGCTTGATCCCTCTTTAGAGTATTAGAATGTAGGCAGTATGCCCACACATAGGGTATGAAGCATGTATAGTGAATCTTACAGACACTAACCCATTTTCATTATTTTCTAAAGTTTTTTTCAAGTATATTAAAGTAAAAAATAAAATAAAATCAGCTCTATAGGGAGAACTGCTGATATTAAGGGTTTTAAATTTTAGAGATAGTGTCTAAGAGACTTGTCAAACAAAACCCAGAAAGCTTATCTCCACAAGATAAAAGTGTTAGACAAGGACTACAGTGTTGGTGCCACTCCTATCCACTTTTAGTGCTCCTATCTAATTAGAAAATGAAAGCCAAAATCTAGTTTGTGATAGTGTCCTAGGCCTGCATAGTGAATATTAGACCCTGTCTCAGTCAGAATAGCATAGTTTAAGCTAAGTCTTATTTTCTCCCTTTTATTACTATTTTTTAAAAATATTTAATTACAAATAAATTCCAAAAATTAGTAGCTTATTTATTTCATATTATTTACTAATTTATTAATTTATACCCTTTAATTAAATTAGGAATAAACAATCAATATTCCCAAAATTGTTAAATCATTACTTACATGTGATAAAGTATTATGCAAAATTAGACTGCTACAAATATACAATAAATGACACAAAATTATTTAGAACTTAATAAATTTATAATAAATATGTTAAATATGGAAATTATAAAGGAGAAACATAAACTTATCCATTAAAATAAGATTTAAATTGTTTCTTGATTTGAAACTGATAGGTGATTGTGTTAACTAAGTGTCAACTAGGAACATCGTTTGGTAGGGATTTGGACATGAACATTGTAATTTGATAGTATAGTAGTAATTCATTTTATTGATAGAGTGATGGTGTTTAGAAGATAATAAAAAACTATAATTTATATGTAGCTTCACTTTCACCTATCTATTTTGTAGACTATGTGGGAGTGTTAGATTTGAGGTGAAAACCATTATATCTGATCAAAAATTGGGTTCTAGAAAAAGGTTTCAAGTCAGACTTTTAATAGTGGCACACTGTAGAGCTCAATGAGAGATTTTTGACACTTTTCACAGTTCACAAAATGGAGTTTGGATGCTCAAGATATGGTCATTTGAAGATTGGTAGAAAAAAATCACTTGCGACATTTAGCACATGATTCAAAAATGTATTGACATTTGGACCTATCAGAGGTCAAAATGTGGCACTATTGAAATGCCAAGTGGGCCAATAGCCATTTGACAAGTGGAAAAAAAATTAGGTGCAAAAAAAATTGGTTAGGTGTTATTCATCACATGTTATTTGAAATTTTCAAGCATGCCACACCACCTTGCCATGTCTATCACGCCACCCAAGGAAATATTCAAACTTGGCATCCAAGAAGGAGTCAAAGCACCTAGAAAAGAGAGCCTAAGTGCCTAGAAAGGTGGAGAAAGTTTTAAACTCAAGACTTGGTGCCTAAAAGGATAAGGCCTTGACCACTTCAGCCATGGGTTTTGAAGTCTTATAAAAGGCACTAATTTTTACTTGAATAGAAGAAGTTCTGCACTGTGTTTTTTATTTTAAGAGGCTAAGAATTTGTAAAAGCTTTGGGAAAGCTTATGTAATTGATTTTTATCCATTTTATAGGCATAATACTCAATCTTAATACTCTTTTTATCCAATTTGCATATTGGAAGAGTATTTTTAAGCCCATAGAGGAGATTTTTAGGACTTTTGAAGCAACTTTGCAGGTGTGAAGACTCATGGAATTCAAAGGTGCCAGGCTTGATTATCAGTCACAATGAAGGTGAATTTTCACATTGAGAGATCAACTTGTAGGAAAGTTGTTTATTGTTTCCAAGTTTTTGAAATGCCCTTAATGGAAATGGTCCACTCCTTTAGAGAACCCAGAGATGTAGGCATCAATTGTTGAGTCAAACTCTGTTATCACGTTTCGTGTTTTTGGTAATTGTCATTTAGATGCATGATTTTATTTCAGTTTACTAATTTGATTTAATTAGTAAATGAACTCATGCAAGAAATTTTTATTTTGACAATTATAACACAACATTATTAAAAAAATGGTTCAACAACCGAGAACGCTTTATGCCAAAACATTTTGCAAGTTCTTTTGAGTTTTTTGAGAATTTGTTAACTTTTGAGAAATTTAGTGTTTGTATTTAAAACTTCACTTTGAGTTGATTCAGTGTATTTTACAAATCAAGTTGGTATCAAAGCAGTTAGAATGTAGGGTTTAATTTTAGTTGTGTATTGATAGTTACTTCTAGAATAGTTGGATTATTGGTTTGCAAATTGATTATATTGCAGTGTGCAGTGTGAAATTAGGTGTTTGTAGGAAACCATGGGCAAGTTGTCACAAACTGAGGTCATTAAAGATGAAAATGCAATCTTGAGATGCCAAAAATTTGCACTTGAATTGCAAGTGGCAAAGTTAAAATTAGAGCTTGAATCCAAGGATGAGCTCTTGATTAGATTGTAATGTGGTGAGTGTGAAAAGGTAAAGCATTCAACTTCAGATGTAGAGACTATGACTGAGTGTAGTGTAAGTTTTTCACCATAGGAATCTTGATCTTCTTCTACCATTTTAGATTCAAATTCTAATAATATTATTTTTGGTGATTTTGAAAGATACACTAAGGGCATAGGATCTAAATTATTGTTTAAAATGGGTTATAATGGAGGAGGACTTGGTAGAGATAGCCAAGGTATAACTAACCCAATTCAGGTTGAGCATAGACCTCTTCATGCAGGTTTGGGTTATAATAGTGTGCAGGTGGATGATGGAGAAGTTTCATCCATGGCTAAAGGAAGACGAGCTTCCAATAGCAAAGGTTCTAGGCCACTAGTTCAAAGGTGTAAAGGTAAAAGAGGTATTGAGATTCTACCTCCCGATTCTTACACTAAATCTTTTGATCTGATTGATACTTTTAATAAGTTTGGATATAATGGACAGAAGATAATGCAATCATTTCCATGCACTTTTTATGGGATGAATAACCATAGTGCTAAGACTTGTTGGAAATGAAATGCTTTATTGAAGTAGATTGCATGTTTGAAAGACCATTCTCAAGTTAAGTTGGGAATTGGCAAAAGGGGACCGTCACCTAAGAAGGATGTTTGTACTCATTATAAAGTGAGTGGACATAGGATTGATAGATGTTTTAAGCTTCATGCATCTTCACATTCAAGTAATGTTAGAACTAAGATGATTTACAAACCTCTCACTAAGGTTAATGAAGCTAATTCAATCTATAATGCAGTTGACATTACAACCCAGGATAAGGTAAAACCTACAAGTGAAAATCTATTTAAGAGGTTAAGTCAATGATATGCAATGGATAAGGAATCCACTAAGACAATCAATTTCATTAGGAAGAAAGAAATGGTTAAGTGGATTATCACTACATTATTTTTACAAAGCATGGTTAAGAATTCATCTAAGGGAATGAACAAGCTTTGATAAGATGTAGGTTAGAGTTGGTGGGAACACTTCAAGATAGGTTTACCATATGAAGTTTTTAAATTCTCACTTTTTGATAACTCTAAGTTATGAATCTCCTATTTATGTTGTGTGAGTTGTCTAGAGGACTTGAACTCATTTGATCAGTTGGAGATAATAGAAGAAAGCATGTTGTAGGTTGAGTTAATTCCTTGAAACACTTATTTGACTGCTATTTTGAATGTATCTTTGGCACATGGATGTATAGATGCATGTTTAAGACCCTTTGGGCATGTTTAAATGTTAGGCAGCATACACTTTAGGTTGTTTGCATTTGCTTAGCATATAAGTCCCATACTAGGGTATTGTATTGCAACATGTCCACAACATTTATTATATGTTGTCAGCATTATAAACTTGTCTTGCAGTTACATTAGGAGTTGTTTGGCAATTCACCGCTTTACAGGATGTGACATTTGGGCAAGGCAGTGTTGGTATGTTTTAATCACTTTTGCAGTTGCAGATTCACTCACTCATGCCTTTGGATTAGGCCTATTTTTAGTATGATTGTGAATCATTTTAATGCAATTGTTTATACCTCTTTCTATGATTGGGTTTTATTTTTATTGATGTAGTAGACCAATTATAAGATTTCAAGGGATATTGGACTTTTAGAGACCAAAAGCCTTCCATTGGGGAGGTGTGATCAGAAATTGGGATCTAGAAAAAGGTTTCAAGTTAGTGTTTTAGTGGTGGCACACTGTAGAGCTCGTTGAGAGATTTTTGACACTTTTTGTGGTTCACAAAATGGAGTTTGGCTGCTCAAGATATGGTCATTTGAAGATTTGTCAAAAAAATCACTTGTGACATTTGGCACGTGATTCAAAAATGTATTGACATTTGGACCTATAAGAGGTCAACATGTGGCACTATTGAAATGCCAAGTGGGCCAATAGCTATTTGACATGTGGCAAAAAAATTAGGTGTAAAAAAAATTGGTTAGGTGTTATTTATCACATGTTATTTGAAATTTTCAAGCATGCCACGCCACCTTGCCATGTCTATCACGCCACCCAAGGAAATATTCAAACTTGGCACCCAAGGAGTCAAAACACCTAGAAAGGAGAGCCTAAGCACTTAAAAAGGTGGAGGAGGTTTTTAAATCAAGACCTGGTGCCTAAAAGGATAAGGCCTTGACCACTTCAGCCATGGGTTTTGAAGTGTTATAAAAGGCACTAATTTTTACTTGAATAGAAGAAGTTCTGGACTGTGTTTTTTATTTTAAGAGGCTAAGACTTTGTAAAAGCTTTGGGAAAGCTTATGTAATGGATTTTTATCCATTTTTTGGCCATAATACTTAGTCTTAATACTCTTTTTATCCAATTTGCATATTGGAAGAGTATTTTTAAGCCCATAGAGGAGATTTTTAGGACTTTTGAAGCAACTTTGCAAGTGTGAAGAATCATGGAATTCAAAGGTGCCAAGCTTGATTATCAGTCACGGTGAAGGTGAATTTTCACATTGAGAGATCAACTTGTAGGAAAGTTGTTTATTGTTTCCAAGTTTTTGAAATGCCCTTAATGGAAACGGTCCACTCCTTTGGAGAACCCGGAGATGTAGGCATCAATTATTGAGCCAAACTCCATTATCACGTTTCATGTTTTTGGTAATTGTCATTTAGATGCATGATTTTATTTTAGTTTACTAATTTGATTTAATTAGTAAATGAACTCATGCAAGACATTTTTATTTTGACAATTATAACACAATGTTATTAAAAAAATTGGTTCAACAACCAAGAACGTTTTATGCCAAAACATTTTGCAAGTTCTTTTGAGTTTTTCAAGAATTTGTTAAGTTTTGAGAAATTCCATATTCATATTTAAAACTTCAATTTGAGTTGATTTAGTGTAGTTTACGGATCAATATGTCTCCTCTTTCACTTAAAACCCTAGATCAATAGATTAATAAGACAAATGTGATCACAAGGTAAAAAGGGTTTATCAACTAAATTTTTGTTTGACCTCAAAACCCCCTATGTTGAGTGTTGCCTACATACCAATACTCTAAACATGGATCAAACTCCATGGATTTTTCTCATGCTCAGTGGTGTGTGTGAAAAATTAGTGAAAAATGTTTGATGTTGGTGAAATCCTCATGTTATTAAGTAATTCAACCATGGTTTATGACCTTAAAAGTGTATTTAAACTTTATCTCAGGAATGTTAAGGTTGTGTGTAATTAAAATTTAGAGAAATAGGAAATTTACCCTCAATGTGCAATTAGAATTTTAGTGTTTTTTAGTGTGGAGGCTTCTTATGTGTAAAATGGTTTGAAATATGGATTTATAGTTTTATTTTTGGAATTCATTTAGATGGGGCCTATTAAACTTGTGGTACAACCCTTCTATAACTTTTAATTTTTAAAATTAAATGTTATATGGTTGGAAGACAACAATGGTGGATTCAAAAAAAAGAGTGGTGTGTTGTCCAATTATGGAATTTTTTATATAAGAGGCACACATAACTTCTATGGGTGCCGAGGAGAGTCTGAGTATGAGCCTAGACTAGTTACATGAAATATAGGGGCATTCTGAATCCATTTAGGTTGCTTGTAAGGACAAGTCATCACATAAAAAGTAAAGTAAAATGATCAAAAGGCACTAAGATAAGGCATGAGCTAAGTGTGTTAAAAGGGTTTTTAGAAGTACATTATTTTAGTTTAAATGTTAATTTATGTATCTATATGGACTAGTGAACCCTACCATTAGCCAACTAGGCTTCTAGGATTAATACCATAAAAAACCCATATGTTGTTGACCATGACTCAAATGAGGATCCCCTTTCCATCCCAGCCAAGATTTCCAAGAAATCCAAATATTTTAAGTCACTAAACACTAATCAAACTTATAAATTAGTGTTACACCCCAAGAAAGACCATCAGTTGAAGTCAATCAAAGGGAAAGGTAAGTTAAATATTTCCTAGTTGAATCCTATTGATATTGAGGAAGACACTCCTAACCCTTCAATGATACACCACCCCTCATATTTCAATGATTTTGATGTGGAGTATGATAGTTATTTGTCAAGTGAGTCCACCTCAAGGCCTAATGGAAAGAATAATATTTTGCAAGAATAAGACTAGGTAGAGAGAATTAAGAAAATAAATCCCTGTAACTACAAATGGTTTATAATGAAAGGAATGCTTAATGAGAATAAGAATCTAAAAAAACTTCAAGGATATGTAGTTGTTTCTAGATAGGGAGAAAACCACCCAAAAAATACATCCCCAAGAGGATGTATTTCATTGGGACCTATTCCAAGACATTTTTAAAATTATAGAAGACATGGATAATGTAAAAAACAAGCTAGAAAGAGTGGAAAAGGAAGTGCAATCTATCAATGGGAAAGGGGAGTAGGTGATCTCAATTAGCAAGACTCTCATTATAAATCATGCCCCAAGCAAACATCAAGACTCTAAAAGAGAATCTCAAGAGGAATAAATAAATGGACCCTCACAAAGTTCCCAATAAGAGAATGAGGGGTAAGATGAGGAAGTGGAAAGAAGAAAGAGGAAATTGAGCTAATTAAGGAAACATCCTTCAAAAACCAACTCCAAAATTTATAGGAATATTGTGAGGAAATGAAAAATCTTTATGACCTTCCTAGCCACTAAATCTCTCTTCTACTTATTCAAATACCATTTAAACCTTTTTCAACATTTTTATGACTGGGGGAGGTACTTTTTATGATGTCCTACTGTATTTTTACCTCTATGTCTTTTCGTTGATCTATTTCATTTTCTATTTGTATTGTTCCTACTATCATGATCTATCTTCTCAAGTCTCTATAAAATGGTTTGGGCCCTTTAAAAACCCACCTTTTACTAATAATTCAAAAAAAACCAAAATTAAAAATAAATGAGTGCATAGGCCTTTTAGGAAGGCTATGATCTCTAAGTAGTAAACTTGATAGGTAGTCTATAAGACATGGATTGTAGCATAGGTTTATGGGATTGTGAAACTAGTTATATTGTGTAACTTTGTAAGAAATTTAATTAAATTTTAAGAAGACCATATTGGCATGTAAGGAATTAGTTATGTATGTTATAGAATGAGTTTACTTTTCCAAGTAAACTAACATTTTACATGTAATATAATTTAATAAAAATGTAAGAATAAACATATGGGCCTTATTTATAAAGTTAATGAATTGTAAGAAATGTATATGAGTGGGTTTACTTATGCAAGTAAACCAACTTGGTCATTGTAAGGACAAACATTGGTGTGTAAGGAGAAGTAAATACTTTTGTAAGGAGGGTACACCCTCCATTAATTAAAGTTGGTAGAGTCCAATGGAATAAACTTCCATTTATATCCCCACTAATGGTTTATTTTGGGATTTTAACCATCTATTATTAGGATCTTGTTGGACGAAGGAGGTTTGGATATAGAGGTGGAGGTATTCTTGTTGGAGGTTTGAGACTTGGATTTTTCTTGGAAAGTTGTGGAAAATAGGTAGGCCTCTTATTTATTTCATTAATTTAGTTCTTTATGTTTTTGGAAAAGTGACATAGTTGTGCTTTGAATCATTGTGAAATTTGTAATGAATAGAATCAAAGTAAATGCATGAATTTAAAGAGTTAAACTCTATAGTAGGTATATAAATGTGATTTTATCCTCTCAAATGGAATGTGAGTGTGCTCACATATTGAATCAATGAAAGGATGTGTGTGTATGAATAAAATTATCATGAATAAATAGTGAATTTGATTTCAATGTTATTAATTACTTTTGAAATAACAAATGGGTATTGGGATGATAATTTTGTGTGTGTGTGTGCACATGCATGCATGTGTGTGTGTGTGTGTGTGTGTGTGTGTGTGTGTGTGTGTGTGTGTGTGTGTGTGTGTGTGTGTGTGTGTGTGTGCGCGCATGTGTGCATGTGCGCATGCGCGTGCCTGCGTGCGTGCATGCATGTATACACACACACACACACACACACACACACACACACACACACACACACACACACACACACACACACACACACACACACACACACACACACACACACACACACACACACACACACACACACACACACACAGATATATATATTTCATATACAATATTTAGCTTAATTCAATAAATATTCATTGGTAAAATTGAGAGTGAGGGTTTTTTATTTTAGGTTAATAGGGCATATTCAAGCATGCATGCACGCACGTGCATGCACACACCCACGCACGTGCGCACACACACACACACACACACACACACACACACACACACACACACACACACACATCCTCTTTAAATTATGAAACTAAAACCCAAAACCTAAAAATAAACAAAAAATAATAATCAACTCAAAAATAAATGAGAATTAAAAATTTGTTGACTATTGTGTTATGGTTGCAATATAAGGTTAGAGATGCAATGGGTCCATCAGTTAGGACCATTTTATCCACTTCTTCTAATCTTGAATTTTAAATTTAATTTTATGATTCAAATTATCCTATTAATCCCATTTTTAATTATTTTTGTGTCCTCGGTTTTATTAAAATATTATTAAGTGTTACAAAATTAAATCATGACATAAACTATAAACCCTTACAAAGGAAAATTTTATTATTTTGCATTAACTATTTTTGAAATATGTCTTAGATAACTAAACCTCACTAAATTAAACTCAATTTTAGTTATATAAATTATAATTTTACTTGTACAAAATAAGCTTTAAAGTAAGCATAGAAGACAACTTTCAGAATTTGGTAGGACTCTCGTGGTATCTTCATTTAAGTAAAATATTATCATAAGGTCAAGTCATCAATTTAAATAAATAATTTTAACATAAAAATATTAGTTATATTAAATTTATTCATTGTCTTATCTCAACCAAACAATGTAACTTATCCATCCAAATAAAGTAAAGTTTTAAATATTTTACCGTTCCCTTCTTAGCCTAGTAAAACTTGTTTGGAATTGAAAGAAAATAAATACCTAATATTGAAGGTTTCCAAATATGAAAATTGGATAAATTTAAAATATAATTTTAATAATTAAAAACATATATTCATGGTGATTTTAAATAAAATGGGTCAGTTCTAAAAGACTTTTTCACAAGCAAATTGTTAGTACTTTGCATTATTGTTAAAGTCAGCTTGGATTGTATGTAAATTTACTATCTATAATTAAAATTTATCTAATCCAAGGATTAAATCATGTTTTAAATGCATAAAATTTATCATTTTCATAATCAAATAATTTTATTATCAAAATTTTCATTTAAATTTGGATATCTTTTAAATTAGTTTCACAAGTGAAATTTGTTTAAGGAACTTTTCAACTTGTCAAAACCATTTCAAAATGATAGGTAAATTTTATATTTAATCTTTCATAAAAATTATCTCATTATTTAATTATATTATCTCTAGCTTATGAAATATGTAGAATCCATAAAAAAAAATTATCACTCATTATGTGAATTTATTTGAGGGTGTTTCTAAACCCAATTTTTTCAACATGAAATTAGAATAAGATTATTGTTTTGAAACCATTGTTTTTCTATTATGACTATATAGTTTTCCATTATAAGATATAATTTATAGATGACTTATTTATAATATAATATTATTATAAATAACTCAAAATCATTTTATTAATTTAATAGCCTTTTAAGGTAATTAATTAGACTTCATTTCTTTATCTTTTTTCTAGTCTAGAAAATATGCACTAAGGATAGTGTTTTGAATCATTTTTATATTAAAGTGTTAAATCATAATAAAGATTTTTGGTGACCATTATACACTTTTTATATCCTTATGAATACTTTGAAAACTCTAGTCCAAATTAAGGACATTAAACATAACTCTTTGGGATATTGGTTTAGTTACTTCTAGTTAACTCTAAGGAGACTATCAGTTAGTAGTAGAGTAGGGTGAACTCTTATTAATCCTATGTCAGACCTATGTATTCTAATTAAAATTATTTCCAAAACAAGAGTGCCTCATTTTAAACCTTAATATTATCTAACTATGTGTGGACCAATTAGTTGTCATTGTGTTACCCATAAGGGTAACCATGAAATATAAAGTTGTGAGGTTGAGTGGGAAGGTCGGTTGCCTTTGAAAAATAAATAAATCTCATTTTTGTAAGAGTTGAATTATACCCAACCTTGATTTTGTATATGAAGTTGGTCATAGTATATATGTAAGCAGCTTATGAAGTGAGTGTGAGTGTTACTAACTAACTCTTAGGGTGTTTTCCTTAGCATGGGATCTATTAAATTACCTTAAGAGGTCTTTATTTGTGCATTAAACATATTTTATTATTGATAGCATTATGTAACATAAGGATAAATTTATATGTTTCTATAAGTGTTTAACTAGGTGGTGATATGAGTTGTCTCTAGTTGTATAAACATAAAAACTTATATTTATCTAATTCTACCCTTTTCATCAACGAAGACACTTTTGAGAGACAAAACTTCCCTGAGTAGTGTGATATTAAAGTTTTTGAAACTTATTAACTTTGAATACTAAGGAATACATATCCATGTATTATTTTTTCACTTGTATGTACTCTTGTGAGATAGTGTTTTTATGTTAGCACATTGCCCTTAATATGTAGATGTGTATTCTACAAAGGTTTTTTGAGAGTAATAGTTTATATATTAGGTATTTATGTCTTGTAATTAAAATAAAAATATAAAATTATTTTGGATGCATACTCCCTAAGAGAGATGTTTTATTGATACTTCAAATGAGGCTTTTCCCTTGATATACAAAGGGTGGTCATTTTCTCATTTGTATCTTGTAACTGAGATTACTATTTTCTTTATTTTTGAGTGTACACCTTAAAAGAATGTAGTATGTCTTCTTTCACTAAATAAATCAAAAAAAAAAAAAAATAGACCCTTGTGTTTTGACACCTTACTTATATCTATTAGTGTCATCATTTTTTCCTTTGTAAAAATGATAATAACATAATATTAAAATAGACCCTCTTGTAATATGATAATTTCATAAACCACTTTTGAACTTAATTCTTAATTAAATATGTTTGTGTACCTTGATTATGGAAAGTCTTGGTGTGGGTTAAATTAAAAAACAAATTAATATATCACTTAATTAATTTTGTGTGTCACACTTCCTTTGGTGGTGTTGGTTGATTGGGAAAAATAGTTAAACAATTAAATATTAAGTTAAGTAAAGAAAATATAAAATTTATCATGTTTTATTTGGATTTTTTGGATGATTATTTTTGGCATGACATGAAAAATATATGTACATAGATGGATAAAGTTGTGCAATGAAGAAGACAAGACATGTCCAGTGAAGTATTTTTGAGAAAACATATTGTAATGATCTATGGAATCTTCTATGGATTTTAAAAATATATCCATGTGGATTCAACTACCATGAGTATGTCAGTGGGAGAATATTATAATATGACCTCCAACCTCCCATTTAGGATATTGAGTTTTGGTTACACATTTGGATGTATATGCAGAGCATGCATAGTTATATAAATTTGTAAGCATTTATATGTGTAAAATCTTATGAAACTTGGTATAGGTTATAACTATGAAGTATGTTGTCATGACCCTATTTGACCTACATTTATTTCATTTATTGATATAGTTAGTTATAAATTATTTTAAACATATTTTGTTTGTTTTAATGTAGAGTTATACTTATGTGATCTATATTGATACATTTTATTATTAATTTTTGAGATAGTTTCTGATACACTTTTCATTACAACATTAGATATTTATGCTTAATACGTACTCATTTACTATTTAGTTCAAATGTGTTATTTAAATGTTATTATTGAATTTTTTGTATTTATATGTCTAGATACTACTGATGGTCTATTTCTTGACTATAGAGATAGGTACTTAAGTTATATTGTGTTTAGACTTGAGCAGTAGAGAAACATGGATAAATAATGTGGATAAATGAAATAATAAATTTTAGTATAAAAATTGAGCTTCATGATAATATTGATTTATTCATCTTGTTAACATGATTTAAGTGTTGAGTGTTATCATTTTGTGTTTAATTTCATTATGGGTTAATTTAGTCAGTTTCAACTCTTGTACAATCATTTATTTACTTGGTGTTATCTATTGTGGGAATTATAACTTTGTTGAGTCATAATTAGTCTTGAAACTATTGTTTACTTGTTGATTGCATCATTTTAGTCATTCTAGTTTATTATGTTCTCTTTGAGTTAATGATTAATGAATTCAACATGCCATTCAATCACTTGTGGATCTTGTGTTTGCATTCATTTTGATTAAGTGTTGACTCTTTATCACCTTGAATGGATTGCCTTGATGTTTTTCATATTAATGTTTAATATCAATCATGTTACACTTGAAATATCTTGTGAACATGTTCTATTTGCTCTAAGATTTAAATATCTATGCATTAAAATCTAGGCTTTAAAAGAATTCATTTTATTATTGGTTCATTTTGAATTCATTATTTGTTTATCCAAGTTTATCTTGGGCATGTGTTAAGTTTGTTAGGTCATGACCCATCTTGGGGCATTGGCAATTAGTTTGATGTTTTGTTAAATCCATTTGACTTTAGAGTCATGGTATTGGCTCAAATTACCATGTGAATTGGTTGAGACTATTCTAAATGGTTTTTAGGGTTTATTATGTTCATTTGGGTTTGTTTGTTGAAGATCTTTGCACCTTGTGGAGACTCTATCAAAAATTGTGGCATGGTAGCCAAAGGGAATAAAATGTAGCTCTTGCATGAGGTTTTTCAAAGAACTTAAAATATAGTTAATTCATTAATGTTATCATCCATGTAGGAGTTTAGTAGAGTTAATTGGTATTCTATTTGGTTTATATGTTTGACTAGTTTTGGTCAAGGCATGTGGATTTTAGATGTTGGTTTTTACATAACAAATTTAGAGCATTCAAAAAAAGAAAAAAAGTATTCAATGGTTGACTTATAGATTCTAAGTGGTGTTTTTAAAAATTATGTGTTTACATTATATAGTGGTTTTAATGGCAAATTGTTTATGTTTTTAAACATAAACATTTGGCATTGGATTCTGCCTGTATAATAATGTTTATTTTTAAGACCCTAACTAGGGTCAATGGCTTTTATTCTTTGTGTTATTGCACGATAGTCATATTCATCTTGGCTATGGATTTTAGCAATATAACTATGAATATATATTATGATATTATTTATATTAGTTGTGTTATATGTATATATTATGTGTATACATATATATATATATGTGGATTTATTTATATGGTTGGGTTTATCATTTTGATATGTTATTTAAGGATAGCTACGACTGTGTATTTTTTATGACTGTGTTGTGTTTCAAAACCGTAGTTGGGTTACACATCTAAGTTACACAATCAAGTATTTTATGACTACATTATGTGTTAAATTCAATTTGGTTTAAAAAACCCTAGCTAGGTTATATGGCTAGGTACTTTATCGAATCTGTTTTAAATTTTTTTGATATTTTTAAAACCCTATATTGGGTCATATGGATTTATAAAGGAATGTTGTTTCATTTATTTTAACTTATTTTATGTTTCTAACTTTGGCCATAAATTTGGGGTAAATTACATGTTTGAGCCTCGATAGGGTTTGAATTGAACACTAGGATTTTGGGGGAAAATAATATGCTATCATTATTATTGATTTGCATGATTATGTTTGACTTAAGTATATAATTTGGTCATTATTAAGTTGACTCAAGTTTTTAAAATCTTGTTGGAATTATCAACATGATTCTGGTAATGATGTTTGAATTATTTATTATTATTATTATTTGACTTACGAAAGAAAATAATAATCAATTGATTATTTTATTATTATGATTACATTATATCTTACAGTTGATATTAAATCTTTTTGTATTTTTATTAAAGTCTATCTCAATCAAAATTTGACCCATAGCTTTACGTAGAGTTTTAATTTATCATTTTTAGCTAGTTGGAACTATTGTCTTCATTTTATGAGTTTTTATTTTTAACTCGTTAATATATATTAAATTAGTATGTGAGGATGATTGATTGATAAATTTATGGAATAAATATTTACAGGGCATATTATATTCTCGAATATAATATGGCTCATAAATTAATAAGATCATAAAATGAGTTGCAGTCATAATCAGGAACCAAGTTAATGGATCTTGGTGAGATGGATTCATGTAGTTTGTTTATATTTATTGTTTTATTATTTTTATGTTATTAAGATTAGTTTGTTTTGTTGTCCTTTATCCATTATTTATCTATAACCCTAATTTATATCTAACTAATGGTAGGGGTGGTCTAGGTCCACTTATGGTTGGGCTCATTGGGAATGATGAGGCAGGTTTAACTTCATCGATTTTCATGCAAAATATTTTTATACACTTCTTATTTAACATGAGTTGTGATAGTTAGTTTTAGATGAACTAAAATGCTTATGTAATCCATTTTATTCATTATAGTTGTATTTGATACAATAAAAGTTATATTTATCTTTTATATTTAGATAAATCATGTAAGATTGGTTTATACTTATGATTGTAGTTGATCATTTGATTATACATGTATTATATGTATTGTTTTTTGTATAAAAAATTACATCAGTTCATTAAAACATTTGATAAATCAACATAGTTATGTGAATTTAACATGTACTTTCAATTAGTCTCTTATTTTGGAATATGTAGATTTAACATAAAGGTTAGAAATATATGGCATTATAGTTATCATATTTTATTGGTTCTCAGTTGACTTATAGCCTAAAAAATGTATTCTTGGTTTTGTTCATCCATGTTCACTATTGAGTTTGTGGCATTGAACTAAATGGTTATTCGAGGATGTATATAATTATCTTAGAACCTAGTTGTAAAAGTTATTATGAATCTTACATGATTCTATTCATACATTTGAGGGTATGAGAATTGGAAGTATTGTTATTATGTTATGATTTCATCTCAAAGAGTAAATTAGGAATTTAAGCTACTTTGTATACTTCTTATATAATTAACATAATGCTTGTAAAAGCTAAGTGATGTTATTCATTTAATTTTGATGTGCGTTGGAAGTTATGGTTTTCAGGACTTTTTAAATTACATTAATCTATCTAAAAAATTCTTGATAAGTGATTCAATTAATGATAATTAAATTGAGAATTCATTAAGACCTAAAGGAAATAATTTATATGTGTTAATGAAATGAAATCCTTGTGTTTATAGTGTGGTGAATCAAAGAGATTGTATTCATCATATGACTTATGCATGAGTTTATAATTAATGTTTGAATATATTTTAGGGATTAAAATGGGAGAATTACTTAAGTAAAATTATATAAATATTCTAAGTTATATTAGAATACAACCATTTCACTTTGAAATTAATAAGTCATTATCAAATGCAATGGACTGTTATGGGCAATTCCTTGTAATTGAATTACATTAAGATTATATAAATCTTACAAATATGTTGTAAGTAACTTGTCAAATAAGGTACTTCATTGAAGGTTTTAAAAACATAAATGGTTATTACTAACTAGGGCATATTGTGATATAGGATCAAATGCTCCATGTTTGGAATTGGCCATTGAAATATTTAACAAGTTAATACTTATATAGTAAATGAAGTTAATGGAATTATATTATTAAGTTAATATAAATAGTATCATTTGGAACCTAAGAACAAGTAAGTTATAATATTAAGTTAAAAAAATAAGATATGCATAGGCTAAGGTTATGAACTTAAGGTAAAAGTTTTAATTATTTAAAAATAAAAATAAAAGCAAAACCTAGTATGACTGTAATTAGTCTTGGAATTATTAATTTGGCATTGATACCTTTGAACTCATATGGCACTCATATTGGTAAATTATGGAAATGTAAGGTTAACCTTAAGTCAATGTAATATCCTTAGGAAATCTTTATCATGTGCTTGTACCCTACTTGTAGATTTATAAGATGTTCCTAAATAGAACATAAGCATTGTTGTTGAAACATCCCATGAAGCTTGCACACTTCCTAAAGAAGTTCATGCCAAACCTCATGATTTTGTTTGATAGTGAATTGAAAAAGTGTTCAAAGGCTTTGTATTACTTTTTGAAATGGTCATTTTCCCTTGATCTTTATCTATTACTTGTGAATTGGTATATCTTGCTTAAGCAAGCTTAGTATGATGATTATTACATTAACTCTATTCTCACTTTGCTAATATCTTTTAAAATTTGGTGAATTATCTAATGAGGTAATGACTATACTATAGCTTGTATAAATACATAGGTAAGGGCATAAGTTAGTAATAGTTTTGCTAGGTAGGCTATAGTGAAGTATACATATAGAGGTGAGTGGATATGACCACATTGACCCATTTTTATCTAAATACTAAGTGATTATAATGCTTCATAATGAAGTCATTGATGAGTTATGTACTTGGTATAGATTCTATGTTGGCTGGCTTTAACATAATTATGGATCTCATTACATGTTTTCATGCTAAACTCTAGTTGAAACTTTGTTCCATAGTTGTTGTTTCTATTATGTGTGTGTGTGTGTGTGTGGGGGGGGGGGGGGGGGGGGGGGGGGGGGGGGGGTGTCGGTTGTGGGGGTGGTTTGTGGTTGGTGGGTGTGTGTGTGTGTGTGTGTAGTGGTGACATGTTATTTGTTTCACCACAAGATAGTGAGGATAAGATCTTGAATAGTAGATAGTAACCTAAGGAATGTTAACCTAGGTAGAGGAATTAGTCAAGGTCATAAGGCCAATATTCCTGTTAGAGAGGAACCACCTCTCAATAATGTTGATAATAATGTTGAATTCCCTAACCATGGGGAAAATAATCTCAACATTAACCAAGAGGTAGGTTTAAATGTAATTTTGACTGCATTAAATTCACTACAAAGTAAATTGGACACCCAAGAATGAAAGTTGAATAATCTATAAGGTGTTCTAGCTGAAGAACTTCTAATTAGAGAAGAAAGGCAAGTTAATGAACAAGAACTTTAGAATAACCCTAATAATATGTTTTATCATATAATTAAAGAGATAAAGAAGTTGCCTCAACCAACCTTTTCAAGAGAGGTATTCAGTGATGTAATTGATGCATGGTTAGTACACTTGTAGAAGTATTTTAATCTACATAACGTGTCCTCTAATTTAAATGAAATATTAGTTGCTTATCATTTAGCAGGAGTTTTATATCTTTTTTGGAATGATATATGTACTCTATAGGGTTACTATTCCAATGACTCTTACCTGGCCTACTTTTGAAAGATACTTCAAGAAGAGGTATCTCAGTTCTAACTTTAAGGAATAGAAAATCACTGATTTCTAGATGGTGAAATAAGAGAATATAACTGTGACTAAGTATGAAAATAAGTTTTTAATTTTGTTACATCATGTTAACTACATGCATGATAAAAAGACTAAATTCACTAAATTTAATCTAGGTTTGAAAGAGATATTGATGCATGATGTTAATATAACAAATATTAAGACTCTAACTACTAATATCGAATCTACTCATAGGGTAGAAAAGAAAGAGAAGGCTCATCAAAAATTGAGACAAGATTTTAAATAGAATAGGTAGTAATCTAAGAATAAAATTTGTCCCTTTCACCTAAAAATTTTAATAAATTTGACTCTAACCATATATTTACCATGATTACAAGTGGCTTAAATAAATTCCAAGGACAAGATAATAATTTCAAGAATCCAAATTCTTTTAAGTCTATTAACTTTAAAATAAATTTGACCCAAAGTAGTCAAAATATGCCTATTACTTGTAACATCCCCATTGAGATTTAATTATAATAATGTAATAAAAAAAATTAATTATCTTCCACGTATTATTTTATTAGATTACAGCATGAGAATCTAATTAGTGATCCTAGTATAACACACTAAGTATGTTAACTATAGAATAAACATGTAACATCTACCTATTATTGATCACTAGCATCATATGAAACAAAACTTAACTAAATATGTGTCACATCTCAATTCTCTCACCTAAATTGATTTACATATTTATCCATGGATTAATATTATAGTTGATTTATTTTTGTTATTATTTAACTAACTCTTAAGTCATATACTATTATGGGACAGATGTGTTTTACTTAGATTTCATGAGTCCATTATTATGAGGTGTCTAATTATGAATTATGTACATAATGAGTATGTTACTTGTTATTATAGTATTGTTTTATGATTATATCATGATGAAATTTAATAACTACCTTTTTGTCATGAGTGTGATGTATGAGATTTCATCCCTCATAATGTGATGGAGAGAAAGAATCATCTGATAGGGTGGCATAGATGGAGATAGTGAAGGATGACAAAGGAAATTGTTGAGACCCATGCACACACCACATTAGGTTTTAAAACATAATATGCATTTTGTGTTTGATTTGATAGTATTAGTATGTTTTGGAAGTAAATTTTGGTGGATATTATAACTTGTGTGGTTTAAACATTAACATATTTATATGGGATAAATATTGTAGGATTTTGTATTTTATATTTATACATAGACATAGTGATTTAATTATAATATGTTTCTATAAGATTATTCTATTCATGTTTTTTATGAATAAGGAAATGCAAATATTTTAAATAACATATTATTACTATTTTATATAGACTAACTAATTCCTTAAATAACATTTTATAACATTAAGTTTTCAAAAAATGATATTCAAGAATATCAATATTTGACAAGCTATTATGAAGACATATATGGTCTATATACAATAGTAAGGAATGAAAACAATTAGCGAGAGATTATTAAAAGTAATAATTTTTTGGTTTATTATCAAGGGTTAATTATCTTTATTTTTTATGATGGGATTTTGAATATCCTACAATCTAAATTCTAGTTTTGAACTATATACATCGATGAGATTTGTAAGAGTGAGTTATCATGACAAAAGTGGGCTTGTTTAATGTTATACTCAAATTTGAAACATAGTTGGAATGCAGAGTTAGAATTGAATAAAAAAAAAATTATTAGGTAATTTCAATAAATATTGATATAGTAATTAGGAATTTTTTTGGTTATTAAGTGGGAGTTAAGTGAGTTGAGTAGAAAATAGTGGATTAAGCATGAACAACTAACTAGGAGCTAGCAAATATATGTGAATACAAGATGATTTGGGATTGACTTATAAATTTTAGTAACTATCAAGCCAAATAAAATAAGGGGCATGGCCAATGAGAAGAGGAAATGAGTTGAGATAGAGGAAAAGGGTTTTTTGGTTTCATTTTGGTAGCATTGAAAAAGGTTGGTTATGTAATTTCAATTGTATCTATTGACCAAATTTGACCTTTCTAGTCAAATTAGGACCCCTATAGCTAAAAAAATGATATTTATATGTTTTTAGGGGAGTAATATAATGTCATTAAGTATCTCATAGCTCATTTGGTGTGATTTTATGTGTATCTAGCCTTGGTCAAGTTCTTTTTAGTCCTAAGAGTCATTTTGAGGGTCAAAAATGAGCATAAAAATGAGTTGTACTACCTCCTTGGGAAAATTAAAGGTTTTAAAAGTTTATTTCATGCTTCATGTGTCCTAAAATTTTTTAATTGATTATTTCTAACTGAAAAGTGGTAGGTCTTCAGAAGAAAGAGCAATTTTCTTGGAAAAAGGAGGAATTTGGCACTTGTACAAACCATAAGGGAGTGTGACACATGGGATAAGGTTATGATATTACTATTTATATTCCTAACACTCATTTCATTCTTTAAATACTCTTTAAGTTCAAAATTTGAGCTAAAACCATTCTACTCCATCTCCTTTTTAGACACATAGAACCAATCAATAGGTTTGTGTTTTGTATGGTCAGTTGAAGAAATTCCAAGTCAAATGCCTTTTGGGGATGACATTACACTAATATATATTAATTTTCATAACAATTATTTAAATATTTTTCAAATGTGCTTTATGAATCATCTCTAACAAGTTGACTATGTTTTTTTACTCACTATTTCCTATACCCTATAGGATTTGCTTTGGTTTGGAGAAGTCCATATAATCCAAATACTAAGATTTATTATAGATTATGTTCACTCTCCTATCTCATTATTTATATGCTCATTTTCATGTTTGTAAAATATATCATGGGCTAATTAGTTTAGCTTGCAAGTTAATTTTCTAAGTAGAATGGCAGTTAATTTCACCATTTACAAAATGTTTTTTTCTCTATAATGGATTCATATGATTGTAATATTATTTGATTATTTTATTTCATCTCATTACCACCTCCTTATTTCCAATCTTACCATCCAAGATCAACATCATGAAGAATACACAGTCATATATGGAAACACAGATAGCTTTTTGCTTGTTCCTGACTGTAACAATGGTGCTTTGAGGTGTGAAAACATTCATGATGGTGTTTTAAAAGTGCATAATATGTTATAAAGATTATTAAAACATTATTAATCAAAACAAACATCTCTAAATGGTACAAGATCAAACTATGATGGCTAATGCTCCTACACAACCCCATAGTTCTACTTTGCTCAATGTTGAGGTGCATCTTAAGGATATAACCCCATGAAATAAAGGTATTTGATCTTTTTGAGAGGTTTTTAAAGGTTTTAATAACTCATTTTATACCTTGAAAATGTTTAGTACTGGTTTTATACCTGTAAACATGCATGTGCCCATGTTTTCCTTTCACTGCAAGGTCTACAACATTACAAGTGTATCTACAAGCACCATCCATGAGAAAACAAGTGGGAAAGAGTTTTAGGACTAGGTTGAGGTCATTTAAAATTTAAACTCATCCATTTGATAAATTTTGGAAGGTTTTAATATGGATTATGATTCAATTCACATGCACACTGCCATTCTCACTCTCACTATCAATGCCATATTTTTATATGTATTCATAGAGGTTTATAGATGAAAGTTGAAAGTTTGAATTGGTCATGAGCCTCACCAAGGTTTATATATATATATATATATATATATATATATATATATATATATATATATATATATATATATATATATATATATATATATATATATATATATATATATATATATATATATATAATCTCCATTACATCAGTTATTGAGGTCTGATATTAACTATGAAACTAGTTCATTATAGGAGATACCTCATGCCATATCTTGAGAAGAAACCCATCTATAGGTAACCACCTATAGGTGGGGTTAATGGAGAACTGAAGATACTTGATGAAGGAATTTGGATAAGTTAGAACCTTTCTTAGAATCCTAGTGTGTTAAAAATATAATAACAGACGTGTTTGGAATGATAAGTGGATAGGTAAGATGGAATATTATCTCCAAAGGTAAAATACTTGTTTAGGGACGTTTTCCCTAAAATAGGAAAATAAAGAACTTAATCATTTTATCAAGGTCAGACAACAAAATTATCAATATTTTTGATACATCTAAATGACCACACATTGTAGAATATATATAGGATATTATCTCCACAAAATTAGTGAGTAATTTTACTAAGGGAAGATGGTTTTTTGAAGGCTCAAATTTACCTATTTAAACACTAAAATCTTGCATTGACATCTACAAGAATTGAACTTTTGAGTAACCTTGTATTTAAAGTTGGTACGAGACCATGACATCAAGGTTAAATGTTCTAAATAGGTAAAATGGAATTCATGATATAAATAATAATTAATAGAGGTGGATATGAACTATTTGGGGACCTAATATACATGTATAGGTGTCCCATCATGCAAAATGTTCACCTATAGCTAACTAAGTATTGATAGTGAATTTGATCAAATTGGTTAGAATATATGAACATGATTGGTAAGGTATATACATGACATGGTGTATTCATAAACACCTTAATAATATAATTATACACTATATCTAAGTTTCAAACAAGCATGACCACCTACATGATTTATCATTGAATAAGAAATATAAGAAACATAGTCAACACCTTAACTAATCAACTCAAGGTCATGACTTGAGGAGTTTTAGAAAGGGTTAGAAATAATGATAAGAAATTTTATAATGACAATTTGTTCCCCATGTCATAATAATATCATGTAAATTAATTAATAAGGATCCCTAATCAAGCAATACACAGTCTACATCCTAAACCCTGCATAGTCTAGCATCATAGGGGTCTATTTTGGTTTTTGGGAGAGTTAGAAAGTCAAATGGGATTACCATGGGATAAATTTTTGTGTATAATGTCCTAAACACTTTGTTAATATCATATACCACTTGGTTTGTCTATTCAAATAGGGGAAGTGCCCTATGTTTTGTCTCAAATAGAGGGCACTCCCTTTGTGCATAAAACCTACATTTTTTTAGAAGAAAGGTGAAAAGGGTGTATGAGAGGCTATATGGACATTTAAATAAGGTGTGGTAAGTTTAAAAATACCTATACCAACATGAGGAATAAATCACATAAGTTATAATCACAAAAAAGTGGTCTAGAACCCTCAAGTAGACAAACAAGCCTTTTAGGTAGGGTTTAAGCCTAGTGCCCAAATGAGAGGTCATTTTCATTTATATATGTAGGATGGAATTATAACCTATTTAATAATGTTAATATGGTAATTTTATATGTGTAAAATCCTCCAATTTTCATATAAAACATAAGGAATTCATTTTTGAGCTCAGAGATAATATTAAGCATGTGTGAATGAGAAAACAAGCTTAATAGGGTAACTTTAGATGCTCATATCTTATCTAAGGTTGTTCATGGAGATCTAAGCAGTTTGGAGAGGTTTAAATGGGCCTTTAAATTTTCTCTAGTGTAATTTTTTGGTATTTCTAATGTCCCATATTTATGAATGAAGCTTAAGGGCTTAAAAGACCTAAAACCCTTGTAAACCCTTAGAAGTGACCTGATTCAGAAAATGAAGGTGGGGAGATATATTAATGGTCCAAAATTTCATGTAAATTAATTGTATAATGTAGTTGACTCTCTAGATATCATTCCCATCTAGTTGAATTGTTTCTTATATGTATGAATAGGGTACAAAACTACTTCCTTTGACTATTTTTTGCATTGTGTAAGTTCTAGGGACTTTCAAGGGATGAAATAAACTTTGAAAAGAATATAGAGACTTATAATAACTCACTATGGTCATTTAATGATTAATAAAAATGCATAAGTGTGTCTACCAATAGCTTCATCTTAGCTAACCAAAGCTGGCAAAGTGAGCAAGATGGTGAGAAGTGTGAAAACTTTAAGTGGGAGCCTATTTAAGGTGTACCTAATCAATCTAAGTCCATGAAGGATCTTTAAAAGTGTCATATACTCATTTTCATGTATTTTCATGGAAAATTTAAGCCATTTTTTAGGCCAAATCTAAGAGGTGACTAAAAAGGGAGTTTATTTGACTATAGGCAGTGATGGCTCATTATCAAAGGGATCCAGATGATTAGGAATATATCTAATGCATGGATAAGCATGTATAAAACCATACCATATTATTCTAATAATTATACATATCCCTAGTTAGTTTTGGGACGTTCTAATAGGGTTGAATGATGAAGATAGTTTTTTGAGCCAGTAAAAAGAATTCCATGCCATATTTTAAGAGTTGCATGACTTGGGGTGCCACTTGTCTCTTCTATATTTGCATGATAAGTTTCACATTCTCTTCTCATGAACATGTAACTTCTTTTCTTATTTTGACACTTGTCCATGTGACTTTTGGACTTCTTTCTTCTCTTCTCTCTCTCAAGTTCTATAAGAACTATCCATTTTGGCTATTGTAAGGATGCTTCACCTAAGTATGGTGAAGCCCTAATCATTTTCATATCATGGATCAATAAATATAACTAATTTTACCTCTTATATTACTATTCATAGTGTGATCACTTGAATGATTGATCTTGCTTAGTATTGACTATTGTTTCCTTAATATTATTGTCTCATTTTTTCACCTATTTATAGCTTGAAAGATTCTTCTTGTAGGTCATGTGAAGTGTTCTATGAAGTGTTAAGGTTAAGTGAGTTAGTATATTTAACAATGCCATTATATGCCTCTTTTTTAGTCCTCCTATCCTAAACATTCATCACAACCTCATAATGAAATATTGATGTGAGAAGATTTAGATTAGAGAAGTGTATGCCTAATTTGTCTCTTGGTATCATGTGTGACATGTAGTTGGTTGGTAGTTATCAATTGATTTGGTGTATCACCACTTTTATGATAGTTTACTTTCAATTTTCTCTCCATTTTCCTTGCAAGCATAGGTGTATTAGTGATCTAAAAGTAATACATCAAAGGAGCTACCTCTATCTAGAAATTCACCTCGTTCTTAGGCTACCCATAGCCTAAAGGTATTTTAATTATGCCATTTGGATGAGGAGAGCTGAGACATCTCCTCAAGGGGTGAAAATACAAGTGAAAATAGTTTTTGGCATGCTTAGTGGGACTCATTATTCAGGAAGTTGAAATATTTTTGGTGTTTTATTTCAACACATCAGCCTTTAGAGGCATCTATCTAAGCATCAATGATGACTCCAAAGTTACATCAACTAGTCAAATAGCCTAGGTTTTCCTTTTAAATATTTTTGGTAATTTTTCTTTGTGTTATTCTTTTCCAATGAAGTTTTATGGCTAGTTTAGGTGTTGAGTATATTTTTACACAAGTTGATGAGATATCTCGAGCTTATGGCATTCCCTACTAGTTTTATATGATTCTTATCAGCCTTGTCATGATCCTTACTAGTTTCAATATGACCCTTATCAACCTTGTCATGAGTTGTATCAGTCTTATAACCAGCCTTCTCAATATCTTATTCCTCCTAGTCAACCTAGTCACTTCTCAAATCAATCCATTTCAACTTTTAAGAAAAATCTCTTGGGATATGAGAGGCACATGATATAGCTTGACACATAAAGGGGACATGGGAAAGATGTTCCCAGTCATCTCATTCATAATGTGAGAGATGCATTAGATTTGGTTAAAAGAGAGTGGGCACCTATTGAGAGAGAAAATTGGCAAAGGCTCACAAGTGAGATGGTAGATATGAGTGGCCTAGTTTCATCCTTAGAAGATAAGATAACAATTCATGAGGAGTAGCCTCACCAAATATATCATCCATCATATACACCTCCCCATGATTTCTATCAGTTCTACTTGACCCCTACTCATGAACCCAATCAATTTTATCAAAGTTGTCTTTTTCTTAATCAGTTAGAAGAGGGAGTTGGAAAAATAAAATTGGTTTTTAAAGCAAAACTTGATGGGAAAATTCATTTATCCAATAAGAATATGAATTAGTCCATATTATTAACAAATTAATTGGAATCTAATCCCTCATTACCCTCTCCCATTACATCCTCACCTCAAGAAAAGACTTTTAGATATGAAATCCCAAGTTGGAGAATCCAAGCCTAAAGAGACCCCAAGTTTCTTGAACACTTCATCCACTCCTAAAATTACATTACTACCTCAATAAAAAAATATTAATCCTAACATCTTAATCTATAATAAGGTAGTGGAATCATGGGAAAAGAAAGGGGATAAAATTCTAGATAAAGAGTGTGAAATTGAGAAAGAGCTTGATCTTATACAAGCCCCTCCCACCCTTCCTCAAGAGAAATCTTATTTTCTATATCATCCCTCTTATACTCATTATATTCATGAAGATGCCTATCAACTTCAAGAGAGACTTTTCCAAGAGAACCTAGCCAAGAAAATTGAAGAGTTAGATTCAAGAAGGAAATTGTTGAGTCAAGGTGTGATGGAAGGTTTAGAGCCAAAAGAAGATCATATGCCTAAACACACCCCATCTAACTTTCCTCAAGAGAGTTCTCAAGTTGAATCAAACTTCAATGAAGTGATTTTCAAATGGAAATAATAAAACCAATCTATTTTAGCCCAAGGTTTGCCTCCCCTTCCTTAATAACTCCCAAAAGGATCCCCTACAATTCATTTTCAATCCAATGGTTAGTTTTACGTTCTACCTCCACCAACTAGTTCATCTTATCCTCATCCTATCACCCTTTACCTTGATGGACCTATGGTGTGGGAACCTAAATAGGATCCTTTGGTTGATAATAATTTAGAGCTCTTGCTTGAAGAAAATATAGCTCCTTTCTAACCTCATTGGGCTAGGTCACCTAATTACAAAATGCCTAGCATTGGCATCACCAAGAAATAGAAATAAATTGAGGATCTTGTAGTAATCGAGAAGAAAATTTAGGTTATAATAGTTGAGATACAACTTTATATCTCTCAAGAGGTTCTAAATACTAAAGCAAAGGTGATTTATTGTGTTGAATATTCTAATTATGTTGAAATTGAAGAATGTCTTCCTTGTGTCAAAGAAGAGGAAATCATCATTAGTTCTTCCATCACTATCCAAGGTAGCATATATGGGTAAGAAAAAGTCACTAATCAAACTTGGGATGACTTATTTTAAATCATTGAAATAGGTTATATTCTTCTTCAAGGAGGCTATGATCTAATCAAAAATGGAGAAGGCAGCCTTGAAACTCAAGTGGGTATGCAAAGAAGAAGCAACTTTTCAAATTAGTCCTTTCAAGAGACATATGCATCCCATGATGATATATTTGAAATCATAAAAATGGGTTATCATCCTCTCAACCGATTGGGAGAAACTATTTCTCTTAATTTCTACTCATTTCTTAATTTTTTAAGAAGATAAGAAATTAGTACTAAGGATGAGGTAAAAATACCTAGTTGGTAATGCACGCAAAACCCAGATGAAGATGGATAACTCCTATTTATCTAGGAAGGAATAACATACAAATAATAACACAATAATAAAGGGGGTTGTTATCAAGATAGTTGAGTGGACTTCGTAGCATGAGCTAGATCCAAGAAGCATACACTTATTAAGAGGTTGTCAATCCATTATTGATAACAATCAAGTTGTGAATGATAAATTAAGGTACTTACATAAGATAAATGAAATGAAATAAAAAAATAAAGTAGAATAATTGTTAAATAAAATGATTAAATCTAGCAAAAGTGGGTCAATACTCATGCTAAGGTGGCTGAAGTTAGGTTCAAAAAATTAAAAAAGGATCTATGAATAGATAAGAACATAAAAAGTGAGGTTTGGTTAGGGGTAAGGAGCTAAAAATAACTTGCTATTATTTTATGCCATAATGACCACTGATGGTTGGGTGAACCATCAATGGTTAAGCTAACCATCAACAGTTGAATAATGACAATGGTTAGGGGTGACCATTAGTGATTGTGTAACCATCAGTAGTTACGTATGTATTTATAAAGGTGATCTAAAAAGAGTTGTATAATAGGTAGATGGGAAAATAGAGGTTTTTTTGAGGATTTTGTGGGGAGGAAGTAAGGTGAAGATAGGTTTGATCAAGTTAGGGAGGTCAAAAATTTGAAATAACAAAGCTAAAGTACTAATATACTTTCAGCTTTCTAGTTGATTGATGATTGAAGGCTGAAGCAATTTTGCTAGAGTAATAGTACTTTCACCTCAAAAGTAAATTCAATAGAGGTTTAGGTCTCTTTTTTTGATGTTAAGTTGATAAAGGAAGATTGGGTGCTAGAGAACTTAAATACCTATGTGTAAGAAGATTTTATAGCTTGAGCATGGATCCTTTTCACCTCCCACTCCCCTCCTTTTATAGGCAAAGAGAGATGGAGGATAAAAGGTTCCCTACAGGGTGAGGTTTCTATTCATGATGCTTGGAAGTTAATTAGCACTATATAAGGTGAGCATATTAAATTGTGCCTCATTATCTCACACAAAGTTGGTGATGTGTTAACAATTTGAGGAGGTGGAGACGTAACCATCGGTAGTTAGGGTAACCATTGATAATTAGATTGACCATAGATGGTCAAGTGTCTAAGGGTAAAAGGGTTAAATAAAGGGGTTAAAAGGTTTGATTAAATGTTAAGTTAGTAAGTTGATGAGTTTAGCTAACTAGGTGGTTAACTAGACTCATGCTCTGATAGGGGTCTTAAGGCATTTTGATAACTAGAACTATCTTGTGTAGTTTAATAGTGTCTATATAAACACATCAGCTTTTGAAGGATAGAACAAGATTTTATTGGCCTCAATCTTCCAAGGAACAAGAAATAACTCCTCTTGAATCCATGCCTACCAAGAAGATACAATTTGATCATGATATGTAGAGTGTGCAGTAGTATGAGGTATGTGTGCAAATTCAAGAGGAATACATTTAAATTAGAGACCTATTTAAGGATGATCTACTTGAGACTATATCAAGTAAAGTTCTAAGGAATAGGTCTAATATACCAAGCATCCAATCCAAGGATCAACATGCTTAGCACTATGATTCATCTCATGAAGAATAAGATGCAAGGAACTTTCCTTTTGATCCTAAAAAGGAAGTATGTTTAATTGCTAGTTATGCATAGTTGTTTGTTTTTTGCTTTCCCTAAGTGTTTTAATCACATGTGTGTGTCTTGTTAGTGTGTTTGCTTTCTTTTGTGTGTGTCATTTTTTTGTGTGGTTGAGGTAATTAGTTGTCTTGTCTTGGTCAAATATTTGTTTTCAAGTGTCAGATTTTCTTGTTTTGTTTTAGACTTTAGATGCTCCCTAATCCCATAGATAGGAAAAGGTTATTGATCTTTAGTATAGAAGGCCTATTACCCCTATGAGTCACCATTTTGTTGACCAAATTTAACCCTACAGGTAAAATTTGGACCCCTATAGGTATAAATTTGATCTTTATATGTGTTTAGGAGCCTAATATAATGTTATGAAGTATGTCATAGCTCATTTAGTGTGATTTTATGTGTATCTAGCCTTGGTCATTATCTTTTTAGTCATAAGAGTCATTTTGGGGGTCAAAAATAAGAATTAAATGAGTTTTACAACCTCCTTAGGAAAATTGAAGGTATAAAAAGGTGATGTCACACCCCATGTGTCTTAATAAGTCTTAAGTAACCATTTCTAACTAAAAATTAGTAGGTTGTTTAGAAGAAAGAGTAATTTTCTTGTAAAAAGGAGGACTCTGGCACTTTTATAGCCCATAAGGGAGTGTGACATGTGGGATAAGGTTTTGAGATGACTCTTCAACTTATTTAGACTCATTTTCATGCTTGATATCCTTTATAAGTTCCAAATTTGATCTAAAACCATTTTGCTTCTTCATCTCCTTTCTAGACATATAGAACTAGTCAATAGGTTTACAAGAAAAATTACTTTATGTGGTGATATTAAACTTATATAGATTCATTTTCATAATAAGTGTTCAAATATTGGTCAATTGTGCTTTATGAATCATCTCTAACAAGGTGACTGTGTTTTTTTGCTCACTATTTCCTGCACCCTATAGGTTTTGCTTTGTTTTGGATAATCATATACAATCCTAATACTGAGATTAATTTAAAATGATTTTGAATCTCTCCTCTCATTATTTTCACACTCATTTTCATTTTTTTCAAAGATATCATGGGATAATTAGTTTAGTTTACAAGTTAATGTTCTAGGTGGAATGGCAATGAAGTTGACCATTTGTAGAATGTTTTTTTCTCTACAAGGGATTAATATGATCATAATATGATGTGATTATTGTATTTCATCTCATTACCACATCATTATTTCCAATCTTACCATCCAATATCAACATCATGAAGAATACATAGTCATATATGGAAACATAGTCAACTTTTCGCTTGTTCCTAACTATAACCATGGTGTTTTAAGGTGTGAAAATGTTCATTAGGGTGTTTTATAAGTCCATAATATTTTATCAATATTATTAAAACATGATTCATCAAAACATCTTTAAATGGCACAATATTAAATTATGGTGACTGATGCTCCTACACAACCCCATATTTTTGCTTTGCTCAATGTTGAGGTGCATCTGTAGGATATAACCCCATGAAATAAAGGTATTTGATATTTTTGATAGGTTTTTAAAGGTTATAAGAACTCATTTTATACCTTTAAATTTGTATACCTATAATCATTCATGTACCCATGTTTTCCCTTCACTACCAGGTCTACAACATTACAAGTGTATCTACAAGCACCATTCATGAGTAAGCATGTGGGAAGGAGTTTTAGGATTGGGTTGAGGTCATTTAAGTTGAAAATAATCCATTTGAGAAATTTTAGAGAGTTTAAGATGGATTATGAGTCAATTCACATGCACACTATCATATCTCACTCTCACTGTCTATGTCATATTTTCATATGCATTCACAAAGGTCTATAAATGGAAAAGTTAAAGTTTGAACTGGTTATAAGCCTCACCAAGGTTTTTAGATAGATAATCTCCATGAAATCAGTTATGGATGTTTGATATCAACTTTTAAACTATTTCATTATAGGATATACCCCATACCATATCCTAAGAAGAAACCCATCTGCAAATAACCACTTATAAGTGGTGTTAACATATAACTAATGATACTTGATGGAGGAATTTGGGTAAGTTAGAACCTTTCTTGGAGTCCTAGTGTGTTAAATAGATCATAACACACATTTTTTGAAATTCAAGTGGATATTAAATATCGAATATTATCTCCAAATTTGAAAATAGTTGTTTAGGGACGTTTTCCTTAAAATAGGAAAACAAAGCAACTAAGCATTGTGTCAAGGTTAGATAACAAAGTTATCAAGAGTTTTGATACATATAAATGACCACACCTTATAGCATGTATATAGGATATGAGTTACACAAAATGAGTTTGTAATTTTACTAAGGTAAGATGGTTTTTGGAAGGCTCAAAGTTACCTATTTAAACACTAAAATCTTGCATTGACATCTACAAGAATTGAACCTTTGAGTGACCTTGTATTCCAAGTTGGTACTAGACCATGACATCAAGTTTAAATGGTTCAAAATAGTTTAAATGGAATTAATTATCTAAATAATCATTAATATATGTGGATATGAACTATTTGGGGGCCTATTCTACACCTACTCATGTCCCATCATGCAAAATGTTCACCTACAACTGACTGAGTGGTGACAGTGAATTTGAGAAAAGTGGTTGGAAGGTATGAACATGAAAAATAAGGTATATACATGAATTTGTGTATTCATAAACACCTTGATAATATATTTAGACACTATATACAAGTTTCAAACAAGAATTACCACCTACAGGATTTAATGTTGAAGAAGAAATATAGGAAACGCTATCAACACCTTAACCAGTCAACTCAAGGGCATGACTTGAGGAGATTTATAAAAGGTTATAAATCATGATAAGCACTTGGAAAATGAAAATTTATTCCCCATGATACACCAATATCATGGAAATTTATGAATAAGGAGCCCCAATCAATCAATACATAGTTTATATCCTAAACCCTGCACAGTCTACTTTTACAGGGGTATATTTTCATTTTTGGGAAATAAGGTCAGATGGGATGACAAAGGGATAAATTTTTATGTATAATGTCCTCACCACTTTTGGAATATCCTCCACCACTTGTTTTATCTAGTCAAATATGGGAAGTACCCTCTACTTTATCTCAAATAGAGGGCACTCCCTTTGTGCATAAAACCTACATTTTTAGAGAAGAAAGGTGAAAAGGGTGGACCAGAGGATATTTAGACATTTAAATAATGTTTGGGAAGTTTCAAAAAACCTATACCAACATTATTAATCAAACACATAAGCGATAATATCAATAAAGTGGTCTCAAACCCTCAAGTATGCAAGCAAGCCTATTAGGTAAGGATTAAGCCTAGTGCCCAAATGAGAAGTCATTTTCATTTCTAGATATATGAGGGAATTATAACCTATTATATAATGTTTATAGGATAATTTTAGATGTTTAAAATCCTCCATTTTTTTGATAAATCATAAGGAATTCATTTTTGAGCTCAAAGACAACATTAGGCATGTGCAAATGAGAAAACAAGCTTAGTATGGTAAGTTTAGATGTTCATATATTCTCTAAGCTTGTACATGGACATAAAAGAAGTTTTTAGAGGTTGATATTGGTCTTGTAATTTTATCTAGTGGAATTTGTTGGTAGTTCCAACATCCCATCTTTATAGACAAAGCTTAAGGGCTTAAAATACTTAAAACCCTTAGAAATGACCTAATTTGTAAAATGAAGGTGGGAAGTATCTTAATGGACAAAAATGGCATGTAAATTAATTTTATGATGTAGGGGAATCTCCAAAGATAATTCCCATCTAATTGAAATATTTTCTATATGTATGGGTAGGGTATATAACTACTTCTTTTGACTGTTTTAGGCATTGTGCATGTTCTAATGACTTTCAAGGGATGAAATTAAATTTGGGAGGAAGATAGAGACTTATTATAACTCAATATGGTCATTTAATTATTCATAAAAACTAATAATTATGTCTACCAATAGCTTCATCTCAGCCAGTCAAAGCTAGCAAAGTGATCAAGATGGTAAAAAGTGTGAAAACTTCAAGTGGGAGTCTATTTAAGGTATACCTAAGAAATATAAGGCTACAAAGGGTATTTAAAATTTTCTTACACTCCCTTTCATGGATTTTCATGGAAAATTGGAGCCATTATTTAGGCCAAATGTAAGGTGTGCTTGAAAAGGGAGTTTCTTTGACTACAGGTAGTGATTGCTCATTCTTAGAGGAATCAAAATGATTAGGAATGTAGTTAATGCATGAATAATCATGTTTTAAACCCTTCACTCTCAATCCAATCATTATACATATCCCTATTTATTTTTGGGATGTTCCAAAAAGGGTGAATTATGAAGACAATTTTCTAAACCAGTAAAAGGAATTTCATGCCATATTTTAAGAGTTTCATGACTTAGGGTGACAATTATCTCTTATGAATTTGCATGATTAGTTTCAAATTCTCTTCTCATGCACATGTAACTCCTTTTCACAGCTTGACACTTATCCTTGTTTCCTTTGGACTTCTTTCTCTCAAATTCTATAAGAATAGCCATTTTGGCTATTGTAAGGATGTTCCACCTAAGTATGATGAAGCCCTACTAATTTTCATACCATGGATCAATAAAGACTACTTATTTTACCTATTTTATGACTATTCATAGTGTTTTCACTTTAATTATTGATCTTGTTGAGTGATGGTTGTTATATCCTTAGCATTGTTGTCTCATTCTCTCACCTATTTGTAGCTTGAAAGATTCTTCTTAAAGGTCATGTAAAGTGTTCTATGAAGTGTCAAGGTTGAGTGAGTTATTATATTAAACAATGTCATTCTATTCCTCTTATCTAGTCCTCCTATCCTAAACATTCATCACAACCTCATAATGAAATACTAATGTGAGAAGATTTATATTAGAGAAGTGTATGCCTAGTTAGTCTCTTGGTCTCATGTGTGACATGTAACTGGTTGGTAGTTATCAATTAATTTGGTGTATCATCACCTTTATGATAGTTTACTTTTAATTTTATTTCCATTCTCCATGCAATTATAGGTGTAATAGTGATCTAAAAGTGGTACATCAAGGGAGCTAGCCCTATCTAGAGATTTACCTCATTATTAGGCTACCCATAGCCTAGAGGTATTTTAATTGTGCCACTTGGATGAGGAGTGATAAGACATCTCCTCAAGGGGTGAAAATACAAGTGACAACATTATCAACTTTAGAAATTTTTGTGTGAATAAAATTGTCACTCAGGGTTTGAATAATAACATTTTAAATGTAATAGTACAAGGTTAGCCCTTTGAATGGCTCAAACATCCACATCACTAAACCTATACTCAATAAATTCCTTAGGAATATAAAAAACAACTATTTTCTTTTACTAAGGTTTAAAGTATTTAAATTTCTATGTTAAACATACAAAATATAGGTAGATGGTTGATAAATTTATGGACTGTGTTATAGAATTCTTATTATGTTTATATACTCAGAAAATTGAAGGTTAGTACTTTGAGCATATGGACATAATAAATAGGTATGGTTCCCATTTAGATTTGTTTGAAGTTTATGTCAATTTAAAATTGGAAGGCTCATGTATAATTTTTGTTTGATTATGGTATTGGGATTTAGTATATATGGTGATGTGGACATTGGTTATTTAAACCAATAATATTATTAATGTCTGCATAAGACTATTTATAAAATAAAATAGTGAATCTTCTAGACTAAATATATCTGTTGAGGAGCTATGGAAATATAGGAATAGAAAGTATGTTTTAGTACACAAATCATGGGGGAAATTATATTCATAAATGAGTTCAAGTGTGTTATAAAATAGTGAGAGTTTTTATAAATAGTTATGTGAAATAGGGTATATAAATTATAGACCGTGTATTATTACAAAATAGTATATTAAAAACATGGATGTAATATGACTTTGTGTATTAAAATCACACACAAAATTGAGAATATATATAAGTATACATTATGCATTATTATTGTAGTAAATTAGGTATTCACTTAGCATTTCAAGTAGGGAAAATATATTTGAATTGTTGGGTTGTGGAGCTAAAAGCTTCACTGATGCAAACATGGAGAAGGCCATTGGAGGGGTTGCTGAACGTTGCTGAATGTTAGAGCAACCGGCGTCGGTCTGATCAGCCAACGTCAGTAGGACAGGGAAAGAGAAGCAATTGACATCGGTCAGGGATCGGCCGACGTCGGTCACCTCAGGCAGACAGGGACTGACATCGATTGCCTGTGTGGTTCAACTGCGAGTTTATTATGGGCAGTTGGTTGACGAACCAAGTGTTTGCATGATGAGTGCTAATTTTAGACTCATAGCTGCGGATCTAATTATTGTAATTAGATGTCTAATTATTGTTTGGATGAGTTCTATATAATAGACTCATGGTTGTATTGTAAATTAGTGCTAGGGAGTAAGAGAGCATAATTATAAGCTCCTTCGGTGTGTGAGGTAGAGCTATGGTGCATTCCTCTTAGTACCACAGTACCAGGTGTGTTGGTGCTGGAATGGAGAGTCAGCTGGATTCTTCAGGTGTGTATGATCTTGGTCATCAGGTGAGCATGGCTATGATAGGAGATCTACATGGTAAGTAAGATCGTTGATCTACAGGTGTGTGTGTGTGTGTGCAAGGTCAAGGTTCACAGGTGTGTAGAACCAAGTATTGATCTATAGGTTGGAGATCAGATAAGACAGCAACACAACAGGGAGCAGAATCAGGTAGGATCTACTTGGAGTATGGTGTGTACTCATTGGTATGTACATGGAGTACATGGAGAGCAAAGAGGAAGGCAAGGCAGTTCCTTCTATAAGTATGGTCTGTTGAATTGCAGGTTGTTACAGGTTCTTGGGAGATCTACTTGAAGTACTTTGAGTACTTGTGGAGGGCGTGGAGCACTTGTGGAGTGCGTGGAGCACAGGTGTAAGGTGAACACCAACTCTGTATTTGAGTTGGGTGTTGGGACCTAGTAGAGAGATCTTTGAGGAGAGAATTATTGTTCACTTGAGGTGTGGGAAACCTCTGTAAGGTGGTGGAGAAGAAGTGGCATCTTCTTTATTGTATTTTTTTTTGTAAGAGTTATTAATACAAGTTGTGTATTGTCTCTCATATTCTGTGTTATTCTAAATTCTAGTTACTTGTTGAATCTGGTTTATTTCCTCATATTAAGTTGCTTGGTTTGGTAATCAACTGTGTGCTTCCGGGTTGGTCCTATTTCCAACAAGTGGTATCAGAGCTAAGGTTCCAGGAAGCAGGTTTTGTGTTTGGTTACAAGTCACTCTCAGGGGTTTCTGATTGAGTGGGAGCAGAGCAATGGCAGATGAAAGTAAGCTAAGAATGGAGGAGTTGAAAAGCACAGATGGTTACTTAAGGTCCCATGGAAAGAAAGAGCAGGTAAAAGAATATTGTTGGTTTGTGGAAGATCAGCATGAAGAAACTGAAGAAGCAGATGTTGCAGGTGATATGGCACAGGATGCTCTGGGAGGTTTCTTGGATAAAATTGAATCTTGGATAAAAGATTCGGTTGCCTCTTTCCATGCAGCCCCAGGTAGAGGAGCTGGTGAGCCTTGACAAAAATTTGGCAAAGGGAAAGTGAAGCTGAAATTGCAGGCGGCCAACACACAGGTGTTGATGAAGGTCATGCAGGTCCCAGGTTTGGAGATATGGCTATTTTTTTAGAAATATTGGATGATGAGAGATGCACAAGAACTCTCACAGTGGGTGCACTTGAATTAGCTGGTGGTAAGAAAATAGGTACTCTTTATCTACTTGTTTATATTACTGATTCTTCTTCTATTGCGAAGACGTGGCTTCGTAGGCTTGGTCACATGAGCAGGAAGGAGATGCATGTTCTTAAGTAGAAGATAGATATATTTGATAGGGTTAAGAACTGGAAAGCCTTAGTGTTCTTGGAGGAGATGGCAGACAGAAACCAGTGGATATGGCTGGATACTTTTGAGCAGGGCAGTTTGGACATGGAGATTGATTCAAAGGAGCTCACGGGTAAAAAGTCATCACTCACAGTAAACATAGGTACCGACGTCGATAGGAAAATTAACGTCAACAGTAGGTAAGACTGATGTCAGTCAAGAAAACTGACATCAGCAATAGGAGACACTAACATCGGCAGGTTGGTAGTCAAGGACAGATGCATGGGAACCGACATCGATCGGATGCAGACTGTGGAGTGACCGAGGTCGATCACTGTAACGGATTTTGGGTGGACAGCACACTGTTAAGGGGTCTCAAATACCCATACAGAGGATTGAAGACGTAAGTAGGCCCTCAAATTTGTTGTTCCTCTTCTTTATACTCGTTGTTGATTGTAGAGCAGGAAGGATCCAAGAAACAGGTGGGAGCATGGTAGGGATATGATGCAAAACCAGACAGGTGTTTTGGTAGGGTTTCCAGCCGGTGCGAAAGCACAGAGACGAATGGATTCCTTAGTTGAGGAATAGAGTGAATGGACACGTGAGATGGAAGACCAGGCATATGGTCTTGAGGAAGCTACAGGATAGTGGTACAAGTTTTGACAGGTGGAGGACGGAGCATGGCTTCAGTCAATGTCAGGGTAACTACTATGGTTTGACTTACCAGGTGGATGATGAATCGCGACATCATTCTGTTGCTATATGTGGATGGTATATTTGCTAGCTAGCAAGTTTGTACATACAGGGTTTTGCTGAGCTAAAGGTAAGATTAGTTTTAGTGGCATGTCAGGAGGAGTTTGGAGCAGTGAAATTCTTTGACATGGGAGGCATGGAGATCATAGGTAGATTTTGTCTCTAGTGGGAGCTGATGTGAATCAGGTGTTGGCGAGGTTCATTACATAGGATGCAGAGCTAGAGCACACTAAGGGATGGATAGGTACAGTGTCCAAAATCACATGAGGTCTGGTATAGACCTGAGTATTCCCATGCAGTGGGAGCTGTCAGAGAGTTAGGAGCCAATTCAGGGAAGTGTGTTCTCAGGGATTTGAGAGGGACCAGCAGCAGGTATACATGCAGGGTCAGGACTTCACTACATGTGGTTTGTAGCTTCAGATGTGGTAGGGTACTCGGATGATAGGAGGTGCACCACGGGATGTGTGGTGGTTAGTCTTCAAGTGGGAGCTTGAAGAGGGATACAAACTAGGAAACAGATTAGACAGAGTACAGGTACAGGTACAGGTACAGTGCAATTGTTTATCTCCAAGTGGGAGATTGTTGGGTTGTAGAGCTAAAAGCTTCACTGATGCAAACATAGAGAAGGCCATTGGAGGGGTTACTGAAGGTTGTTGAATGTTAGAGCAATTGGCATCGGTCTGATTAGCCGACATTGACAGGATAGGGAAAGAGAAGCAATCGACGTCGGTCAGGGATCGGCCGACGTCGATCACCTCAGGTAGATAGGGACCAACGTCAGTCACCTGTGTGGTTCAACTGCGAGTTTATTACGGGCAGTTGGTTGATGAACCAAGTGTTTGCATGATGAGTGCTAATTTTAGACTCATAGTTGCGGATCTAATTATTGTAATTAGATGTCTAATTATTGTTTGGATGAGTTCTATATAATAGACTCATGGTTGTATTGTAAATTAGTGCTAGGGAGTAAGAGAGCATAATTATAAGCTCCTTCAATGTGTGAGGTAGAGCTATGGTGCATTCCTCCTAGTGCCATAGTACTAGGTGTGTTGGTACTGGAATGGAGAGTCAGCTGGATTCTTCAGGTGTGTATGATCTTGGTCATCAGGTGAGCATGGTTACGATAGGAGATCTACATGGTAAGTAAGATCATTGATCTGCAGGTGTGTGTGTGTGTGCAAGGTCAAGGTTCACAGGTGTGCAGAACCAAGTATTGATCTGTAGGTTGGAGATCAGATAGGACAGCAACACAACAGGGAGCAGAATCAGGTAGGATCTACTTGGAGTATGGTGTGTACTCATTGGTATGTACGTGGAGTACATGGAGAGCAAAGAGGAAGGTAAGGTAGTTCCTTCCATAAGTATGGTCTATTGAATTTCAGGTTGTTGCAAGTTCATAGGAGATCTACTTGAAGTACTTTGAGTACTTGTGGAGTGCGTGGAGCACTTGTGGAGTGCGTGGAGCACAGGTGTAAGGTGAACACCAACTCTGTATTTGAGTTGGGTGTTGGGACCTAGTAGAGAGAGCTTTGAGGAGAGAATTACTGTTCACTTGAGGTGTGGGAAACCTCTATAAGGTGGTGGAGAAGAAGTGGCATCTTCTTTATTGTATTCTTTTCTGTAAGAGTTATTAATACAAGTTGTGTATTGTCTCTCATATTCTGTGTTATTCTGAATTCTAGTTACTTGTTGAATCTGGTTTATTTCCGCATATTAAGTTGCTTGGTTTGGTAATCAACTATGTGCTTCCGGGTTGGTCCTATTTCCAACATGAATGACCTTAGAGTTTTATAAATTCATATAAGTTGGAGACTTAAGTCTATGTTTTAAGTCAACTGAGTAAGATTTGATACAATTATATTTTCAAGGGGTTTTCATTTATTCAAATATGTGACTATAGTCAATTTGGGGTTAAAGAATAAAGTTGAATTCTTTATATAGAAAATTGTTATTATAATAATAATATTTAGCCAAACAACAGGGTTGAATTATGGCATTATGTTATATAATTAATATTGTTATGTATTGAGTGGTTTGATTTACAAAGGAAACTATGTATATTACACTTAGGTAGTTTGGGTGAATTATACATGTTTGTAAAAAGAATAGAGAATTAGCATTTATAAAGGATGATTGTCAATAAACAATAGACTTGATGCTTATATAGTTGTATGTTTTACAAGAGTTTAAAGGTTTATGAAATTACATTTTAGTTTTGTATAAACCTAAAAATGAATTATGTAAATTAATATAAACTATGAACATCAAAATAGTAGAATGTTTAAATTATCTATATTATGGGATATAAACATATCTAAATATATTAGATATATGTATAGGATAATTTAGGTCTTTCTACATGTGTATAGCCTATATTTATAAGTTAAGTGGCATTATTTTATTTATAGTGTGTGACTAAGCACATAAGTCACAAAATCTTGATGGATTGGGAATTATAACTATATACACATAGCCTGATTCTAGGATGAATAATTAAGTGTTTTTAAATAGAGTTTAGAAAATCATTATGGAAGTTGTGTTATATTGAATGGTTTGAAATTTAGGTTATGAAATTGACAAATTATGTGCATACCATTTATTAAATGAGATTTGATTCTTGGAATGACTTTTTTTATACCCATATGGTATATAAACTTGCTTGTTGTAATCTTATTTATGAGATGTATATTATAAATAAGGTTCATTCATATGTTTGATGGACAAAATGTATGTAGAGTAGTTATTTTCATAACTAGCATATGGCTTATATTTATTAGTATAAATAATTACATGAACCTATTGGTTATTATTAAATGTTAACCAAATCTAGTTTTGATGGTTCTAACTAAGAAGTGAGACAAACTTCATTGGCTTAGTTAGCATCATCAATATGAAATGAAGGTAATTTGATCAAGTAGTGTGTATGAATTTGATTAATCCTTGAGATCAATAGCTATTTAAAAACTTTGGCCAAATTAATGTTAGATAGACATTGTCATTTCATATGTATCATTTATGTCTTTATGTGATATCATGTTAGATCATATTTTCTTTATGATGCACATCATGTATTATAAATCTTAAAGCACATAGGTACTAGTATGTCTCTCTATATTCATACACCATCACTATCTACCCATCTATGAAGGCAGGGTCATTCCCTATTTAGGGGATTGTGAAGTGGATTGATTGACTATGGTTAGTGTGGAAAAGTGTTCAAATGATGCTCTTTCTCCCCACTACTATACTTACTTGGAGACTACACTTGAGATTATCAAAGATACAATTGAGTTAGAGTAACTCAAGATCCATTGAGCATAGTATCTACCATTGTACTTTTGATGAGGTTATATGCCTATTAGAAATGTAATTACTTATTTTTAGTACATTTATAGTGGTGACTATACTATTGTACTAGCCATGGTTGGATTATATATTATGATTACTTTCCTTGTGTAATTGTGATTAATGGCTAGCAATCAGTAAATTTTATTGTTACATGTTTGATTATGTTAAATATGCTTAGTTTATAATGTTAACAATTACTAATTAGATTCTTTTAGTGTAATCTAATGAAATAATAAGTGTTGAGTAAGTAATTTTAAAAAAATACTGCATTATTCTATTAAATCCTTATGGGGATGTTAAATTATGGTAATCAAAGATTAGGCTCAAACTGTAGAATTTAATGAGTCTACTAACAATTCATATTCTTATTTTACCAAAAATAAACTGGTGCAATCAAAATCATTGAGTGAGGGTCTTTCAAATGTCAATGATAATAACCCTTCATTCATCCTAACCAATTTATCATTAAACAAGAAACAAAGTTAGATTAGATTCTTACAAACATGAATGAGACTAGGGATAGAGTTATGGCCTTGAAATAGGAAATTCATGGACATGAGGAAGAGGCCTAATAGGATGAGCCTAAAGAGCATCTTGATGTTAGTAAATTCCTTAAGAGTAGAGACATGAGGAAGTGCCTCAAGATGCAAGAGTGAATATAGCTACAAAGTTAGATAAGGATATGAAAAAGGTGAATCCACCTAAGTTTGATGGAACCATTATGGGAGATAGATCTGATGCATGGTTAACTAAAATGGAGAAGTATTTCAATATTTGAAACTACTCTAAGGTCACCAAGGTTATTTAGGGAGCTTATCAATTAGCTAGAGAAGCAATTACGTGGTGAGCCAACAAGAAGTTGGAAATGAATTTGAATTTGACCACCACTACTTAGGAATAGTTTGTGACACTATTTAGATCATGGTAGATTCCATATCTTTATTTTGATCAAAATCTTACAAATTTTTAGAATTTGAATCAAGGAGACTTGTCGATGAATGAGTATTAGGAATAGTTCACCAAAATTTTGAAATATGTACCTCAGTATTAGACTAATGAGAGGTTCAAGATTAGGAAGTTTATCATGGAATTAAAACCCTATATTGGTAAACATGTGGATGTTCATGTACCATCCACCATGGACCAAGTATTTGAGAAAATAGTCAAGCATGAGCAAAAGTTGAAATCTCTTGCTCAGATAAGAGACAAGTTTAAGAAAAAGTTTGGAAGTTCAAAGATAACTTTCAAGAAGAAGAATTGGAAGCAGAGGAGTAGAAACTCCAAGAATCAGTTCAAGAATTAGAATAGCAAATTCAACAGTGGTATAGGTAGTAATAAACTAGGTAATGGTTTTAAAGGTGATTTCAAGGGAAACTAAAAATCTAAGGGAACTCCAAAAGGTTCTTTCATCTATGGAGGTGACCATTTTGTGCATGAATTTACCAAGGATAAGTTAAAAAACAAAGGTGTTTCCCCTTAGCAAATAACTTTTTAACAACGTATTCATGTAGTGGTTGATAATTGGCAAGCCAAATTCCAAGCTTCACCCATAGAAATGTTAGGTATTTTATTTGAACATCTAGTTTCCATTTTAATAGATATAAGGGCTACATAATGTTTTATAGCTCTTAGAAGTATAAATAAATTATCTATAAAATCTATTATAATGGAAAATGCATGGTCAATAAAATATGGGAATGACTCTTAAGTCCAACTGAACAAGTGTTTGGTAGAATCAAAAATTAGGTTGCTAGAATTCACCACAATTGTGGATCTTTATGTAGCACCTCTAAGATCATATGATGTGATCTTAGGTATCAACTGGCTTATAAAGCATAAATCCAAGGTTGAATATTATTTGAAAAGGGTTGAGTATCTTTATGATTTTAGAAATCAAATACTAATTCAAGGTGAGAAAAGGGAGTTGAGGCTTAAGCAGATTTATGCCATGTAACTCAGGAAGGCCCAAAGTAAAGGATGTCAAGAATTTATCATTAAGATAAATGAAATGGAAGAAACTAAAGAACCATCAATTAAAGATTATCCTTTCCTTAGGAATTTTCATGATGTATTTTTAGAAGAATTGCCAAGATTACCTCCTAAATGGAAATTTTATTTCTTAATTGATATCAAACTAGGATTGGAACCTCAGTCTAAGGCTCTGAATATAATGACAACCAGTGAACTAGTAGAATTGAAGGCACAACTTCAATAATTATTTTCCAAATGTTTGATCAAACCAAGTGTGTCACCATGGGGTGCATTAATTGTTTTCATTAAGAAAAAATATGGCACTCTTTGACTTTGCATTGATTATGGAATGTTGAATAAATCAAACATCAAGAAAAGGTATCCTCTACCTTGAATATAAAATCTTTTAGATCAAATGAAAGGAGAAATGGTCATTCTTAAGATTGATATTAGATGTGGATATCATCAATTAAGGATAAAAGATGAAGATATTCCAAATATCACATTTGGAACTCAATATGGGTATTACGAGTTTGTGTTACCATTTGGATTGATGAATGCACCAATAACATTCATGAATATCAAGAACATTGTGTTTAGAGATTACTTAGATCATTCTTTTTTGGTCTTTTTAAATGGCATTCTTATATGCTCAAGAGATGAAGAAGATCATCTTCAATATCTAGATCTATTTTTACAAAGTCTATGAAAGCATAGGTTGTATGGAAAGTTTTCTATGTGCACATTTTTCCAAAAGAAAGTGTAATATATGGGACATATTATCTTAATGGATGGTATTTCTATTTATCTGGCTAAGATAAGAGCCATTATGGAGTAGTTAGCACCAAGGAATGTGCATGAGGTAAGGATTTTTATGGGATTAGTAAGATATTATAGAAAATTTATTTCAAATTATTCTAAGATAGCTAATTTGATTACTTCTCTATAGCATAAGAATCATAGTTTTATCTAGTCAGATAAGTGTGAAGTAGCATTTTAGGAATTGAAAAGAAATCTTACTTTGGCACTAGTGTTAAGATTTCTTGATCCCAATGATCAATTTTTAGTGATCACATGTGCATCTAGGGATGAACTAGGAGGATTACTTATGCATGATGGTGAAATATTATCTTATGAGTCAAGAAATTTGAAGCCTTATGAGGTGAATTATGCCACACATGATCTTGAGCTTGCATCATTTGTCTATGCTTTACAAGTTTGGAGACATTATCTGTTTGGAAAGTAATTTGAGCTCAAGATTGATAACTTGGAGCTCAAATACATTTTCACCCAGCCAAATTTGAATGCTCATCAGATGTATTGGTAAGAAATTTTATCTGACAATGAATTTGATATTAATTACATCAAAGCTAAAGAGAATAGATTTACTGATTCTTTGAGTTGTAGAAGGTACATAGTAATTATGGCTACTATTAGGAGTACTTTGAGGGATCATGTGATTGATTTATCTCTAGGGGATGAATTATATGACCAACTTAGGAAATATTTGATAGAGAATTCTCAAAATCCTAGGTATAAGGGATACAGCTTTGAGAGTGATGGTTTTTTGCATTATAGTAGAAAGATGTATGTGCCAAATAGGTAGAATCTAAGGATCAAAGTTATAAAATAACTTCATAATGCCTCATATTTAGGACATCTAAGAGAAATAAATCTTATGGTAAATCTTAGACCACTATATTTCTAGAAGGGAATCAAGAAAGATTTATATATTGTATGTCTCATTATCTGAAATGTTAGCAAGTGAAAGTTGAACATTGCATATGGATGAATTTTTATATCCACATGACATACCAGAGTATAAATGGAAGGTGATCAATATGTACTTTGTCTAAGGATTACTATTACCATATAATAGGTATGACATGATCTTGGTTTTAGTCAACAAACTAATCAAGGTAGCACATTTTATCTTAGGCAATTTGATAGATGATGCACCACCTCTTGCGAGGAAGTTTATAGAGGAAGTGTGTCAATTATATTATTTTCTAGAGAAGTTTATATTGGATCATGATCCAATAATGACTTTTAGATTTTGTTTAACTTTGAACTTAGCTTTGGGTACAAAACTAAACTTTAGTATTGCATATCACCCATAAATTGATGGTCAAATTGAACGAGTTAATTAAGTTTTAAAGGATCTTATTCAAATTTATTACATGGATAAAAAATATAAATGGGAATAATACCTACCATTGGTTTATTTTTAATAAAATATCTCATACCAGTTTTATTTCAAGATTGCACCATTTTAAGCACTTTATGGGAGAAGGTGTAGGATGTCAATCAGTTAGGACATATTAAAAGATAGGTAGTATTTGGACCTGAGATGATTACAAAAATGGAAAAGTAAGTTAAAACAATTAGGTAGAGATTGGTCAAGGCCAATGATAGGTATAATATCTATGTTGATTTTAAGAAAATAGCTTGGCATTTTACAATAGGCGATAAAGTATTTTTGTGAGTTAAGTCACAAAAGAGCTCGATTAAATTTGAGAAGTTGGAAAAACTTTCATTGATATATGTGGGACCCTTTGATGTTTTATAAGTGTTTAAAATTATCATGTATAGTCTTGAATTATCACCATCCCTAGCTCTATTATATAATGTCTTCAATGTATCTTACATCAGAATGCTTTGTAGGTCCTAGATCTTGGGGTGGTCATGATAGAACCAATCAAAGTAATTGGCACTCGTAAACTTCATTTACAAAATAGAGAAGTGTCATGGTGCAAGGTCTTGTAGGACCAATACTCTGAGGATAATGCTACTTGGGAGGACTATGAAGAGTTCTTTAGATTATTTCCACATTTATTTGCTTGATTGATGCTAGATACTATGTTTTTATTTAGTTAAACTCTATTGTTATTCAAAACTATTGTTTGAATAAGTGTCATCAAGATGATGATCAATTTTATGGGAAGGATGTTATATCTTGATTCTCTCACCTAAACTAATTTACATATTTGTCTATGGATTAATATTATGGATATTTTTTTTACTATTTAACTAAATCTTAAGTCATATATTGTTAAGGGACAGATGTGTGTTACTTATTTTTCATGAGTTTATTATTTTGAGATGGATAATTATAAATTATTTACATAATGATTATTTTACTTTTTATAATATTATTTTATGATTATATCATGATAAAATTGAATAACTACCTTTTTTTTATGAGTGTGATGCAGGAGAGTTCATCCATCAGAATGTGATGGAGGGAGAGCATCATCATAGAGGGTGGTGTAGATAGAGATAATGAAGGATGATATAGGAAATTTCTAAGACCTATGCACACACCACATTAGGTTTTAAAACATAATATGCATTTTGTGTTTGGTTTAATAATATTAGTACATTTTGCAAGTAAATTTTGGTAGATATTATAACTTGTATGTTTTAAGCATTAACATATTTATATGGGATAAATATTTTAAGATTTTTTATTTTGTATTTATACGTAATCATATTGTTTTATTTATAGTAGGTTTATATAAGATTATTATATTCATGTTTATGTATGAATAAGGAAATGCAAATCTTTTAAATAATATATTATTATTATTTTATATAGACTAGCTAATGTCTTAAATAATGTTTTATAACATTAAGTTTGCAAATATTGATATTCAAGAATAGCTATATTTGAAAATCTATTATGAAGACATATATGGTCTATATACAATAGTAAGGAATGCAAACAATTAGTGGGAGATAATTAAAAACAATACTTGTTTAGTTTATCATCAAGGGTTAATTATTTTTATTTTATATGATGGGAGTTTAAATATCCTAAAACTCTATCCTACAATATAAATTCTAGTTTTAAATTATATGCATGGACTACATATAGATTTGTAAGAGTGAGTTATCATGACAAAAGTGGACTTGTTTAATGTTATACTCAGATTTGAAACATAGTTGGCATGCAAAGTTGGAACTGGATAAAAAAATAATTATTAGGGAATTATGAGAAAGCTTGATATAGTAATTAAGGATTTTTCTAGTTTTTAACTTGGAGTAAATAGAGTTGAGTGGAAAATATTGGATTAAGCATGAATAGATAATTGGGAGCTAGTAGATATATGTGAATTCTAGTCAATTTAGGATTGACATGTAAATGTTAATAAGTAGCGGGCAAAAGAAAAGAAGGGACACGGTTGAGGAGAAGGGGAAATGAACTTATCTAGAGGAAAAGTGTTTTCTAGTTTCTTTTTGGTAGTGTTGAAAAAGGTTAGTGATGTAATTTTAATTATATCAACTCTAGAAATTTTTGTGTGAATAAAATTTTCACTTAGGGTTTGAATAATAGAATTTTAAATGTAAAGGTATCATTTTATCCCTATGGATGGATTATCCATCCATAGCACAAACCCTATCCTTAATAAATTCCTTAGGAATGTAAATAATAACTATGTTCATTTTTTAGGGTTTAAAGTATTTAACTTGCTTGTTAAACATACAAAACATAGGTAGAGGGTTGATAAATTTATGGACTATGTTGTATAATCCTTATTATGTTTATATACTAAAAAAATTGAAGGTTTTTATTTTGAGCAATGGACATGATAAATAGGTTTGGTGCCCATTTAGATTTTATGAAGTTTATCTCTATTTAAAATGGGAAGGCTCGATTATAATTTCTATTTGATTCTAGTTTGGGGATTTTAGTATATCCGGTGACTATGGAAATTGGTCATTTAAACTGATAATAATATTAATGTCTACATAAGACTATTTATAAAATAAAATAATGAATCTTTTGGACTAAGTATATATGTTGAGGAACTATGGAAATGTAGGAATAAAAAGTATGTTTTAGTATGCTAATTGTGGGGGAAATTATGTTAAGAACTGAGTTCAAGTGTATTATAAAATAGTGAGAGTTTTTATAAATAGTTATGTGAAATAGGGTATATAAATTATGGACTGTGTATTATTATGAAATAGTTTATTAAAAACATGAATGTAATACAATTGTGTGTATTACAATCACACACAAAATGGATAATGTATATAAGTATACATTATGTATTATTGATATAGTAAATTGGGTATTCACTTAACATTCCAAGTAGGTAGAATATATATGAATGAGATTAGAGTTTTATTAATTCATATAAATTGGAGACTTAGGTCTGTGTTTGAAGTTGACTGAGTAAGATTTGATATAATTGTATTTTCAACAAATTTTCATTTATTCAAATATGTGATTGTAGATGATTTGGGGTTAAAGAATTAAATTTAATTCTTTATATATAAAACCATTATTATAATAATTGTATTTATCCAAATTATAGGGTTGAATTGTGGCATTATTTTATATATTTAATATTGTTATGTATTGAGTGGTTCAATTTACAAATGAAAATGTGTATATTACACTTAGGTAGTTTGGGTAAACTATACATGTCTGTAAAAAGAATAGGGCATTAAAATTTATAAAGGATGATTTTCAATACACATTAGACTTGATACTTATATAGTTGTATGTTTTAAAGGAGTTTAAAGGTTTAATAAATTACATTTTAGTTTTGTATATACCTGAAAATGAATTATGTAAACTGATATAAATTGTGAACATCAAAACAGTAGTATGTTTAAATTATCCATATTATGGGCAATAGATAATAGAAACATATCTAAATATATGAGATATATGTATAGGATAATTTAGGTCTTCCTACATGTGTATAGCCTATATTTATAAGTTAGGTGACATGAATATATTTATAGTATGTGACTAACCACATAAGTCACAAAATCCCCATGGATTGGGAACTATAACTATATACACATAGCCTAAATTTTGGGATGAATAATTAAGTATTTTTAAATAAAGTTTAGAAAATCATTATGTAATTTATGTTATATTAAATGATTTGAACTTAGGTTATGAAATTGAAAAATTTTGTACATACCATTTATTAAAGGAAATTTGATTCTTGGAATGACTTGTATTATACTTGTATGGTATATAAACTTGCTTGTTGTAATATTCCATATGAGATGTATATTATAAATAAGGTTCATTCATATGTTTGATTGATAAAATGTATGTAAAGTAATTATTTATGTAACTATTATATGGATTGTACTTTATAGTATAAATAATTGCATGAACCTATTGGTTATTATTAAATGTTAACCAAATCTAGCATTGATGGTTTTAACTAGGAAGTGAGATGGACTTCACTAGCTTAGGTAGCATCACCAATGAAAAATAAAGGTAATTTGATCAAGTGGTGTGCATGAAATTGAATGATCTTTAAAATCAATATCTATTTGAAAATTTTGATCAAAGTAATGTTAGATAGACATTGTCATTTCATATGTATGATTTACGTGTTTGTGTGATATCATATTAGATCATTTTTTTTTATGATACACATCATGTAATAAAAATCTTATATAACATGGGTACTAGAATGTCTCTCTAGATTCCTGAACTGTCACTATCCATCCATCCATGAAGGGAGGGCCATTCTTTATTTGGAGTATTGTGTAGGGGATCAATGGTCTATGGTTGGTATGGAAGAGTGATTGGATGATGCTCTCCCTCCCCACTATTGTACTTACTTGGAGACTACACCTAAGATTATCAGAGATACAATTGAGTTGGAGTAACTTGAGCTCCATGGGGCATAGTATCTATCATTATAATTTTGATGAGGCTATATGCCTATTGGAATGTAATACATTTATAATGGTAACTATACTATTGGACTAGCCACAGCTAGATTATATATTATGATTACTTTTCTTATGTAATTGTGATTAATTTTTAGTGATCATTAAATATTGCTATTGCATGTTTTATTATGTTAAATATGATTAGTTTAGCATGTTAATGATCACTAATAAGATTCTTGTGGTGAAATCTAATGAAATAAGTGTTGAGTAAGTAATTTTAAAAAAATGCCTTATTCTAGTAAATCCATGTGGGGATGTTATAATATAGAAAGTAATTATAGAATTTCAGCCATGGTTGGTACAATAATGCATCCACTACTTTCACTATATAATGAGTAAGTAATTACATTTCATCAGGAAAAATATTTCAATTATAACAAATACAAGATAAGATACAAGATACAAGGCTCCATAAAGTATGAGTTCCCCGAACTCTAGTATATATGGTAATTTCAAGTGTAGTCTCCAAATAAATATTGTTTTAGAGAGGGAGAGCATCTTTGAGCACTTTTCCATACCAACCATGGACCATAAATCCCCTACACAATCCTCCATCATATAATGTCCCTCCCTTCATGGAAGGGTAAATAGGGATGGTATGGGAATATAGAGAGATAAGCTAGTACCTATGTGATGTAATATTTCTAAACATGATGTGTACCATAAAGAAATACATTTTAACAAAATATCATACAAACATATAAATCATACATATAAAATGACAATGTTTAACTAAACATTACTCTAGCCAAAATTTTCAATAGTTATGATCTCTAGAATCAATTAAATTCATACGCACCACTTGATCAAATTACTTTCATGTAGCTTTGGTGATGCTAAGTAAGCTAGTGAAGTTTATCTCACTACTTAATTAGTATCAGTAATGCAAGATTTAGTAAATATATATAACCAATAGATTCATATAGATTACTTCCTAATATCAAGCTTAAAATGTGATAAATATAATAATAATAAAAACACACACATTTAGTCCATCAAACATATGAATGAATCTCAACTATATTAGTTATCCCATATATAATAAGCATAACAAGTACATATTATACCAAGTATAATATATATTTAAACTGCATGTTTCTAATCTCCAAAGTAAGTTTAAATGTAGTACATTTTATGATGAATAACATATCATATTCCATTATTTTTATGTACTCATTACTCTAATACAAATTAGCCAGTCATAATAGCTTACGAGGTCAAACACCTCATAAAAAAAATCATATGAAACATAATATTTCATTTATACAACTTGTTCTAATTTTGGGAGGTTGTGTATATAATGATAATGTCCTTTCACTTGGGATTTCTATGAATTAATTTATAGTCAATAAACTATCATTATAATCACACATCCCAATGTATAATTATAAGCTATATATGTATATGAGAACCTAAGTCCTCATATAGATATACTTTATATATTTATACACCTTATCAAATACATGTATAATATGTACCACATAATATATATGTTTTAATCACACATCCCAATGTATAATTATAAGCTATATATGTATATGAGAACCTAATTCCTCATATAGATATACTTTATATATTTATACACCTTATCAAATACATGTATAATATGTACCACATAATATATATGTACCAATTACTATTCTATCACACTAATAGTAACTTCTATTTTGCTTATAAAATTTCATCTATTTTAAACAAACCTTTTAACTATACATGAAATAGAAATCAATATCTAGCATAGGGTCTCAACATTCCCAACCCCTATTTTCCCCTATTTCGGTCACTAGATTTATATACCATTTAGAGATTCTCAAGTATCATTTCAAGTCATAGTCTTTATAATCATTTAATCTTATATAGTCTATGTTTAGTTTAATCATATTATCTTATGTATTTTTCCAATTTCTACCTTATCGACTTACTAAATATAATAACAATTCATATCCATATATAAACATTACTGGTTCCCATACAGTCTTCAAACTAGATAGAAAAACACAAGTCTCACTGTTATAATAATATGAAGACAAGATCCCAGTATAATAGAAAAAAAAATGATGCTAAAACCCAATACTATTACATGCTATTGGATACCTCTGTTTAGTAGCTAATTGATTTAGACTTAACTTATCGAACTAGGTTTTATATCAATATGAACACATTCCTAGTATTTAAGATCATAGATTTGTAAACAAATGAACTAGGACCTACATATATACTCAATTTGATTGATAATTATACACAGTCATATTTTACATATATTCACAGTTTGGACAAGTTACACATAGTCCCATTATACCTATATTCATGGCTTGGATAATGAGTTACTTTATTAATACTTGTATGTTCTCTCTATTTGCATAATAAAAGTACATAGTCCATATAAATACATATTAAAATTCTAAACACACTTCAAATAAATGATATATAGAGTGTCCATATAAATTTGTTCCCTCATTGAAGTAACACATACCACACATATATTTTCACTATTTTAAATGACAAATGTATACACATAGTTCACTATTTTGAATAACATTATACACATAATTTAGACTTGTATAATCTCATTGTTTTATATATCAACTACATACACATTCCATGCATACATTTTTCATTATTTTTAAAACAAAATTGCATAGTATGTATATGTATATGTTCATAGTTTTTAAGACAAATGACCTTCATTCATTCATATTTTACACGCATGGTTTTAATTGACAAATACACATATTTTACTATTTATATGTATATCAAACACTAAATGAATACATAATTTATATATCAATTTGTCTATTTCCCCAAATTACTTAGAATTCATGTTTATACCCCTAATAATTCAAATTTACATAGTCTCATGTATCATATATATATATATATATATATATATATATATATATATATATATATATATATATATATATATATATAATTTCAAGATATAAATCTAACAAAGTATATAAATATCTAAAACATTTTTCAAACAAAACTCATTTTCATGTATATCAAAACCATCTACCCAGGGTTCTATATTTCCTAAGCTAGGGCATCATAACAAATTGAATCCATTTAACCCTAACAGATACACATAGAATTTATTTGCATTCATAGGGTTTTAGAAGATATAGGTTTACTATTTTGGATGGATGAGATATCCATAGGGATAAACCTATACCTAATTTAAAACACTATATTTTTAGAAACACTAAATAATAAATATACACAAAATTTTTCTAAGTTAAAACAAATAACATCACCAACCTTTTTAATAGCTTCCAAATGATACCAGAAAGTCTTCACCATCCTTTCCCTCTGCTATACTTCCTTTTGTTCTCTATCTTGTGCCATGTTCTTCTCCAAATCCCTTTTTTATCATTATTTTTCTATCTATATATCTCTCTCATGCAAACAAAATCTCATAGTTTCACAAATTCCATCATGCAAAAAAGCCATCTTTTTGTGAAAAATTGTAACTAATCCATGTTGCTTCCATTTAAATAAAACCCTAATTTCTCTTGAACCTTCCCCAAATTCCTTTAATTCATTATCATATTCCTTAAATCTTGCATGGTTTATTGACTTACATGATCGAATTATCAACTTCACCAAATTCCACTTTTATCGTAATAACTAATCACTTATAACATTACCATGGTCTATGCATGCAAACAATGACTAGGTTTAGTTCTTAGAATAATATTAGGTTAATAATACAATATATGCAACAACTTAGTAAAGATAAAAACATCATGACTTTAGATAACAATATTACTAATATAAATTTGATGATATTATTTTAACTATAATGGTAAATTAGACAACTATTATACCAAACATAATAGTATTATAACAATGTAATCATTGTTTATTAATACGTTATATAGATTATCCTATGTCTTTTTTATCTTTATATATAAAGGCATTAGGCCATATAATGATTTTTCCCAAATATCACAATGATAACTAGCTAATGTTCTAAAACATTACAAACACATGATGGTTAGTCTATATATAGTAATAACCAGATACTATTCATGCAGATTTGCATTTTCATAAGCATTAACAATCATGAATTTATTAACATGACATAATCATGTTATAAAATTATACACTAAATCTATGTATAATATCTATAATTCATTCACACAAGATTAATTTTATATAATAATAAAATTAATCTAACACACAACTAATATGCATAATCAATTATCTACATGCAAATAACATGAAAAATGTACTAAAGCTAACAACTCAAATATTGCATATTATGAATTTCATCTAATGTGGTATGTGCATGGGTTCTAGTTGTTCTTATTTCATCCCCCAATACCTCCATCTATGCCACCCTCTTTGATGATGCTCTCCCTCTATTATGTTTTGAGGGTAATTTATCTTGCATCGAAGTCGTGATAAGATATTATTTAGTTTGTAACATCATGATATACATCAAAAAACATTATTGTAATAACAAATCAACATGATCATAATGTAAGTAATATACAATAAATCTAAATCATAGCAATGAAATCATGCAATCAAAGCAACATACAACTACCCCATAATAGCATATGACTTATAGCTTACTTAAATAGTAATCAAATCAAATTACCAACCATAATAATCTATATATAATCAAGTAAATTAGCTTAGTGATAAATTAGAATGTGACATCCTTCCCCCTAAATTTTTGCATCATATTGATGACACTTATTAAAACATTAGTTTTGAATTAAAAAAATTATTTAGTAGAAAAATAACATAGTATAAAGCATCAAATCAAGCAAACAAATGTGGAAATTCCCTGTAGAATTCATCATATCCCTCCCATGTAGCACTATCCTTAAATTATTAGTCCCACAAGACCTTATATTGTGACATTTATTATTCAAATGAAGTTTATGATTGTCAATTACTCTGATTAGTTCATGACCACCCCAGGATCTAGAACCTACAAAGCATTCCATTCCAACACATGTGAAGGATCAACTATATACTTTTTAAGATAAAAAAACATGGAAGACATTATGTAATAGAACTAGGATTGTTGGTAATTCAAGCCTATACTATATAGGATTTATCACTTTTAAAACCTTTAAGGGTCCCACATATCTTGGTGAAAGTATCATGAACTTCTTGAATTTAATCAAGCTCTTCTACAACTTAATCCACAAGAACACTTTATCACCTACTAAAAATTGCCTAGTTGTTCTCTTCAAATTGGTATAACTCTTCTACCTATCATTTTCCTCTACCAATATATTCATAATTTTTTTGACTTGATCTTCCATTTCTAAAATCATCTCAAGTACAAAAACTACCTTGCCTTCCAACCTATCCCAACTGATTGTTGTTCTGCACCTTCTTCCATACAATGATTCAAATGATGCCATATTCAAAGTTGATTGGTATGAGTTATTGTAATCAAACTCAACCAATATAAGATACTCTTCCACTTATATTGATAATATACTAAATACATATGAAGAATATCTTCTAACACCTTATTACCTCACTCAGTCTGACCATCAATCTTGGGTGATATGCAGTGTTGAAGTTTAGTTGTGTACCCAAAGCTGAACTCAGATTTAACCAAAACCTAGAATTCATATTTAAATCATGATCCAAAATGATATTATCTATAAATCCATGCAGCTGGTACATTTCCTTTATGAATCTCTTCATAAGAGTAGGTGCATCATCCATTAAATTGCTTGGTATAAAATTAGTTATCTTGGTTAGTTTATCCACTACAACTAAGATAATGTTGTGCTTGTTTCATGATAATGGTAAACCTTGGAAAAAGTCCATATTAATAACTTGCCAATTGCATTTTGTTATGTCATGTGGACACAACAATCTAATTGGATGCACATGTTCAGCTTTCACATGCTGACATTTTAGATAACATGACATAAAGTCCACTACATCTTTCTTGATTCCCTTCCAAAAATAAAGTGGTCTAAGCTATAGAATAATATTGGTTGTTCTTAAATGTCCTAAATATGAAAAAATGTGTATCTCCTTTAATATTTTTCTCCTTAGATTCTTTTGATATGGCACATACATCCTACCATTGTATCATAAAAGACTTCTTGGCCAGATTTGTCCCATATACAAGCTTCTACCTAGATAGATCCACTGAGTAAAGTCCTGATTGAAATAGATGATCAAGAAATGACTTGAGAAAGCCTAGAAGAACTAGGCCATCAAAAAATGTCATACACAAATAAATAGATCAAGTTGTTTATACATTTAATATATTCACTTGGAAATCCTCTTAGGCTAAAAGATTACTTAGACATGATGTATTTCATTCCTAGATCATCCTCTTCAAAATTCATATCTTGATGAGCTTGCTATCTTAAGATATAAGCATTTAAATTTAGACTTGAAAAGTGAAACATGCATGCAAACATCAAATTTTTGCCTCATAAAATATCCATTTAAATTTAAATGTTCCAAGGATGAGCACACAGATAATAAGTGGCATAATCTCAGGAGTAAAATCTAGATCCAACAGGACATGAAAAAAGCTTGAGTTAGTGGGTCCAAGAAGATCAAAAAAGCATGTTCACTCATATAAATTAGATCTAACAGTGAGATTGTAATCAAAATGTTAGCATATCCTAAGAAAAAATGTGTGGGTGACAAGTGTCTTAAGTGCATTAAACTAGAAAAATATTTATGGCTCATGTTTATTTATACATAGAAATATCAATGGTGCGATTCAAGGTCAAAAATTTAATAAGGTGTGAGGCTACGTGTCTTAATTTGATGGGATGAAATCAATGACCAATAGATAATGAATAAAGGTGAGCCTAGGAGACTTCTAGTGGAGATTGATGAAGCTATTTGTGACCTAGGCAAGTAAATGTATAAGAGCCAAGTTTGAAGATGATCTAGGTTAAACTATAATGGACATTTTAGGGATCGAGCATCACCATTAGAGATCTATGGAGGAAGAATAGGTATTTTAGACCTAATATAGACAAAAGGGTGGAAACTATTGTCTAAGAAAGATCAAACACCTATCAAGCTTCCTTTCATTGACATTAAGACTATAGGAAAACCAATAATTGGGATTGGTTTTTGTCTAAAATAGACCTAGGTTTAGATTTTAAAGGGTAGATATTTGTGATTGGAAGGCATCTCATCCTTTGACATAGCTATAGCCTCCATAAGTAAATACTTACAGCTACTCAAGGTAGTTATAGTCATGATGGTGAAGGGCATTAATGTGGAGGAGCTCAAGAAGGATTCATGTAGTGGGGGTGGTTGCTTCCTATAGTGGTCTTGACCTTCATTATCCATCCTTCCATGCTAGATAGAGTCCTAGTGATATTAATGCAATCAAGAGCTTGAGGAAGATGTGATCTAGATCATTATGACCCCTTTTCCACTCTCCCACATGTTTCCCCCATCTCTCTCATCCATTTATTCTATAAATATAGGCTTATAAACCTTATAAATGATCCCTTAGAGTTGTTATGACTAGACTCTTCTATAATTTGTACTCATGCACCTCTTAGATTAATGAGAAAGTCACTTGCAGTTGTTTACCAATTTATGCTTAGTGTTTTATATTTATTTGATATGCAAAATTGATTTAATCTTCCCTTCGAAGATCTAAGTTCAATCTAAGTGCTAGTAAGCTTTCCTTGTAGGTCATTTAGTGTTTCATAATGTTGATGTATCAGGGATAGAGTGGAATACTAATTGTAAGTACCTTTAATTAGGTCTTACCCTCATTGTCCTCTATCCTAAGCTAGTCAAACTAACCTCTACGTGAAGCACTTTTGCTTGGAAACCATTATAAGTATTGTGTTAAATCTATTCATAGTCCATTAGTGTGTCAAGATTTCAAGCCTATGAGTGGATACAATGAATTCATGGTGCATCAGCATACTTGAGTAGATTTTAATTCAAGTAACTCTTCTCTTTTCATCCCAACCTATTAAGGTCTTAGGTGAGTACTATAATGAATAATCAGATGAGCTAGACTCATTAAAAATCTTAGAGGTATGATCCAAAATTAGGTAACCCATAGCCTAGGGTCATTCCCATGTAGGACTATATTTAGGTAGATGACTTGAACAATCATTTTCTTAGCTAGGGTGAAGCCTAAGCCTCCAACAGTTTATGGCACACTTGGTGGGAGCTAATTTTAGCTATTAAAGCAAGTTTTCAACACATTAATCTTTAGAAGCAGTTTCAAGTACTCCTTGGTCCTTATTTCAAGGTAAGAGGCATATTCTTATTCATGGTTTTAGTTATATTCATATTTTATAGGCTATGGCAATCTATAGAGAAGAGTTCTATCTTTTCTCTCCTCATTAACAATTTCAAGATAATCCATATGTATCTTGTTATGAGTCTCATCTACTCCCTCTACATCCTAGTTACCCTCATGATCAGTCATGGAAGCTACATGACATCCCTAAATATCCCACTCATACCCCAATCCATTCTATATATAACCTTAAAAAATCTTTATTAGACCAAGAAAAAAATATGATAAGCATTGATATGTTAAAGGGGTACGGGAAGGAAATTATAAAAACATGTCATTAGGGGGGTTAAAAATTTAGTGAAATAGGAAAAATAAAGTTGGATGTATTTTATTAGGAGAGGTTATTATATAAATGGTAGTGACATGCTTAACATAGATGGGCTCATCTCCAAGATTAAGGAGAAGTTGGCAGCCCATGAAGGACATGAAACACATCATTACCCATCTTAATTTCCCTCTTTCACTCCATGTCAGCCTCATGATGAGCTTCCCATCACCACTCATAAGCCCTCACCAAATTATTTTTAATGTCATCATAGTTCTCCCAACTCTTCTCAACCTTCCCCTAATGTAAATCTAAGGGAGAGTTTAGGAAGAAAGGCAAGTTTGTGTTGAAAGAGCCAACCATCATGAGCAATCAAGGTCTAATTTTGAAGACTCTCTTGCTAGGCTAATTAAAGTTTTAGATAATAATTTGTACCAGACATTAGTAAATACAAAGGAAACATCACCTCAGTTTCACATACCTCCTTTCATTCCTTAAGCCATAATGGACACTATGCAGGAAACCATGAGCCCAAATTTCCATCTTGGAACTAAATCATGTAGTCAAGAAAACCCAATGTTACCTAATACCCACCCCTCCCTCCTTGAGAATATAAGTTCTTTCCCTCATGGAGATCCATCCAAAGTGTTATGCAAAATAAGGAGGAAGTGGTGATTATTGAAGATAAGTAGCTAGATGAAAGGAATGTTGTATACATTTCATCTCTCTTGGAGTCACTCCAAAGATATTCTATGCCACTTATTGAGAGAGAACCCATTATTAAAGAGGTAAACATTCAAAATCATATTGAACCTATAGCTTATTATGATTATTTGGATGAGCTTGAGGAGGAAATGGTCCTTGGAATACCCTTTCTTGAGAAGGAGCCCATTTTGAGAGAAGTAAGTGAGGAGGAAATAACTCAAGCTATAACTAATCAAGAGGATGTCATGAGTGACTATGAAGACTAAATTAGCATAGGGACTCCCCTTGGTGAACACAAGTGCAACTTTGCCTTCTTGAATGAAGAGAAACACATTGAAGATCCTACTACAGCTATCAGTAAAAAATCTAATGTGAAAGAGGATGTAATTGATAAAGACCTCTTACCTATTATCCATGATGATATATCTCTTGAAGGTGACATTCATGAGGAATATAACTTATGATAAAATTTTGATGCCATATGTAATGAATTTGACAAATTGGAACATGAAGGTGAATGTCTTTCTATTGGTCATGATCTTGCACTCATATAGAAGTTTGATGTAGTTTCTACCCAAGAAGTTATGAACATAGAGGATAAGGCCAAAGAAGAAGTTAAGGTTCCTCAAGGATAGTCAAGAGCTCTACCTGAGGTTGAAGCCTTTTTAGATATGTTAGGACATGTAAAAGTGAAGCTTGATGCTTCCAAACATCAAATACATTTTATCAAAGAGTAAAGTAAGGTTGAAGAGGTTGTTATATATTCAATATTTTAGATTAAGGGTCAAGTAATTGAGAAGGTAGAGAAGAGGTTTTCCATGGAAGACAATGACCAAAATTGGGTAGAATATGTAGAGCTCCTAAATGAGCTTCAAGAACTTGCATTCGAGAATAAGCCTAGTCTTATTGAGGGTACCATGGAAATTAATAAGGTATGTCTTGTTGAACCATCATTGGAGGTTGTAGTTGAGGGGCCATATGAGAAAATTGAGAATATCTAGATGAAATACAAGTTCATTTCCATAACTAACCTAGTTGGAGCTACATGGTTATCACTGAACATCATGCCAATGAAGTTTGTATATATCATAAAAAGGAGGCATCAAGGCCAAGGGTCAAAATTCTACATGCCTCATTCAATCCCTTATACCATGATGTAGGAGGGTTTTCAAGTTTTCCTTTTGATCTAAGAGAAAAGGTATATGTAGGTTTAAGTTATAAATATTAGGTTAGTTTTTATTAATTTCCTCTAAGTTTTGTCTTAGCACATTTGTTTGTGTTCTTTACTTTGCTTAGGTTAGTTTGACTTATATTTTGTGTTTCCATTCAATAAGTGCCTTGGGAACTTTATTTTATTTTATTGTTTTTGGTCCCTATTTGTTTCAAGAGGAGTTATCCAAGGATTGGCAGCCAATTTTAGCTTTAGATCAATATGTTAAACTAGAGCAGAGACTCCATGCCTAATGGACTAAACAAGGCAACTAGTTTGCATCCTAAAGCATAGTAAGCATGCATCCCTGTGAGTCACCAAAAAATGTTGGCCAAATTTGGCCCACATACAAGATTTTTCTTGGATAGATTAGCTAAGTAGAGTCCTGATTGAAATGGATGATCAAGAAATGACTTGAGAAAGCCTATAAGAACTAGGCTATCATCAAACATCATGCAAAAATAAATAGATCAAGTTGGTTATGTATTTAATATACTTAATTGGAAAGCCTATCAGCAAAAATATTACATGGACATGATGTATTTTATCCTAGATCATACTCTATAAATTTCATATCTTGATGAGATTTTTATCTCAATATATAAGCCTTTAAAGTTAGACTTACAGAGTGAAATGTGCACGTAGATGTCAAATTTATACCTCATGAAATAGTTGTTTAAATTAAAGTGTTTCAAGGATGAACATGTGGTTGACAAGTGGCATAATCTTGAGACCATAATTTAGATCCAATGGTGCATAGATAAAGCTCAAGTCAATGGGTTCATGCAGATCAACAAAGCATGTTCACTCATACAAAGTAGATCTAATGATGAGATCACAGTCAAAAGGTCAACAGATCCTAAGAGCAAAGGTGTAGGTGATAAGTGTCTTAATCATGTTTAACTAGCAAAATATATATGGCTCACATTCATTTATAAAGATAAAGATCAATGATGTGAGTTGAGGTTAAAAATTCAATAAGGCACGAGGCTTCCAAGATTCTTAATTTGATAGGTCTAAATCAATGATCAACATCTAATGAATAAAGGTGAGCTTAGGAGACTTATGGTGGAGGTCAATGAAGTTATTTTTGACCCAAGTAAGTAAATGCATAAGATTTGAGTTTGAAGATGATCCAAGTTGAACCAAAATGGACATTTTAAGGATCAAGCGTCACCATTAGATCTCTATGGAGGTAGAATAGGTATTTTAGACCTAATACAAACAAAAGGGTATAAATTATTATCAAGGTGAGATCAAACACCTAGTGAGATTCATTTCATCGACATTAATACTATAGGAAAACTAATAATTGGGATTGGTTTTTGTTTATAGAAAACTTGGGTTCAAATTTAAAAGTATGGGTAGATATTTATGATTATGGGAAAGCATCTCATCTTTTGACATAGTTATAGCCTTGACAATTAGATATTTTGTTGATGCCTAAATGTGTACCACAAGTGCCTAGAGTGTTTAAGAAACACTTCTCATTTTAGAATTCTAGGAATTTGTTATGGTCCTGGTGGGTAGACTTCACTAATGCCTCAAGGTTTTGGTGTAGCAGTTCATTACATGTGGTATCAGAGCCTCCACCTAGGTTCAAGTCATAGAGTGGGTGGCTACATCAGCATGGTAGTGTTCATTTAGGGATCGACACGCAAGGAATCCTAGTGGTATGGGCACAAATCTAGCCTAGAGTATAGGCTTCAAAAGTGTGGTGGGATGTTATGGTCCTGGTGGGCAGCCTTCACTAATGCCTCAAGGTTTTGGTGTAGCGGTTCGTTACAAAATTTAGTGCATGAGTTATGGTTGTAATAATCCTATTATCTATTGGTGGAATAGATGAAGAAAAAGTGACTATTTCATAATATTTATATTAGTTTATGGTTGGGAGCCACTGTGGCCAAACAATAGATCTTATCTAAAATATTAAGTATATATGCTAAGAATAGTGAATTATGATCAATAACTAATCTAAGATGGATATTTATAATGAGATTAATCTAAGATGACCTGGTTAAAAAAGGAGCAAAAGGAAGGGTAGGGCAGAGAGATGTTATTGATCTTCATTCCAAACATCATGACAAAGTTCAAGTCTCATTCAGGCATGCACTAAAACCAATGTGTGATATGAAATAACTTAATCCCAAATATTACCACACATTAGGCAAACTCCTAAGGAATGTGGGATATAATGCAAATAAGAACCCAAATTTACTTTAAATATTTACCTTTATAAGCAGATAGCTGATGTACATCTACAAATGTAAAGCAAATAAATTAAAGAAAACTAGAGAAACTTCAATTAACCTAGCATTGGCACAAGTTAACAATTCTTCATTCAAAAGATACACACCAAGAATTCACAAGAACCATTCAAATCTAGTAATCAGAACAAGCAAGTGAGATAGAAGCCATGATATCAAACACACAGATAAATCTAGATAAACTTTATAAAATTCCTTGCTTGTATTGTTTGCTCAAAGTTTACAAAGTAATTTTGACTCTAAAAACTCCCTCCCTATTTTCTAGAAATTGACAATGCTCCTTTTATAAGATACAAGGTAGCATGTCGGTTAGTCTCATCCAATTACATTTGTACAAGTGTATAGGATAGGTGTCATTTCTATTGTATTCTAGAACAAATGACCTTTTCCTTTTAAAATATTGGTTTATAGATAATGTGCTCTTACAAATTGCACATGTCTATACAAAAGAATATTTTATCTCAAAATATTATACAAGGAATATTCTTATTTCATTTATCTTTGGGACCCTTATGCTACTGAAGTTTTGAGTTATTGTTGTAGAGTCATGTTCATTGATGATGTTTAATATAGGCATGATCCCACCTTCAAGCTACAAATATTTTTTAAACTACTCAATAATGGACAATAGCTCAATTGCTTTACATAAATGGAAATTTAGGCTCTCCTTTGCATTACTAGGTCTGTAGGGTCTCTAATTTAGCCTATTACAGACATGGTTTTGATGTGGCATTTCTATGGCATCCCTATGTTATTTTATAAATCACTATCTAAAATATGACCATTGCCTTTTAAAATTTGAATCCAAGCAGTTGTGTTAAATGTGATGTATGTGCAACCATAAATTGATGTCCAAGGGAACATTTTTGATAGTCTCATGCCCATCAGTTTTAAATATGTCTGGGGGACCATTTATTATGTTAAAATTGATGTTTGTACAACCATCATTTGATGTCCATGGGAATTTATTTTATGGTCATGTGATCATCAATTTTAAACATGTTATAGGGACTATCTACCCAACCTATCATTTATCATTGTTTAGTTCATTTTGCACTCTGCATATGCCATGCATAGACTACTCAGTGCTTCTACTCTTTGAACTTGAGGTTTGAGGTTATGTCACTTGATAGTTATATGGGAGCTTAGAGATTATTTGAAAAGTCTACATTGATCTCTCTCTATTAAATCAAGATCTGTATGCTAGAATGCATATTATTGATCTCTAAAAGGTGCTTGATGTTTAAACTAGGACTATGGCTTTTCATCATAGATCTCACTCTATTCATTCTTGGTTCTCTACTTAAATGCAGGCCATTGATCCTGCAAGAAGAATGAAAGTTAAGCTTGAGACATAAGATAAAAGTATGAAGCTAAGTTTTAAACATAATATATGGGACCTCATGAATTTAAAAGGATCTAGGCATGAAAATTTTAGACCAAGGTTATAAACATAGAAAAAAGGACCCCATGAATAATTGAAGGGACCGAGCATAAGGATTTTATCCTAATGTTTTTAAGCTAGGCTAAACATAAAAAGGACCCTACAGAATATGATTTAGAATAAGGTCTTAACCTAAGGTTTCATTGTATAGATAAATATGATGGAACTTTAGGATAAGGCCTTAGGCTAAGTAATAAAAGTGACCCCACATTTTTAGTTAGACCATGTTAAGATAAAGGGTATCATGGATTATGAGATATAAAAAGGGAACAAGTATAAATTTTTAGCCCAAGGTTTGGATGTGTTAAAAAATATGACCAAGCCTTAAGATAAAAATTAAACTAAGTCCATGGCATTTAACTTGTTCTCATTTAAAATTAAATAAAAAGCTCTTGCCAAATTTAAATTTGAATTAAAAGGCATAGGTAAAACATTAGGCTAGGGTTTAAAAAGATGAATTTAATTAATCAATTATAAGCTAGGGTTAGTAAAATATCAATTGAATATTGAATCATAAAACCCTAAGCATGTTCATTCCCAAATGGGCTCCATTAAACCTACAATCTAAAATACAGATATTCAATGTTAGCACCTTAAATAAGATTAAAGTAGAACCATGAACAAATAAGTTAGCTAGAGCATGGTGTGGATGATCTTCAAATGAAAATAATGTGCAAACATGCTAATGACACTTTAATAAAGTGGATTTTTAATTTAAAGGTACAAATTTGCACAATTTGACACAAGGGTCCCCATTTTTCAAAAATAGGGGTATGTTGACCTCAAAAAATGGCAACTTCTAGGGGAAACATAATAATATATTAGAAATTAGAGACTTTGGTTTAGACCAATAATTAATCTACTTATTCCATTTGATCAGGCACCATTATTAAGATCAGTTCATGGTTAGAACAAATCTTACACATGTAGGATTAAGATCAAACATCAAAACTTAGTCATGTTGTGTGTGTGCTTTGATTTTACTTAGTGATTACTAAAGGATTTAGGAAACACCTTTCAGTTTTCATGACTTTAAACATTAATAATGACTTTTATCATGTTTTAATATTCATTAAGAACCATGCTTTAGTTCAATTAGGGCTTAGACATTGATTTTCTACCATCCAAGCATCCATATCTCTGATAGAGATGTCTTTGGATCCACTCAAGGCCTTGCTCCATTACCATCTAGTCATCCATAACCCTAGTAGAGGTTACCAGAATCACCTTTGCTTGGAAAGCTTTTGATTTTGCAATAAGCTCTTATTTTTTTATTTTTTAGATCATTTTAAAATTCTAGAAATGTTGGGAACTAGGTTAGCTAGGTTTAGGGATTTGGTCAAGTGTTTGATTTTTAGACAATCATCTTTGGTTGTAAACTTTGTCCTAGGTAATTAATGTTTTTTTAAAGTTCAAGCATGATTATGTCCTAATAGTTTAATCTTTCACCATATATGTGAATTCCTTCTTAAAACCAAGCTTAGATCAGAACAAGGTTTAAAATCTCAAGAAACAATTAACTCATCCATCAATCTTTACCAGTTTCTCTAAACTACAACATCAAGCTCTTATTTCAATTATCCATGATCAACCAAAGTTGAGAAGTCATACCTATATTTTTGAACTATGAAGCTCTTGAGCAACTAGATAAAACTTGAGTTGAGAATTATTTAAAAGGACTTATTTAAAAGTAAAGAACAAATCCAAAGAAAACAAACAAATATAAACAGGCACTATATATAAACAAGGGACAAGAAGGAAAAAATCAAGAAATAAAGAACAAGAAAGAAACTAAACTAAGACCTACACTAAATGCACAAAGTAATTACCTCCTAAATCAAATGGAAAATTATTTAGTCTACTACAGAACCTTAAATCATGATTACTCCCATTCAATGGTCTCTTCTTGTGGATAGGAGCACTTGTATGCTTGTGTCTTCTTAGTGATGTAGTTTGGCCTCTTATCAACATTCTTACATGTATGGATTGAAGGTATGAATCCAAGACCCAATCATCTTCTTCCCAAATCCATCTATCTTACATTGGGAGTGCTAATTATCCTTTAGTCATAGACAGATAGTGACTTATATCATCCTCTTTCAATGATGGTAGCTTAGCTATCATTCTTGTCCTAATGCTTTCATTAAATTCAGCTTGAGGTGAGGATAAACTATCCATCTTTGTGCCAAAACCTTCCAAGTCATCCTAAAAGGCTACTTCATCCTGATTGGATAAAAGCTCATGAGATTTATCTACAACCTTACCATTTGAATCAAGTTGATCACATAATTTCACCCTTTTAAAGGTGTCATGAAAATTATAGACCAGTTTCACTTGCTTCATCCTCATCTTTCATGCAAAATTTCATCTTAGCTACCCAATCGAGTCTCAACTCATCCTACTTTAGGATCTCTAGAATGATATTTATATCTTGAAATACCTCAATTTGTTTCAAAAAATCTTGACATAAATGTTGCCACTAGTCTTATTCCTTGGGGGTAGACTCTATTTCAGTAATGACCCATATGAATTATTCTCACAACTATCTTCTAAAGAGAAATCAGCTTGTATCTGATCTTGTTCATAGGGCTGCTTATCTTGAACATCCATGTTATCTTCTAATTCACTTTCTTCTTCAAATGGAAAATCAAAAGCCTACATGAAGGATTTAGAAGTTCCTATAAAATAATTGTCCATATAATAAAGTCTTGATTAACCATAGGTTTAGATGTATCCCTTTCACTTTGACATGCTTCTAAGACATTGTAATGATCATCTAGACCTATATCACAAAGATTCATTTCATGTATGTCTTTAGATGACTCATTGTGGCTATTATCATGAAAACTATTGAACCTTTAAGAAGCATAGTCTCTATTAGAGCCTTCCTCAGAATTACCCACTTGTTTTTACAACTAAATAAAATTGGTGCTCAACTTTTGAACCATCTTAAGTATGGATTCATTCATATTATCTAGTGCTTCTAATTTATGAACTTGATTGCCATTACTAGTGGGAACCAAAGCTCTCTATCTTTGTGAATGAAATATATTTGCATCATTATTCAAGTACCCCAAATTTGGCTAGGGTAGGCATTGCTTAAGGGAAATTAGTTCAATTATGGTGTCTAATTTAAGGTAAACACAATCTGATTAGCATTAAGAATGGCATTTAGTGTTTGGAAATTAAGGTTAACATTCATGATAACATATGCAAGTTGACCTTAAGGTTGAATTTGATCATTGATTATTATAGATTTAGCATAAGCCAATGCCAAGGTGTTTATAACTCTAACAGACCTTTTAAGGAACATAAAAGTCATGGGATCCAAAGCATCCTTGTAGATGTCTAAGGCTGAAGCCTCTTCAGGTTTATAAAGGGCTATAGTTCTACTAAACATCTTTTGGAACCTAGTATTAAAGGCTCTAATGAGCTCATTTTAGTCTCTTCTAACAGTGGTGAATTGTTGATACAAAATTCATGGACTAATGATTTTACCAAATTGATCAATAAAGATCTTGTTAAAATCATCCCACCTAGTAATATAATCCTCTAGAAGGTTAAGAAACCATTCATATGCAACATCTTTGAAAGTAAATGGGAATAATCTACATGTTACATCTTCATGAACAACATTCAAGATTAGTAAATTAGCTTTGAAATATCTAACATGTTCTTCAGTAGTGGCAATGCCATTAGGATTGAAAGAAGGTAAATACCTTTTCAGATTTCTTGGTAAGTTGTGTACTTGACCAAGAACATTGATAGAAGATCCACCTAACCATGCCATACTTTGATGAGGATCTTACTTTTGGTAGTTTAAACTCTAAATCATGTTTGAAATATGATGTGTAAGCCTCATTTTTATAAAAAATAATGATCAGACTCACACTTAAGCCAAATTTGCACAAATATGTATACATAACAATAATTGACATTGATATTTAACTAAATTATCTCAAATATATGTCCAAATACATTAGTATGAATTATATTTACATTTTTAAGCTCAAATTAATTCAAATTTGCAAATAATTAATCAATTTTTTAATAAAACCGCTATTACTAACCTTGCCTTAGATTTAAGCTATTTTTACCACAAATACTCATGGATCTTCAAAAAATGTAGATATTTACCTATAAGAAGCACAAAACATTGGTCTAAGACCACAAATATCAATGATTTTTTCACAAATATGATAAAAACACACAAATATACAAAGATTACATCAATCTTTGATCAAAATACACCAAAATTAGCAAAGATTTTGCAAATTTACAAAGATCTAAATAAAGGCCCTCTTTATAGTGCCAACAAAGCTCCTCCTATTGATGCCTAAATGCATACCATAGGTGCCCAAAGTGTTCAATAAACACTTTTCATTTTATAATTCTTGAAATTCAGTGCATGAGTTGCGGGTTCCGATAATCCTATTATCTATTGTTGGAATAGAGGCAAAACAAGTGATTGTTTTACAATATTTATATTAGTTTATGGTTGGGAGCCACTGTAGAAAAACAATAAATCTTATGAAAAATATAAATTATATATGCTAATAATAGTGAATTATGATCAAGAACTAATCTAAGATGGATATTTACAATGAGATTAATCTAAGGTGACCTAGTTAAAAAAGGAGCAAAAGGAAGAGTAGGGTAGAGAGAGATGTTGTTGATCTTCATTCCAAACATCATGACAAAGTTTGAGTCTCATTTAGGAATGCACTAAAATTAATGTGTGATATGAAATAGCTTAAGCCCAAGTCTTACTACACATCAAGCAAACTCCTAAAGAATGTGGGACATGATACAAATAAGAACCAAGTTTACTTTAAAGATTTACCCATATAATCAGATAGCTAATGCACATCTACAAATATAAATCAAATAAAATGAAGAAAACTAGAGAACATTAAATTAACCTAACATTAGCACAAGTTAACAATTATGCATTTAAAATGTACATACCACAAGAACCATTCAAATCTAGAAATCAGAACAAGCAAGTGAGAGAGAAGCGATGATAGCAAACACATAGACAAATCTGGACAATCTTTATAGAATTCCTTGATTGTATTGTTTTCTCAAATTTTATAAAGTAATTATGGCTTTAATAACTCCCTCCCCCTTTTTTGATAATTGACAATGCTCCTTTTATAAGATACAAGGTAGCATATTGTTCAGTCTCATCCTATTACATTTGTACAAGTGTATAGGATAGGGTCCTTTTTGTTGCATTCTATAACAAATGACCTTTTCCTTTTAAAATACTAGTTTATATATAATTTGATCTTACAAATTTCACATGTTTATATAAAATAATATCATATCTTGAAATATTATACAAAGATGATTATACAAGGAATATTCTTATTTCATTGATATTTGGGACCCTTATGTTGTTGAAGTTCTGAGTTACTATTGTAGGGTCCTCATTGTTCATTGATGATAGTTAATACAGGCATGGTCCCACCTTCAAGCTAAAAATATTTTTTAAACTGCTCACCAATGGACAATAGCTTGACTACTTTACATAGACAAAAATTCAAGCTCTTCTTTGCATTACTAGGTCTATAGGTTCTCTGATTTGGCCTATTGCACTCACATGGTTTTGATGTGCCATTTATATGGCATCCCTATGTCATTATATTCATCACTATCCAAAATATGACCATTTCTTTTAAAAATTTGGATCCAAGTAGATGTGTTAAAATTAACATCTATATAGTCATCCTTTAATGTCTGTAGGAACATCTTTGACAATTGTGTGATCATTAATTTTAAACACATTATAGTGACTATTTTCTAAGCCTATCATTTGTCATTTTTGGTTTGTTCTATACTCTACATATTCCATGCATCTATTACTTGGTGTTTTTTCTCTTTAAATTGGGGATCCAAGGTTATGCCACTTGGTAGTCCTGTGGGAGCTTGGAGCTTCATTGAAAAGTCTACATTATTCTCACTCTAATTCATCAAGATCTATATGCTAGAATGCATACCATTGATCTCTAAAAGGTTATCAATGTTTAAACTGGGACCATGGCTTTTCATCATCAATCTCACACTATTTGATCTTGGTCCTCCACTTAAACATTGGTTGTTGATCTTGGACAGAAGAATAAAAGTTAAGCTCAAGACTTAGGATAAAAGGATTAAGCTGAGTTCTAAATATAATATACAGCACCCTATGAATTTAAAAGGACCTAGGCATGAATATTTTGGACCAAGGTTATAAACATAAAAAAAAGACCCTATGAATAATTGAAGGGACCAAGCATAAGGATGTTGACCTAATATTTTTAAGCTAGGCTAAACATAAAAAGGAACCTATGAAATATGACTTAGCATGAGGTCTTAAAATAAGGTTTCATTTTATAGATAAATATGATGGAACTTTGGGATAAGCCCTTAGGCTAAGTAATAAAAGTGACCTTGCATTTTTTAGTTGGACCATGCTAAGATAAATGGGATCATGGATTACGAGATATAAAAAGGGACCAAGCATGAATTTTTAGCCTAAGGTTTGTTTGTGTTGAAAAATATGGCCAAGCCTTAGGATAATAATTAAATTAAGTCCATTAAACTTAACTTATTCACACTTAAAATTAAATAAAAAGCTCCCACCAAATTTAAATTTGAATTAAAAGGTCTAGGTAAAACATTAGGCTAGGGTTTCAAAATATGAATTTAATTAATCAATTATAGACCAAGGTTAGTAAAAGATCAATTTAACATTGAAACACAAAACCCTAAGCATGTTTATTATTAAATGGGATCTATTAAACATGTAATATGAAATATAGATATTCAATGTTAGCACCTTAAATAAGATTAAAGTAGAACCATGAATAAATAACTCATCCAAACCATGGTGTGGATGATCTTCAAATAAAAATAATGTGCAAACATGCTAGTGACACTCGAACCAAGTGGATATTTAATTTCAAGGTAAAAATTTATATAATTTGACATGAGGGTCCCCATTTTTCATAAATGGGGGTGTGTTGACCTCAACATACTTACAATTTTACAAGGTAGTTATAGTCATGATAGTGAAGGCCATTAATGTGGAGGAGCTTGAGAAGGATTTATGCGACAGGGGTGGTTACTTCTTGCAGTGGACTTGACCTTCATGATCCATCCTTCCATGCTAGACAAAGTCCTAGTGACATTAATGCAATTAGGATCTTGAAGAAGATGTGATCTCAATAATTATGACCCCTTCTCCACTCTCCCACACATTCACCCCATCTCTCTCATCCCTTTCTACTATAAATATAGGCTTTTAAGCCTTAGAAATGATCCCTTAGTGCTAGTATGACTAGACTCTACCAAAATTTGTACTCGTGCACCTCTTGGATTAATGAGAAAGACACTTGAAATTATTTCCTAATTTTTTCTTAGTGTTTTGTATTTTTTTGATATGAAAAAGTGTTTTAATCTTCCCTTTCCAGATCCAACTTTAAACTAAGTGCTAACAAGCTTTCATTGCAGGTCATCTAGTGTGTCATAATGTTGATGTCTTCGGTATAGAGTGGATTTTTAACTATAAGTGCCTTCAATCAAGCCTTACCCTCATTATCCTCCATCTTAATCTAGTCAAACTAACCTATACGTGAATCACTTTTGCTTGGAAACCATAATAGGCATTGTGTTAAGTCTAATCATAGTCCATTAGTGTATCAAAAGTTCAAGTTTGTCAGTGGATACAATGCATTCATGGTGCATCACCAAACTTAGAGTAGGTTTTCATTCATGTAACTCCTCTATTTTCATCCCAACATATTTAGGTTTTAGGTGAGTACTATAACAAACAATCAGAGGAGCTAGCCTCGTTAAAAATCCTAGAGGTCTAACCCAACATTAGGTAACCCATAACCTAGGTTCATTCCCATGTTAGACTAGGTTTGGGTAGAGGATCCGAATAATCCTTTGCTCATCTAGGGTGTATCATAATCCTCTAACAAGACCATCATTCTCTATTATATATCCTTTATAACTAGGATTTTGAGTATTTTTAGATAATGCTTTCTTGACCTAATTATAGAATTCTTCTAACATAATTTGATCACTTGATCCCTGAAAATAATCTTGATATTAAATATAGCTACTATGTACCTCCTACAACTTAGGGCATCAACTACTTTGTTTTCCTTTCCTTTGATATAGTTGATATCAAAATCATAATGAGATAAGAACTCTAACTAATGTCTCTAATGAGCATTTAGAAGATGTACTTGAGCCCCAAGTTGTCAATATTAAGCTCAAATAATTTTTCCAACAAATAATGCCTCCAAAATTACAAATCATGCACAATTAATCCAAGTTCTACATCATGAGGGGGATAGTTTACCTCATAAGGCTTCAACTTCCTTGACGCATAGGCTACTACTGCACCATAATGCATAAGGACTCCTCCAAGTCAATCCCCAGATGCATATGTGATCATTAAAAATTTACCATTGGGATTAAGAACTCTTACCACTAGTTTTGAATTAAGCCTCATTTTAAATTCTTGAAAAGTTACTTCACACTTATCTGACCAAATAAAACTTTGGTTTTTACACTGTCGAGAAGTAATCAGTTTAGATATCTTGAAAAAATTTAGAATAAATTTCTTGTAATAGCTCGTTAATCCCATGAAACTTCTTACCTCATGGACATTATTTGGTTTTTTCCACTCCATAATGGATCTTATCTTTGTCAGATCTACTAAAATACCATTTGTAGAGATAATGTGTCCCAAATATTGCACTCTCTTTTGGAAAAATGTACACTTGGACAACTTGCCATATAACTTGTGATTCTACAACTATTGCAAAACTAGTTATATATGTTGAAGATGCTCATCTTCAATCTTAGAATATATAAGAATGTCATCTAAAAAGACCAAAATAGAATGTTCTAAATAATCTATGAACACACTATTCATGAGATTCATAAACGTTGCCAGAGCATTTGTCAACCCAAATGGTAACACTATGAACTCATAGTGCCCATATCAAGTTCTAAATGTTATTTTTTAGATATCCTCATATTTAATCCTTATTTGATGATATACTACTCTAAGATTAATCTTAGAAAATATTTTTCCTCGTTGTATTTGATCAAAAATATCATCTATATGAGGTAGTAGATATTTATTTTTAATAGTTACCTTATTCAACATTCTATAATCAATGTAAATCTAAAGAGTACCATCCTTCTTCTTGATGAAGACAATTGGTACACCCCATGGTGACACACTTGGCTTGATCAACCCTTTTGACAATAATTCATAGAGTTGAGCCTTCAATTCAACTAATTTAGTGGTTATCATCTTGTATGGTGATTTAGACTGTGGTTTCGATCTAGGTATGATATTGATAGATAAATCAAACTCATGTTTAGGAGGCAATCCTAGCAATTCCTTTGGAAACACATCATGAAATTTTCTAAGGAATGGATAATCTTAAAAGGATGGTTCCTTATATTCCTCCATTTCATTTATCTTGACAATAAATGCTTCACATCCTTTTCCTTGAGCTTTCATGAGTTTTATAAATCTACCTAAACCTTTACTCCCTATTCCCACCCTAAATTTATGTATGATTTCCAAAATCATATAGACATTCAACCTTCTTTAGATAGAAGTCAACCTTGGCCTTGTGTTTCACAATCCAATTGAGTCCTAGGATCACATCATATGATCCTAGTGGTGTTATATAAAAATTCATTATTATTGTGAATTAGGGTAACCTAATCTCAACTTCAACTAAACACTTGTCAACTTTAACCTTTGACTCATTCCCATATTGTACTAACCATGCATTTTCCTTTACTCTAGCTTTTCTAGATAACTTATTTAGAATTCTAGGAGATATAAAACATTATGTATCCCTTATATCTATCAAAATGGAAACTAGATGTTCAAACAAAATACCTGATGGATGAATCTTGGAATTTAGCTTGCTGATTATCAACTATCATATGAATACATTGTTAAAATGTTCCTTACTAAGGAGAAGAACCTTTGTTCTATGATTTACCCTTAGTAAACTCACACACAAAATGGTCACTTCCACAAATGAAGCAACCCCTAGTGGTCTTTTCTTATCAAACTATTTATTTCCCTTGAAACTACCTTTGAAACTATTATCCATTTTTTGGTTACCTACACCACTATTGAATCTAGAATTTTGGTTCTTGAACTGACTCTTGGAGTCTCCACTGTTCTACTTATAGTTATTCTTTTTGAAATTTGGATTAGAACTTCTAAAGTTTTTATTAAACCTATCTCTGACTTGAACAAGAGATTTCAACTTTGATTTATACTTGATTGCCTTCTCAAAGACTTGGTCCATGATAGATGGCCTATGAACATCCACCTCTCCACCAATCTAGGTTTTAATCCCATAATGAACTTCCTAATTCTAAACTCTCATTATCCTAATAATGAAGTACATATTTTAGAAGGTTGGTGAACTATTCCTAGTACTCATTTACTGATAGGTCTCTTTGCTTTAGATTTTAAAAATCTATAATATTTTGGTCAAAGTATAATTGTGCAAGTCATCATGATTTGAACAATGTCATAAATTGCTCCCAAGTAGTGGTAGTCAAATTAAGATTCATTTCCAACTTCTTATTATCCCAACACATATTTGCTTCTCCAGCCAACTAGTAAGCTCCCCAAATTGCTTTGGTGACCTTAGAGTAGTTTTGACTCTTGAAATCCTTCTCCATATCAGTCAACCATGATTCATCTTTATCTCCCATAATGATTTCATCAAAATTAAGTGGGTTCACTTTTTTCACATCTCTATCCAATTTGATGGCTACAGGTTTTCTAGCATCTCGAGGCACTTACTCATGTCTTTACTCTCAAGGTATTTACTTCTCAACAAGATGCTCTTCAGGTACATCCTAATGGGATTCTTCTTCATGTCCATGAATTTTTTGTTCTAAGGCTATAATTCAGTCTTTAGTCTCATTCATGGTTGTAAAGATCTAATGCCACTTTGTTTCTTGCTTAGTGGTAAATTGGTTAGGATCAAATAGACAATTTTTGTTATTACCATCTAATGGACTCTCACCAGATAATCTAACTTGCACCATTCTCCTTTATGGTAAATAAAAGTATATGAAAACATTATTGGGCTCATTAAGTCTTAGAGTTTGAGCCACACCTCTAATACCACATGCAACATTCCCACTAGGATTTACTTAGAATAAAGTAATAATTTTTTTAATTATCTTCCATGTATTCTTCCATTAGAATACACCATTATAATCTAATTAGTGGTCCTAGTATAACACACTAAGTATGTTAATCATAAAATAAATATGTAACATCTACATATTATTGATCACTAGCATCATATGAAATAAAACATAATTGAATATAAAAAGTAATTACAAATTTTCAACCATAGTTGGTACAATAATACAGCCATTATTATCAATGTGTAATGAGTAAATAATTACATTTCATCAAGAATAATATTTTAATTATAATAAATATAAGATAAGATATAAAATATAAGGCTCCATAAAGCATGAGTTCCCCAAACTCCAGTATCTATGGTAATCTCAAGTGTAGTTTCCAAATAAGTATTATTATGGAGAGGGAGAGAATCATCCAAGCATTTTTCCACACCAACCATGCACTATCAATCCCCCACATAATCCCCCATCAGGAAATGACCCTCCCTTTATGGATGGGTAGATAGTGACAGTGAGGGAACCTAAAGAGACAAGCTAATACCCGTGTGATGTAAGATTTCTAAATGTGATATGTACCATAAATAAATATGTTCTAACCTAATATCACACAAAAATTTAAATCATATATATGAAATGACAATGTTTAACTAAACATTACTTTGTCTAAAGTTTTCAATAGTTATGATCTCTAGGATCATTCAAATTCATACACATCACTTGATAAGATTACCTTTATCTAGTATTGGTGATGCTAAGTAAGCTAGTGAAGTCCATCTCACTACTTAATTAGTACTAGTAATGCAAGATTTGGTTTACCTCCTACAACTTAGGGCATCAACTACTATGTTTTCCTTTCCTTTGATATAGTTGATATCAAAATCATAATTAGATAAGAACTCTAACTAGTGTCTCTAATGAGCATTTAGATTTGGTTGTTTGAAGATGTACTTGAGTCCCAAGTTGTCAATATTAATCTCAAATGGTTTTTCCAATAAATAATGCCTCCAAAATTACAAATCATGCACAATTAATCCAAGTTCTACATCATGAGGGGGATAGCTTACCTCATAAGGCTTCAACTTCCTTGACTCATAGGCTACTACTGCACCATCTTGCATAAGGACTCCTCCAAGTCCATCCCTAGATGCATATATGATCATTAAAAATTTACCATTGGGATCAAGAACTCTTACCACTAGTGTTGAATTAAGCCTCATTTTAAATTCTTGAAAAGTTACTTCACACTTATCTGACCAAATAAAACTTTGGTTTTTACACTGTCGAGAAGTAATCAGATTAGCTATCTTGAAAAAATTTAGAATAAATTTCTTGTAATAGCTCGCTAATCCCATGAAACTTCTTAACTCATGGACATTATTTGGTGTTGTCCACTCCATAATGGATCTTATCTTTGTCAGATCTACTAAAATACCATTTGTAGAGATAATGTGTCCCAAATATTGCACTCTCTTTTGGAAAAATGTACACTTGGATAACTTGCCATATAACTTGTGATTCTACAACTATTACAAAACTAGTTCTATATGTTGAAAATGATCCTCTTCAATCTTATAATATATAATAATGTCATCTAAAAAGACCAAAACAAAATTCTCTAGATAATCTATGAACACACTATTCATGAGATTCATAAACGTTGTCAGAGCATTTGTCAACCCAAATGGTAACACTATGAACTCATAGTGCCCATATCAAGTTCTAAATGTTTTTTTTAGATATCCTTATATTTAATATTTATCTGATGATATACTACTCTAAGATTAATCTTAGAAAATATTGTTCCTCCTTGTATTTGATCAAAAATATCATCTATATGAGGTAGTAGATGTTTATTTTTAATAGTTACCTTATTCAACATTCTATAATCAATGTAAATCTAAAGAGTACCATCCTTCTTCTTGATGAAGACAACTGGTACACCCCATGGTGACACACTTGGTTTGATCAACCCTTTTGACAACAATTCCTAGAGTTGAGCCTTCAATTCAACTAATTTAGTGGTTATCATCCTGTATGGTGATTTAGACTGTGGTTTCAATCTAGGTATGATATTGATAGATAAATCAAACTCATGTTTCGGAGGCAATCCTAGAAATTCCTTCGAAAACACATCATGAAATTTTCTAAGGAATGGATAATCTTAAAAGGATGGTTCCTTATATTCCTCCATTTCATTTATCTTGACAATAAATGCTTCACATCCTTTTCCTTGAGCTTTCATGAGTTTTATAAATCTACCTAAACCTTTACTCCCTATTCTCACCCTAAATTTATGTATGATTTCCAAAATCATCTAGACATTTAAGCTTCTTCAGATAGAAGTCAACCTTGGCCTTGTGTTTCACAATCCAATTGAGTCATAGGATCACATCATATGATCCTAGTGGTGCTATATAAAAAATCATTATTGTTTTGAATTAGGGTAACCTAATCTCAACTTCAACTAAACACTTGCCAGCTTTAACCTTTGTCTCATTCCCATATTGTATTAACCATGCATTTTCCATTACTCTAGCTTTTCTAGATAACTTATTTAGAATTCTAGTAAAACATTATGTATCCCTTACATATATCAAAATGGAAACTGGATGTTCAAACAAAATACCTGATGGATGAATCTTGAAATTTAGCTTGTTGATTATCAACTATCATATGAATACATTGTTAAAATGTTCCTTACTAAGGAGAAGAACCTTTATTCTATGATTTACCCTTAGTAAACTCACACATAAAATGGTCACTTCCACAAATGAAGCAACCCCTAGTGGTCTTTTCTTATCAGACTATTTATTTCCCTTGAAACTACCTTTGAAACTATTACCCATTTTTTGGTTACCTGCACCACT